>OX465098.1:50955641-51298141 GCA_949987625.1 Chalcis sispes | reverse complement strand
TGAACTGTATAAGTGAAACACAAACTTGTTTTCCGTTTATATAATACATATTATGCAAAATAAATTTTTAATTTTTGAAAATAAACTTTAATGTGTCAACAAACAAACTTTATTTTGAATAATATAAGATTTTATTACGTCTCAAAAATGTTTAACTTTACAACTTTAGTCGCTTACATAAAATAAATTATTGTAATAGCAATTAACATTTTTATAAAATCGCTCAGCAATAAATTAAGCAATCCTATCGCCTTTAAAATATTCAAAATTTCATTATGCTAATTGAGCACATTTTGTACTACTGTAATTTACACCGTTACCGTCAGCCCGTATAAAAAACTCAAAACACGGCGCAAATCATCGATGCTCGAACGACACCTTTGTAGTTCTGGTGCGACGAATGACGTCACAGGCCATATTGATTGTGAGCTCTGTCTACTACGGTCGAAAAACATGCGGGAAGACCGATAGATGTAGGAGAGGGGAAATAAAAGAAGAGGGGGAAATGTAGGTGTTAAGAATTCCATAGAGGTTACAGGCGCCGTAACGTCACACGAGTAGAATTACTATACCATAATTTACGAACGAAGCGCTAACTGGAGTGGACCTCATGATGCATTTAATATAATAAGGAGAAGAGGATTGGTTAAGATACGTTGTAAATGTTCACTAAAACAATAAAATCCATGATAATGTTCTTCTCGAAAATTTATTTCAAAACAAATCCAAGGATAATAAAATAAGATAAAAATTAAAAAATTTTAAATATACTTTTACTATACTTTTTATCCACGATAATTTTACAATTTGAAAAATCTAATATTTTATTTTTTTATATCATATTTTTTTTTATAAAATTCAAATGACCACAAAATATTATCAATAAACGAGTATTTTTATAATAAAATTAAAAATGATAAAATTAAATTAATGTATTCAAAAACAAAAAATCTGTGTATAAATATAAATTGGTTTATAAAACGTATCAAAACTATCAAATACTGAAAATATTTATTGTTATGTCGGCCTGACCTACTCTTTACCACTACTACTTATATTTCAAATATTGAACTGTGTTATGCTATTTAGTTACACTAAAATTCACGTAATACTAATGAACTATTTAGTGTAAGATTGTTCTTTAAATTATTTTAAATTCAATAATTACCGCAATAAAAATATAAAAATCAATAGATTTTTGCGGCGTTATAAAATAAATAAAGAATTGTCTGACAAAATATACAATCTTTTCAACATTACTCACATAACAAATATTTTATTCTTATTATTCTATATGACTTAAATTACAATAACTAATTGTTCTGGCATAAATATACTACTTTTTAAAATTATAATTAATATAAATTTAGGTTAAATTTAAAAATTGTATGATGAAAAATTATTTTACGTATATAATAAATGAAAATAAAAATGAAAGTATTTTAAATATTATTATAGCTTTAAAAAATCGTCGGAAAAAATATTATATTTTATATAAATCTCTATTATTTTAAACATTCCTTTGTTTAAAATAAAATTTGTAAACAATGAAATCTACAAAATGATAGTAAGTTTTTCAAGGTAAAAAGGTCAAAGGATTTTTTCCATAACTAATTATATTTTTTAAGTTCAAAATGTATATGTGAAATTTGTAAAATATACTTTATAATATATTAATCTTTGCACAATGTAAACTAAAAAATCTACGTAAATTATATCAAAATTGATTAAAAATGAATCTTAATACGGTATTATAAAATAAAAATGAATACTAATATGAAAGAGATTTCAATTTTATATGTCGCTCTAAAATTTAAACATTTAACTTTTTTAAAGTCGCAGATATGTGTATATATTAAAATTAAAAACTCGTCTACGAAAAATGAATAAAATATAAACAATTGAATCATATTTAACATCACTTTAAAAACTCACTCAATAATAAAATTTTGCAATCAATTTTAAATATGAAACTATAAATCGTTGCATATAATCCATAAACTTATTAAAACTAATCTTATAAATAAAAAAAAAAAAAAAAAAAAAAAAAAACACATTATTATTTACTTTCAAACTCATTTATTATCCGGATCCAAGTTACAGTCTGTCTTCAAGGCAGTACTTATACAGTAAAACGACGTTAAAATTTAAAATGATAAAAATGACAGGAGAAAAATAAAACAGTAACATTGATAAATAATTACTATGATAATTTAAGAAATGTCCGACCAGCGTTTCTGATCGCTAACAGTGAAAACTCTTAGTGTAGATAACTACATCGATAATCTTTATAATAATATTCTTATGTAACCATAAAGATAATTCTTCAATAATAGTATTATCAATAATAATAATAATAAAGATGATAATCGTAGTATAATAATAAATGTAATTCATTAAAATACGAATACATAAATGCGCGCATCAGAAAGACGGAAAACTCGCGTCCTCCATGATATACACGACATTTTAAATCCAAGCGCGACCAAGCTAACCGCGATCGACTTTGCAATTCCTTAAATATATATACGTATACACATATATTATTATGCATGTATACATATATACATTATTGAACGAAAAACTCAAGCGACACCGCTAGCGAGCTTATAAATTCATCTCTGCCGAGGTGATACACTGTTATCATTATTATTATTATTATTTTTTTTTTTTGTCTTTTTTTTTTTAGTTTATTTGTATATTTTTTAATTTTCTTATATCCATATTCTTCATAAACTTGCCTTAATTAGTGTTAATCATTTGTTTCTGATTTATTATATCGTATATCATCTGATCTACTGTAAATATATAGTCATGCTTACTCATCTCGTCGCTGAAATACAAATCCTCCTGGAAAAAAAAAAGATTTACCTTCGTTATCTCTCACTCGTTTATTATTTTATTTATTTTACTTTTTATTTATTTATTCATTTATTTATTTATTTATTTTTTTTTTTCGGAAGTTATCCAACTTCGAAAAACGCTTCTTCGCGTCTTCATGCATTGTCTCAGAAATTCTTCTCACATTGAAATCTTTTTTTTTTTTTCTGTTTATACAATCGAAGGCTAACCCAATTAACAAACCGCGGCGAATGAGATTAATCGACAAAAGGTGGTCGCGAACGGAAAAATTAGGCGCCTATATCTTACATTCGGTGCGCTTTGCGCCAACACATTTAAAAAAATACATTCAGCTCCCCGTGATTTATCTTGTCGCTTTATTATTTACTTTTTTTTCTCATTTTTTTTTTTTTAACTTTATTTTTTTTTTCAACTTTTTTTTTGCGTGTCTGCTTCTACTAATTGTCAGCTTTCTTCACCGCGTCCGCTTACCCGCGCGCTTGTGTGTCTGTGTTTTTGTGTGTATAATATGTTCCGATATTTTTCTTACATCCGATATTCTCGACCGTTGTTACTTTATTCTCCATTATTTTCGTTATTCACTTTTCGTTATTCCGCTTTTCTAATATAATTATTCTTTGACAATGCTCTCCTTGATTCTTCTCTAATTAACTTTCGCACTCGGCAGCTCCTTCATTTTTCATTTTTACCGTTTAATGCAGAGATATGATGAGCTCGTCGAATTTGTGCTATTTTAAACTTACACCAGAAAATTTGCTATAGTTGTTTTTTTTTTAATGTTTTTTTATTTTTTTTTTAATTTTTTTTTATTTTTAATTTTTTTTTTTATTATTTTTTTTTTTTTTTTTTTGTACAATTAAAACGGACAAGGTTTAGTGAATAGATAATATTGTCCAAGAAAATGTATACCATAACATTCAATTAACTGTTAAAAATCTTAATAGTTCAAGTTTGTTTGTTTGTTTATTTTATTATTATTTTTTTTTTTATTCATCTTTGGAGGGGGGATGGGAACGTATATAGAGCATTTTTTTTCATTATATATGACGACTAGATCATTAACATCAACTATACAGTTATTGCTATGGAAGCAGTACGGTGTTTCAAGGTCGCCGTAAATCCAATCGTATTCGGCGTGCGCGAGACTTTCAACGACCGTAAACATCGCAAGAAAACAAACAAGTGCTTTGCGTAATTCGTATTATTGTTAATATTTTAAGTGTATCAATCAATTTAATAAAATTACAACTAATATATATGAATTAATATTTTAAAATAATGAAAAGATATACGCGTAACAAAATGAAAAGCTACACGAGCGCTTTTACTCGCGAAAAGCTGATCTACGTGCAACAACTAAGATATTATCATGATAAACCTAATTACAAATGAATATACATAAGTAATCAGAAGAAATAGATTACGCTAATAATAATAAGCGCCAATCTCATTTAATTTGCAAAAATTTAACGGGTGAGTTTCTAACTTTATCGGGCTTATTATCGTTATAAGTAATATTATTTACAATCCATTCACAGAAAGTTCAAGTTTCATAGGAACTGAATTTTTAAAAAATTATTCAATTATTCCGGTGCTTTAAAAATGAATTTTTTTTTTTTTTTTTTTTTTTATTTTGATTATTTCCATTGTACGTTACTTTTAATATAATCTTTCTTTCGTTTCAAAAATATTTTTCACAATAAAAATAAAATTTTATTAAATTTTATTAAAACTAGTAAACTTATGTTTCAAACGTTATAATATTTCCTGCCACTTTTTGCGGAACGCATTGTAATAATTTTTTATATTAAGTTTTGCTTTGCTTTTATGTATTTACTTTTGATAACATTGTGTAAACCTTTGAATAATTAACTTGAAGTATCACAAAAATAATTTTTTTTGTATCAATATTAGTATTCTTTGTAAAAATAACACAATCATAAAATTATTTACGTATTTAAAATTCAAATTTAAATTTAATCGAATGCGATAATTAATAATGTTAAAAATATAATATTAATACAATTTCTAAGATCACTTTAGATGGTTGTAAATTTTTATGGATATAATGAATCACATTTTCTTTTTGTTTGTTTGTTTGACTTTTTTTTTGTGTGTTTTTTTACCTAAAAAAACCTGCATTTATCATACTAATCATAAATTCATTATCGCAAGACATTTAAATCATTTCAATTCAAACAATATGTTATCAACGCATTTACTCCCTAGTATATCAATGCATATATATTGTCTTTTACTTAACGCAATGCACACACAGATTCAAAAACTATTCTTTATAGATCCCTTGCCGTTATAATACAAATGCATGTGCCGATTCTCTCTCTCTCTCTCTCTCTCTTTCTCTCAGTCTCCCGAATCGTGCGCACGGCGAATCCGATCGAATTTACAGCCGACGCTGAAGTAGCGCAACTTACAACACATTTTTTCAAGTAAATATTTAAAATTTTTTTTTTTTTTTTTTTTTTTTTTTTTTTTTTATTTCATCATTTTTATGTAACGTACTGTTGCCTCTACTATATCGATACTGTTATATACATAACACGTCTAGCAGTAACTACGACTTTTTTTTTATGTCTCATATTATTATATATTTTTTTTTTCAGTTTTTCATTTATTTTTTACGTTATGTTTGGTTTTTTTTTATTCATTTTCTTAATTTTTTTTTTTTTTGCTTTTATATTAACTAAGACCTCCTTTGCATTCTCACTTTATGGCATAATCATCAAAAGAATTTCTTTTCCTTCTTTAATTTACTTGGTTCACACGAAATATCGCGAGCGAAATTTACAACACAAACGAATTATGTTTGAAATTCACGACTGGAGCGACATTTATATTTCAAATACTTTTTTTTTTTTTTTTTTTTCATTTATTTTTACTTCACCAGCGCTTGGCCATGAGTCGATTATTGTCAATACATTCGGAGTAGCGTCACTGCTGAGGCCTTTTTTAATATACTTTTTTTTTGTCCTCTGTTTTTTGGTTAGCCTTTGCAAGCATAATAATAATTAATTATAATTAGTAATTAATAGCAACGATAATAATTAGAAGAATGCGAGCTCTACTATTTTGTGTAACATGTTATTTTTATGTTTATACCGACACAACGTAAGAAATTTCCTTTCCATCTTGAATTCTCTCGTCTCTCAATTTCTGATCTGTATTATCTATCCGTTTTTAATCCACGCCTTATTGCATTACTTTAATGTAGCCTTGTCAATTTTCTACACCGCTTGCTTTAATCGCTTAAACAGTATTTTAAAATCTTCAACTCGGTTATTATTCGAGGTTAAGATTTTATTTATTCTTTATTTAATTATTTATTTGTTTATCTTTTTTTTTTGCGCGAAAGAAGCTGCTTTTTTATGAATTAATATTTTTTTACACGTTACATATTTTTTTTGTTCATCACTCGTGCCACTTTCACATTACTTTTGTTCTATGCAAATTTTTCTTAAAATTTCCGAGGTGCACAAAACGCGATTGATTTCATATCCACAGGACGTCCGAATGGATTAACGCATGTCATCGATCTCTAAGTTGTTTCATTTTATTTGTTATATATAATATTCTTTTTTTATCAATTATAATCGAGGTGATTTATCAAAATAATGGATCAAAGTATAGTTTGTGTGCTTTTGGTTTCGTATTGACTCGTACAATAATAATCATCAGCCATATACAGTTTACCAAATGTTGTTGCTTCGCTGATCAGCGGATTTTTTTTATACTCTTATACCTCTCAAAGTTTTATATATATAATTATGTATATATTTATATGTATCACTTATTCGTAGTTATACTTTTATATATATATATATATATATATCCTGTATTTTTTTTTGCTTCTTAATCTTAATTGTAGGTGTATTTTTCACCAGGATCTCTCATATTTCTTTTTTACTTCAAGTGAGTGTCATGTGTGTGCGTGTGTCATTGTCTGTACGTGTGTATACGCGTGTGTGAATTCATGAATAACCTGTATATTTCATATACATATATATATGTATATCGTCTACATGTGTAATTACAACCTTCATATTTATCAACGGAAAAAAACTTTATTCTTACACGTTCGTACAACGTCAACGTCATTATTTGATCGACAAAAAATTTTCCCGCTACAAAATCCTTTCCTTTCACTCGCGCGTCCCCCCTCCTATGTCTGTTTTTTTCTCATATTATTTTATTATTTTTTTTGTTATTTTTTTTTATACTTTTTAATAAAAATTATTCGCCTCGTTCTATACGACAATATTCGCACTTTAGTGCCATTAACGCGCGATGTGTGAATCGTAACGTGTGTGCGTAAACTTGTGTTTTATCTTTCTCCCTCCAATTCGTTCCCGTCGCCATTCCCGTTCCATCGCGAGGCGACAACTTGCACCGAAAAAATTGTTCGTTATTTTGTTTGCTTATTTAATTATTTACTTTTTTGATATCATCGTTCTGTTCCCTCTCTCGCGTGCTGCCGTCCCTCTCCGGATATCGTCGAAACGTGTGCGTAAAGATTTCTTTATTTTTTATTTTTTTATCATTTTGTTTTCGACCTTTCTATTAATTACTACTTACTCATCGTTCCTTAACAATCTAACTTTATATATTTTATATGTATATATATATATATATATATGTATGTATGTATGTAACAACGACAGAGTTCTGGGACCCGCCAGTGTGTGAGAGAGAGATAGAAGGCGCGTAAAATATATAAGTGTATATTTTTTTTTTTTATCTTATTTTTCTTAGTTAATTGATACTTTTTTTATGATTTTTTTTGCTTTTTTCTGTTTTTTTATTTTTTTTTTTGTTTTTTTTGATTTTTGTATTTTCATACGTAAGAGATTCGAAGGTGTCGCGGCGCGTTCGCGCGCATCCCTCGATATTACATCGTGTTGTTTCGCTAATGCCACACGCTGGGTAGAGAGTACAGTAGAGATCTACCAGTCGAGTCGAGCTTTCGCTCTCTGACGGTATATATATATATATATATATATATTTATATATCGCAGCAGGTGTGTATCTTCTATCGCGTCGCTTGATATCCACGATTATTTAACAACCCCGGAGGCGCAAACGTCGACGCTCTCATAGCTGGTACCACTTTTTGTCCTTGTACTTGAGCACGAGCGCGTGCGCCGACGAGGCAAAGTTCTCCGACTCGTTCATCATGCGAGCCGTGCGCTCCTCCAACTGCGAGAGCTTTTCGCCGCGCTCGAGAACCATCTGGTGAGCCATGGCAACCTGTGGATGGTAAGGTAGAACGCCGATGGTTAAAATTTTTGCGTTAGTTTAACTTTACGATCAATAAATTAAATACGATCTGCTTGTATTGATTGCTTAGCGTAGTAACTTTGTAAAATAATTGCTTTTAATGCTAGGGTATTTCTATAACCCTAAATTTACTCCACTAAATTATGTATTATTAACGTGAAAATTTAAAAAAAAAATAAATAATAATAATAAGGTTTCAGTAGAATTATTAATCAAAAATCTTTAAATTTACTGGAATATTTTTAAACAACATCAAGACAACTTTATATAAAATTCATTTATTTATTCAATTATAAAATTTTTAATGCAGAAAGACGAAATTCTTCAAATAGAAAAATGTTTAAAATTTTAAGATCTTTGAAATACTTTCTGAAGGATATCAAAAAAATGTCTTATTTTAAAGCCATATTTAAAGTATCTTTCATATTATAGATTCATTTCGTAAAACTTCAAATATCCTTTAGCCGCGATCGATAAATTATAAATTAAATGAATTGTTAATAAAAAAAAAAAATTCTCAATGTACTATATAATGTATTATTTTTAAAATTACTGTTTTTATTCCGAACTTGTAAAACGTGATTGGGGTTTCTTTCTCTTCTTGCTCTAATAAAAAGGCTTTAGAATAATTATGTATTTTTTTTCTTTTTATTTATTTATTTATTTTTTTTTCGATAAAGTTCATCCTAATTTTGGCACAAGCATATAATGTGATTTTTTTTTCTTTACATAATTTTCTTTGGCATTGTATCCTTTTACTAAACAGCTTTATAAGATGTAATATCCATAACGTTAGATGTAAATAATAAATATTTAGGTCAAGCAGCGCAATATGCGCGTGTATGTACATTTTTTAAAATCCTTTTCAAATGAAAATTATAAATTTAACGCAGACTGATTATTTTAAATTAAAAATTATTTTATAATATGCGTTATTGTTAATTAAATATAATATAATTAAATATTATTTATATAAATTTGTACGTTAATGTAATAATGAATTATAGATATTACGTATAAAATTGTAAAATTCGTAAAATTTTACATTTTTATTTTAAAAACTTTATTTAAAAAATCCCTATTAAAAGAAAACAAAAATATGCAGCCGGCGTATCCGTTTAAAATAAAAAATATCTCTTATAAATTCTTTAATAAGAAAAGCCTCGGTGAGATTCTTTTCTCGAGTCTCCATCAGTGAAGAAGAAAAATCGATTTTATCCGTTTTACTTCAATCCTTTCGAGCGCGTATTTCTTTTTAAAATTTAACAATAAACGTATCAAACTTTTGAATACGGGCGATGGATTTATCAATACAGCGAAATAAATGATGATGTTTGAAAAATGATAAGTACTTCGTTCAAAATTAACGTAAAATGATTTATTTAACTCGACCAATCATATTATATAACGTGAAGTTTTAAAATGGCAAATATAATTTTTATTTATTTAAAACGTCAATTTAAAAAATAATAATAACATTTCAAAGTAGAATAAAGTTTTTTCAGTTTATATTATTTGAAATAAAAAGGACAGTTTGTATTCAAAATATTTAATAATAAATGCTCAATAATGAAAATAATCTGAATGAAAAATGTAAAATTTAACGTTTCATTATCGTTCTTTCTCAAACAGTCAATTTCGCATCGACTTTCATAAAATTTTCAGGAAAAAAGATATTTACCTTGAACAAGCGAATAATAGAAAAAGCAGGAATACCGGCTGAGAAAAGTTTACCCAAGATATGTATTATTATTAACGTGCGCGCGGTAAGTTTAAGGTAGAGAAGAAAGAAAAGTTTAACGAGAAGAAGAAGAAAGCTTACCTCGCTAGTGGCGGTGGTCACGCGCTCCCGGATTCCCTCGGTGCCGGCGTTGGGGCCAGGAATACGATTCGCCACGGTGCGCGACGCCTTGCCGCTCGCCTCGCCGACTGTAAAAGCACACATAGCATCTGTCATCCTACTTTATCTCTTATCTCTCGTCTCACATTCTATACCATTCGCTCTCTTTTATTATCACCCTCTCCACTCTCTCTCTCTCTCTCTCTCTCTCTCTCTCTCTCTATGTATTTCAACCTCATCTTCGCTTTCTCTCTTTTCCCTCTATGCATTCTCTTAGATTTTATACGCGAGTTTTTCTTCTCCGACAGTTCGCCGTTCAAGTGACATCTGTCGCGAACAAACTTACGTTTTGCGCGCTAAACTAAACTTCGTGTGCCTCGTGCGGTTAACTTTTGTTCGCGATGAGTTGTGAAATTGCACGTAGTTTACCGAGCGCAACGAAAGTATCTGACAAAAGGTCTGCGATTAATCGTTAAAGTAACACCGTTTTCGCCGTTTTTCTGCCAAAGTTTGATTTATGATTTGAGCTTTATTATCGTACTACTTTGCGATAAGAAATATTCATATGCTCATAATTACTGCGCGATATTGATGCTTATCTGAAAGTGCATTTGAAAATCTGAACTACATTTTATTTAAACAATTTTAAATATGAATTTATAATCATTATTCATAAAAATTAAACATTATAAATTTTATTTTTGAATTAGTTTAATCAACAATTATCAATAGTATTACAAATAGAATAATTTAAAAATTTAGTTTTTCAAGACAAACGTCTATGAATTTATTAGTAATACTAAGTATCATCGTTTATATTCAAGTTAATGAATATATTTTTTATCTTATTTATAAAATATAACTTGAAAAACTCGTATTAAATGAATATTATGCAACAGTATCTTACTTACCCAATTTATGAGATATTCAATTATTTTAATTTTAAATAAATACATATATATAATAATTACTATCAACAAATATGTTTTCCGTTTTTGTTCTTAAAAATTGAAGACAACTTACTACAATAAAATTTTGTTATCATCATCAATAATATTGAAAATTATTTGTATAATTTAATTATTTAAAACATGAACCTGACGATCTCAGCTATTCAATTATACGATTAAATACATTTAATAATCAAAAGCTAGAAAAGATTTGTCTTGTTACATGGCAGTATTTAGTCTCTTGAGATGGGAAAAAAAGAAACCAGGTAATTGCCTGAAGACAAAGCAGTCATAAAGGCTATACAAAAAAAATACGCGAATGAGAAGAGGAAAGAATTATTATCTGTACAAACATTTATACAAGTTAACGATGGAAGTTCTCCTTCGTCATTACCGACTGACATATTTTTAATTACATATTATATTGCTCACGCAAACAAATATAATAAATGAAAATAAAATTTCTTTCATTATTTTCTTTTGATGTTAATTAATAAAAAAAATTTTACAAGTTGTGGCCGTTAGTTCTTTAATATTATCGATTTTCAATCATTTTTACGATGATAAAAGAAAAACAAGATTAAGGTTTGTTAACAGTTAATAACTTTTTTATTGATGCAAAAGATTTGAAAAGAAAATCGAATAAAAAATATTATAAAGTTTCTCAGCCTTCAGTTTCTAACAACAATTCTCAATTTCTCGGTGGAAAATTTATTTCGAAGTCAAAACAACGCTATGATAAAAGTTCTTTCTTAACTTTTCCAAGCGAGTCGCGAACATTTTCAAACATTTTCTTATTACAGTTTTGAATGTCCGCATTAAAGATAAAAAATGAACGTTCATACTCATTCTCTCGCCCTCTAACGATAATAAATAACTAATATCTTAATTGAAAAAGTAAAATAAAACTCCTAATACCCGATAAGGTTAATGGATATTTTCCATCGCGTGCGGGAAAACTTAAGTACTTGACATCTAGACTCGAAAAGACGAGACTCGCTTACGTTGAAAAGAAGAGCGAAAGAGAGAAAAAGAGAAAGATTAAAGAAGAAAAAAGAAAAAAAAAAAAAATAACGGGCAAGTAAAACTTCCGGAATAGGTATATACTTACAAAGTTCTTCGCGATCGACACTTCGTGCACCACCGCCGAAAAGACCCTTAAAGAAGCCTTCCTTCGGTGGCTCGGGCATATCTTGACCGATGAATGGATCCCCCATCATTTCGGTCAGTTCGGCGCTGTAAAAAGCAACGTCATGTCGTTATAGAAAAACTCTAAGCTTTATACGTGTTTTTATTCGATTTATGCTTTGATTATACATTGATAACGATATATAGTAATTATAAATCAATTCCCTTTCTTAACAATCAATCATTTTTTCGTTATTTAACAACGACGTTTTTTTTCAATTTGAATACAAATTTTTCTGCAATTTTAATTAGAGTTTTATTAAACGCATCAATTTGGTTTTTGCCCTTAATGCGCAGAAAAGCTAAATTTGTTTTAATAAATAATAAAAAAAAAAAAAAAAAAAAAAAAATACATCGACTATTTATAACTTATTGAATTTTATTTTATTCTTTATAATTGTTATTTCTTTAAAATCAATATAAAAATGTTTAATAATTTAATTGTTTGCAAAAAATGTATATTATTTACTTTTATTACAATAAATATCTAAAAACTATCTCTATAATAATAAAAAAAAAAACTTTTTGTATTTAATAATATTCAAAAAAAGGACTTTATTTAAAAAATTATCGCGAAACATAAAATATTTTACGCATAAGCATCAAAACATTTACTAAATATAGTGCCAGTATCAAAGCACACCATTAAAGACCGTTAAAGTTTACTATGCAAAGATTTTATTTTTGTAAACAGTTATGTCATAACGATCGATCACGATGTACAAGAATGTGAGCCGACGTTGGCGCGGAAGTTGCAAGAGTACGCCCACATGTAGTTGAAAAGACAAAAGGGGAAAAAACTTTAATACTCAGTGATAAGGTAAGTGTCCAGTTGGACATAACCTACTATAGATGCTCACGTTATCGCTTGAAACAAGTAATTAAAGCGCGTTCTAATCTCTAGTTTTACCGTGTAAATCGTTGCTATTGTATATATTTAAAAAAAAAAAAAAAAATGATTATCGATACTTGTAAAATTAAATGTTTTATTGACATTTTTTCAACAATTGATAACGTTTTAATATAATGATTAATGACTTGATTAAGAATTAGCATACTCTGAAAATAATATGTTGCCTATTGTTAAAATTTTTATAATGACTTGATATTTTAAATAAAAAGTTGACAAAATATATTTTACATTTATAGCAGTATTAAAAAAAAAAAAAAAAAAAAAAAAAAAAAAGAAAAAAAAAAAGTTAAATTAAGACTGAATAAGAAGATAGCAAATAAGTACTGAGTAGTAATGCCGCATCGTTAAATAAAGAAAATCGTAAATTTTATTTGTCTTATACTGACCAGAATTCATTGGAAACCGTAAACTTTTGAATCTCAGCCGGTGATGCCAAGTAGAGTCCGTGACCTCGATTGCTGAAGCAGAGTGTCCTTGCGATTCTGTAATAACGCGAGGAAAATCAAATCATCGAAACTCATGTAGCATCTAAGCTAATATGCATTCTCTCTTTCTACACACAAAGCGTGTATCTTATGCTTTAGTTCTACTTTATATCGTACTCAGATAAATCAAAGTGCAGAGCCAAAATTCCATCGACTAAATCTATACAAAAAAAAAGTTACGTGTACAATTAAGTGAGAAAAGAAAGTTTAAATTAAAAATCAATAATAATTTAGTAATACGAAAAGCTACTTTCGCTGGATGTGCCAAGAAAACGTGAAATATAAGATAATACAAACTTAGAATAATATTAAAGACAATAGAGATAATAAAAGGGAGAAAAAGGGAGAGAGAGAGAGAAAGAGAGAAGGAAAGAGAGAGAAAGAGAGAGAGAGAGAGAGAGAAAGTGAGAGGAAAGAGTAAAAGACAAACAGAGTTTAATAGAAAAAGATATAAGATAAAAACCAAATCCGAAAAGTGAATAAGCGAAGGTGAGATGATATTAACTACAGTGTTGATTCGATTGAGTCGAAAGGTTATTACGTGTAATATATATTTATGATGATAATGAATTTTTAGTAGACGACTTACTTATCGGTATCGCCATTAACAAAGAGTTGATGACCCCATATGGACAACATGGGGTCTACTATGCCGGTTTTAGTAGTCTGAAAACTGTTAGAGATTACAGAGACAGGAGGACAGTGAACATAAACGGTCAGACGCGAGTTTTCTTTTTTTAAATTTGTCTTTATTTATTTATTTTTTTTTTTTCTTTTTCAATGGCTTTGATTTTGTCTATTGTCTGCGCGCGTGTTGTCGTGATCGAGAGGAGAGTGGCCTGTCAAATGATACTTCGTTCTAACGATAAAAGGATTGTTTTTAAAAAAGATAATTTATCTCCCTGAAACTTCCATTTTCCTTCGTGAGAAAGACACTTTATCTATCGATGATATCGATGAAGAGTATGTTTTACACTCTGATATCTTGTTGCGAAAAATGAGTGGCTTTACCGTGGATTTATATTTCAAAATCTTTATTGTTATCTTTAAAAATTAACTTTACGTCCTTTTTAAAAAATCGATATAATAGCTTCTTCGCGCCTACACTTTAGCTTTTATTTTCCTTATTTTTTTTCTCAATAATAAATGTTGATAAATATTTTATAATTTCATAAAAAACTCGTAACTATCTTGATATTAAAATCCGATCTTTTTACAAAATGTATTTTTTAATAATGTATAGGATTGTATAAATGCTTACATATTCTTAATAAAGTATTTAATTGAACTGAATAAATTATTTTAAAAAATAACCAGTCGCATTTTAAACAGAAAATTACATTGGAAAAGATATTTAGAGTTTTTAAGCATTTTGAAAGAATATTTATTCCGAAAATAAACAAAAATAAACCACAGCGATAAAAATTTTCTTTTATCCATTCAAAAATAATTTTATTGAATTTTTAAGGTAAGAAAAAAAAAAAAAAATACACGGTACTTTAGTACATAAAAATATTTCGTTTATAAAGAAAAAAGTTCAAAAGCAGTTATGGTTAGTTTTTTACAAAAGAATTCGTCACATATTCAGAACAACACAAGAATTAACCTCTTAGAAACGCTTAATTATCTCATAAAAGCATAATATAACCACTCATTTTTTCACTCCAAAGAATTTCGAGTGCTTTTTTTTTTTTCATGTAAGAGCTTGTATTTTCATGAGACAAGTGACACCTTTTTATTTCTTTTTTTTGTTTTTTTTTTTGTTTTTTTTTTTTTTTATAAATGAGACCGTATTCAGAATGGTTTCATAAAGAACACAATCCCATGAAAGAAAAAATTGTGCCAAAAGTGTGCTATTAAAAAACATCTACATCGATCATGCCTCGAGCCTTTCTCCATGTATATAGTATATAACAATATATAAATATAGTGCACAATAATGTGTGTATTATCGAAGTAAGAATAAAACAGAAAAAAAAGAACATGCCGACATTTTTTTTTTTTTTTTTTTTTTTTTTTTTTCAAGTTTCGTTAGCTCTCTCGCGCACCTTTGTACATAGCCATAAAAAAAAAAAGAAATATTGAGGAATAAAAATAAAAGAGAACATCCTAGTCAGTGTCATTTTTATCAGTGTCAGTGAATTCTAGAAAAAAATAAAGAAAAATATTCTTTGTGTACTAAGATAAATCTAAGTAAAAAAAAAAAAAATATTAAAATTGGCGTTTCTAAGCGCGCGTCAGTCCATTAAGTAAAAAAAAGTGGTAAGTAAAACTAGCATTCATCTGCACAGACTCGAAACTCATAAATAAGCATCTTATAATAAATAGCAATATGATTATTTTTATTTCATTAAAATTTATATTTATATAAAAAAAAATATATATATATATATATATTTTTTTTTTATTTATTAGTGATTTAAATTCACTTGCAAATGTGATATAAATTTGATCAACTGGTGGCAATCAAACGTTCTCGATTTAATTAAAATTAACTTTAAAAAAAAAAATTATATTTTTCTAATCATTAATATAAAGCATCAATGAACTGCAATAAAAAACTGAGTGCAGATATGCCATCGGATATGCCAGATATTTGTGCGTATGTCAGATATAGTGATTTTTAGATTATTTTAAACACTCAAGTAATAAGTCATTTACAGTTTCGTCCTTTAGGTACATCTGCGCTCTTCTTACCTTAAATCGGAAACGGGTAGAAAATCAACGTCTACTAGCGGCCTTAGACTTGGTAGACTGTACGTGCAGATGTGACCATTTGAGACGTAGCAGACGAGACAAACGCTGTCTATAAATGAAAAAAAAAAAAAAAAAAATTCGCGTTAGTTTTTTGATGCGACAAAAAGCAAAATATGCAAAAAAAATAACAAAAATAAACTCAACAAAACTTTTAATATTCCTTTTTCAAAGAAAGAAAAAAATACTTATCAACCTTTTTTAGTTCCATTTTAAAGTGAACTGCGTAATGCCACGTTATTCGAACGCAGATAAATTACTTAACATAAAGAATTTCAAGTAAAACTATAAGAATTACCTTTTAAAGATGTTATTTCCGCTTTAATGACTATATGAGTCTCGGCTAACTGTTGTTTATAGACGCAGTTTTGTGATGGAAGAGCAACAACTCTAGCCTGCTTCTCAGATGTCAGCACGACAAATTGCCTATCCTCATAACCATCCGTTCCGGATCCTTGGGAATTAATCGAGGGTGACATACGTGTACTCGAAAATTTTCCTTGGTTCTCTATAAAATATGCATCATTTATTGTACATCCATTTTATCTCGATTTTATTTTTCTTTATTATGATAAAGATCGCCAAAATTGAAAATTTAAAAAATTTAATCATGAGGAAATACAAATACCATTCCAATGTAATGATAAATAAATACGATAAAATTAACGTACTATTACGATCCTTGGAATCTGTATTTTCATCCTTCCAGGATTCATATGAATAAGGAATCAAAGCTCCGTTACAATCCAAAAAAGACATCGTTAAAATACATCCTTTCAGCTTAAACGTAGAGCCATCTATACGAAAATTATTTAAAACACATATAGAATAATACAGTAAAATTTGATAAATCACTCAAACTGAATTTAAAAGAAGAATAATAAAAAGAAAGGTAATCAATCCTTGATCATGATCCCAATCGGTTTTAGGCTACTTACTACAACTAGAAATAATCACAGGCTGTGCGTGTCTGTCACCATAGGCAGGTGTATTAAACACAATAGTTTGTACGGAACCCGAAGACGTGCCAATCCATAAAGTCGGTAAGGCATTGGAATCTATAAATTATCGTAAAAAAAAAGTGGCGACTCACAAAAAAAAAAAAAAATTTTTAAGACTAATAATAATTATTTTATCGTTAATGTTAAATAAAATTTTAATCTAAAATAATTTCATGTATAAATTGCAATTAAATTATCGATATGAAATTATTGTAAAAATATACTCACGTATAATCAATATATTTTTTTATTATATATTTATATATTTAAACAATTTTATAAAAATAAAATTAGAAAATTTAATTATTTTACAATCTATACAACATATAAAGGATAAAAGTTTATGTAAACGTGATAAAAATCGAAAAAAAAATCCACGAATCAACTCACCGCTCTTTTTCGTATAGGAATCGGCAAAAGTAAGGCAGCTAACGGTTTCAGTGGCAATGTTTTCCAGCGAGGACATACTCGAGCTACGAGATCGTTGGAACGAACTGTCAGGTTTATCTGCGCGGCCAGCATTTTGAAAATTAAATTAAATCGATTAATACTGGTAGAGGTTGGGTACGTTGAAAAAAAAAAAAAAAAAAATTGGTAATTTTTTTTTTTTTTTTTTTTTTTCTGAAAATCGTTCTACTTAAAAGCATGCACGAAGAGAATTCATAGATAAATCTTCTCATAGTGAGTTTCTCCAATAAATTTCTAAAGTAGCAACAATAATTTATATTTATATATATATATATAGAGTGATATAAGACTTGAAGTACTGTCAGTGCAGTAATAAATATTACAATGACAAACCCAACAACAACAACAATAATAATGTAATACGAATTTTCTTCTTTTTTTTTTATTTTTAATTTTAATTACTTTTTCCAGCTTGACTATTTTAGTTATTGCTTTTTTTTTTTATTTTTTATTATTCATTTATTTATTTATCATTATCACTTAGATGCAGCTTCGAGCATCGCTCGCGCTTCAATAAATTTAACATAAATCAAGTGGATCGGTATATCACGAGCCTCTGATCCTGTGCGCATTCACACAAATTAACGGTCAACTTATTTAATTGCCAATCAGCAAATTCATTCAATTATCTCGCCGATATTCACAAAAAATATCGTTTCCATTGTATACAGCGGCCCCATGATTTCAAAAGCCAATAGTACGAAATACACTGCATTACGTTAATTGAACTTCTTATTTTATCTATTTTATAAATTGCCTTTGCTGTACAACGATCGAATGAAACTAATGATTATTGTGTATTTAGATGAAGCATGCATAATAAATAGATATTTACACAAGATACGATAATTCCATTACAAAGTAGATTAAGTAAGAAGTTCGGCAAAAAAATTTATTATTGCCACTTTATTTTTTACGATTTACTAAAATAACTGTGCAATATTATAACGTGTTTTTTTTTTTTAAGTATTCGTTATAACGTAAATCGCAAAAAAATATAAATGCCAATAATTTATGCACACCAACGAAAGCTTTAAAACTTTTATAAATTAAAAAATAAATAGCTTTTAAAAGTATTCACACCTATAAAAGTATATGCCAGTAAAGTAAAACAAAAAAAGCTTCCCGTTCATTTATTTATTTACTTTATTTTTTATTTATATATTTATTTATTATTATTATTATTTTTTTTTTTTTTTTTCACCAAAATACGTCGATCAAAACTTACTCTAGCATACAAGACCATTAAATCATCAATGCTTTCAAATGTTTAAACGACTTTTATTAAATCGCACAGGATCATTAAATTTTCTTTTTTCTTTTTTATTTTTATGCTCGCAGCTTTTTTACCGCCCCCCCCCCCCCCAAATCCCTCCGCCCTCCCTCTCCCCCGATACAGACAATGCGGATAAACCTTTGCTTTATTTTTTTTGTATCAACCCTCATCGATTCAATGCAATAGAAGAGAGAGAGAAAGAGATTTATAATGCTTAGGCGAAAAACTCAAGGCGTACGTAATCAGCATTTTATATATATTCTTTAAAAAAAACTTTATAAATTTCATTCAAAGCTATATATATATATAGATTGTCAATAGAATATTATTTCGCGTATACATAATACAGATATAATCATGTCTCAATCCGAAATCAATAAATACGAGTATATATATATATTAAAAGCAACTTATTCAGAGACAGTGATTAAGCAGAGGTAAAAAGTTGCTAAAAACAGACAAAAAACATTATATATATATATATATATATATATATATATCCCATTTGAGGTGCAACACTATATAGAGAAGAGGGAACCTCTCGAAGCAAGAGATCCGTGGAAAAAAAGGTGCATGTTTCGTTTATATTTAATGACACATGGTGGACACGATTCTTTATATTTATGTTTATTATTTCAAGTTTTTTTTACCATTTTTTTTTTATATATAACTTATGTTTTTTATTTTTTTTTATTTTTACTTTTTTTTTTAAATCAATTCGCACAACGATTGAACAGAGGTGTACGAGCCTAACGCAAACAAGTGAACAAACGCACAAAGATCACATAAGTAGAGGCATACAGAAGAAGAGAAGAAAGATATATGTATGTATAAATATATATATATAATGTAGAGAAAGAGAGAAAGAGAGCGAGTGCGCGCGTGAGCCAGGAGATGCAATTGCCGATTATTTGATATTGTTTCGCAACGACGCAAACCAGACAGTATTTTTCTTCATTTTTTTTACTTTTGATGCTGTGCTTCTTCTACAGCCAGTATTATAATTTTTTCATAAAACTTTAAATTTGGCGTTTCGCTTTGTTACGATGACAGTGTGGGACTTAACTTACGATTTATGATTCGTCTTTCGAATTATTTATTTCGTATTTTTACATAGTCAGCATTTTTTAGCGCAGAGTTTTTATATCATGGTTTTACAAATTAATGCCGGTATTTTATTTGCGTTTAATTTTCCATTCGCTTAATTGAAAATGGCTTTGTGTATGAAAAAGAAAAAAAAAAAAAAAAAAAAAAAACGCAGGCGCGCATTCATTTTGTTAAGTATACAAAAAAGTTTTGAATTTTCGTTCCGCTTTAAAGCGCACACTTCGTTAAGCTTGAAAATACAAGAACAATAATTTATAAAACCATTTTTCGAATGAAATTTTTATGAAGAAGATTTGTTTATGCGTTATTTTAATTATCCTTATTTTTTTGTTTTTTTTTTTTAATTATTGCCACATAATTCACAGAATGACGTCAGTGCACACAGACAACAAAAGCTTACCTTTGAATTGGTCGTCTTCGAGTATATAATGCAATACAGCACAAAGAAGCGAATCATCATAAATATGGCAAAATCGAGTCACGCACTGTCATCTACTTACATATATAATAATTTTCCTCATTTTCATCTCTCTTGTCTCATCTCGAGCGAATAGCTTTAACATACTGCGTTTCTAAGACTCATCGCGAAAGCATAGTTTTTTTTTTTTTGTTTTTTATTCGGCTACAGAAGAAAAGAGCAAGAGAAAGAGACATAGATGAAAAAAGAGAGTGAGAGAAAGAGAGATAAAGTGAGCAGAAGTGTGGGTGTGTTTGTGTAATTTAAAAAAAAGATCTTACTAAATAGTGAAAGTTTTAATCTCTAAGTATACCGCACGTATCATCGCATAATAGATTGTGGTGTTTAAACGTTTGGTACATAAGGCAACACAGTCATTATCATTGGCACAATCCTTAAGAAGTGCAGAATGAACTCATTGTTCGTTTAAAGTCTCGTTATGTAGATTTTAAAGTGATATACAGTGAGACAGCTCAACGGCCTTACAAAGTGTTTGAGTTGAGCAAAGGTCCGTAAAAATACCTTGGCTTCTCTTAAACATTTAAATTTTTAACATTCGAATCAAAATTATTTTTTGTTAAAAAAAAAAAAGTTTTCGAATCGTTTTGAAGTAATCGTTTTGAAAGTAAAAAGCTAATTAAAGAAAAAAAATAATAAAAATATAAAAGATTATTACTTATATTTATGCAACATCTAATTTAACTGTTCAACAACAAAATAAAAATTATAATTAATTAAAACCAAAAATACATTTTATCAAATTACATTATGAAAATTGTAAATTTTTTAAAATGAAATTTCTAAAAAAATTAATTCGTTCTAATTTACGTTTCCAAATTATTTAAATAGTACTTCTTCGCTCTAAAAAAAAAATATATATATATAAATAAAATTACTATTTTTTAATTAAAAATTACATATGCAAATTATTTAATAATTTGATTCATATATTTTTTAAAAAATTCAAACAATTTATAATAATAAATCAAATTATAAAAAGTAAGCCAAAGTATTGTCAGCCTCAATTTAACAATGCATATATTTTTGAGTTGCGGCTTGGTTGAGAAAATTTTGTTAGTTTCTGTAACAGAATTTTCGTAGTTAGTGCAGTGGTAAAATAAATGTCAAATTAAAAGAAAATTTGAATTTAGATGATTCAGTTATGATGATTTTAAAGTTTCGTTTTAAAATTCTATTTTGATACAATCGATAAAATACTATACCAAATGAAGAATATAAGTTACAAAAAAATCTTATCAATTTCGTGAACTTTTAAAAAAATAATTAAATATTTATATTGCATATGGAAAATATTTGAAATTATGTAAGTAATCGTAAAGTATTTGCTTGATTATGTAACTGACATGCTATCTAAAAATTGGCTAATATTAAAACTATAATTTTTCAATTCATGCTGCTATAGATTTATAAATCTATTAAAAATTTCATTCAATGTTTAATTATTCAATGTTTTTATTTACAAATTTTTCTTTGATCAATATTAATTAAACATGCATTTCATGATTTTTTTCTTTTTTTGTATTTTTTTTTTTTAATTCTAACAAAATAACATGTTTTTAATTCTATAAAGTGTTTATTAAAAAGTTTATTTAAAAAAAATTTAATGATGAATAAAAATGAGTATTTTGAAGTGTATTTGTAAATTATAAAGTTATTGCCCTAAATATTATTTTCCGTTGATTATTTATAATTTATTATTTATTATTTTTCCGGGTGTTTGCAAGCAACTAAAAATTAAAAAGTAACGACTATATAATCAACAAAAAAACTAACAAAGTTCAAATCAATTTTTAAAAAATTAAAATTGATCTTTAAATTTTGCAATTTAAATAAATATATTATTGTATTATAAATCATCGAAATTCAAATTTTCAAATTATCGATTAATTTTAATGGTTTGCTCAGTATAAGAAAGACAACTACTACGTTGTATATAGATTATGTGTGCTTATCGATTGGCCAAATAGTTATCAACTACTAGAATCTATGTAAATCATATTAACATTTACGCAGATAGTAGAATAAGTAGTAGTACAAGAGACATTATTATAGCTAGATAGCATCATCATCATCATTATCATCATCATTGTTACTTTATTATCATAATCATCGTTAACATTATAAATGACAGCACTAACAGTATGTAGTTGCAAAAAAATAAATGAGGATTTCTGCAGCAATAAGAGTATCAGTAATAGTAATAATAATAGTTATAGTAGTAGCAGTATAGTACAGTGGTAATAGTAATAGTAGTAATAGTAGTAGTAGTAGTAGCAGTATTAGCAGTAATAGTTGTAGTATTGAAGAGATGCATGTAATGGTAGGTATCATAGAGAAAAGGAGAGTATATATATATATCATATAATGTATATATTATATATTATATATAGATAGATGTTCTGTTAATATAAAATACTACCGAAGCTGCTATACTGTCTGGTGTTGGTGAGGATATACGGGGAAGTCAGAGAAGCCTGGGAGGAGGTAGTAGCCGCGTAGCCGCGAATGTCAACACTGCGCTGAGCATGGAATGGGAAGCTTGCCGTAAAGCCGCTGGAGAAGCCCTCGGCGCCAGCGCTGCTGCTCTCGTAATGGCTGACCGAGGTGCTCAGACACTTCTGCAACTTTCGTATACCTTGAGTACGGCCACCGCCGGTGCCGCCGGTCACGCCGCTACTCCCGGTCCCGGTAGCGTGACGGCCAGAACCGGCGGCGAGACCGGTCTCCGATCTGCGGAACAACGACGAGCCGCTCCCGGCCGACTGTTGTTGTCCGCTCCCGGTAGTCTCGGCCTCCCCCGAGCCGGACTCGCCACCCTCGCCGACGTTACTACCCTCGCACGCGGCGCTATTATCGCCCTCGGCGACTCCTCCTCCTCCTCCTCCTCCTCCTCCTCCTCCTCCTCCTGCTCCTGCTCCGGCATCGGCGAGACGTCCGGCTGTTGGTGACACGCACGTCCCGTTCATCTACAAACCAGGCAAATCACACAATGGTACACCTCTTGCATGCTCTGCCCTTCTCTCGAGCATGACACATCTTCGTTTGCGACATTATTTAAATTTTTTTTACAAACAAAACAGAAGAGACACAGGGACACAGGGAGGCGCGAGCACGCGCTAAATAAATCAGTGCACGTGACTAGGCGCATACTCGGTGCTGCGTTGTATATTCTACGTAACGTAAGCGGGCCCGTTCGCTTAGGTTGTCTAATTATCGGGGACTTACTTGCCTTTCGCCCCCGCACATATAAAATTTTTGCCGCTACGATCGCTTATTACCGCTCGTTTTCTCTTTCATCGATCGAGTGCGCTCGCTCTCTTTTATTTTTCGGCCTTTTTCATCGTTTTCTGTGATCGTGATCTCTGCTGAAACGTCTTGTTTTTTTTTTTTTTTTTTTTTTATGCTGTTAAAGTATATATATATATATATTTTTTTTATTTTTATAAATGATTTGTGAAATAACTTTTTCCAACTTCACTAAAAATTCATTAAAATCGTTTGAAAAAAAACCAACCTGTGCAAACAACTCAATTGAAAATTCTACAAATTGTTAGTGTGGTGATTTTGACACACCGTGTGATCAGTGAACAGACGATTACATATGCTTTCTTTTTATCTAAATATCTCTCAAATTTTTTTTAAATTAATTACTAATACATGCCGCAGTTAATTTTACAAACGCTAATACAGTTTACAATAACATTTACCTGATTAATTTATAATTGTACAAACAAATGTTCCTTCGTATTTAAATCAATGAATTTATTAATTCATGAGTACTTTTTCCATAACGAAATAATATATACCTTTTAAAACTTTTACACAAATTTATATAATGAAAAAAGGTAAAGCACGTGTTGCGATGATAGTATGCTTTTACAAAAGTTTGAAAAAAAATCATTTACATGCTTGTAAAATTAAATGGAAACATAGTGATCGTATTTAATAAAATTTTCTTTTTTTCCTCGAAGGCTACCTCAAAAGGGAAAATAAATAATCGCTCGCATCTTATGCGCTGAATAATTAATTGTATCTAAAATATACTTCATATAGTTTAACCACATTTTGCATTACTTATTGATGTAACATCCAGCTGGTATTTGAATAAACAATCGAGTTTAGTTATGAATTATTGAATTTTATCTTACATCTTGTAGTCTTGATAATATACATAAGTAATGATTTACATTTAGCAATATCGCAGCTTTTATTTATATTCTACAACTTTCGCAAAAAGTTCATTATCCTTTTTACCTGTAATCATTTAGATTAGGTACTCTTCGCGATTTACAAAAAAAGAAGAAAGAGTTATAATATTTTTCGAAAGTAACTTTTAATAAACATATATAATTTTTTAAATATTTATAAGTCAAAAACTCACCATTGCCACATATTTTTTTGAAATCAATACAATCAATTCTTTTGAAACGAATACAAATGACAATCCATGAAAAAAATCTTGATACAGTGATAACTTATTGTACTATTTTACGTATCTTCGTAAAAAGAAGGAAAAAGCTAATAAACACATCGATTAAGATGCGTGGAGAAAGCTAAAAGGCATCTCGAAAAACTCTCATAACCCCAACATCAATGGGCGTTTATCGATCAGCGGAGTTCGTTTTTTTGGAAGAAGAAAAAAAAAAAGATTACATCGGAAAAAAAAAGGAAAAAGTCCTAGAGTCTCGCGAGAATTGTATTTCATCATTATTTACAGACGTACGGGAAAGCAACACACATCGGTGCTTTTTTTTTCTTCGTCCCGGAAAAAAAAGCTCACACATCGGGCCAAAAATCGGAGTAAGGAGAGAAAGAAAGCATTAGGAAATCTCTAGGGTCCTCGTATGTCATTAGCTTGAGAAGTAGCGCAAGGAGAGGACAAGGTATACGGCGTTAGGCTGGGGAAACAAAGAAAGAACACGAGAGAGAGAGAGAGAGAGAACGAGAACTCGTCGCGAACTCCGCTGTTGAAGTGTTAGGACAAAGCCGATAGCTCGAACTTTCGAGATATTTGTCCGTGTGAAACTTTCAACGTCCACCGATTTTTGTCTGCCTTTACAACTTTTGCACTCTGTCTTCTGCTCTCTGTTACTTTTTTTTTTTTTTTTTTTTTTTATTTATTTATTTATTTTATATCGTCACGCGCGAGTAATATCAATTTTTTTTTATTTTTTCCATTTTCATTACACCGATTTATTTTTTACATTCTCCCCCGTCATCGTGAATCTTTCGTCAAGTTACATGCTCGTGTACAATAATTATAAAAAAAAAAAAAAAGATAGAGGAAAATATATAAAAAATACCCGTATGTTGAAATTTTGTAAATTTTGAAACAACGACTAATTTTTATCGGTAAAAATAAGTATTGTGTACAGAAGCGTGCATCCGTTCGATGAACTTTTTCTACTAGGCAGTCTTTTTTTTTTGTTTTTTTAGCTATCGTTTATAAATCTCTAATAAAATTACGTTAATCGTTAAATAATAAAAAATAATACACTTATCAATATCTACGGATGATACAATACTTTCATGGATTATAAACAGTTAGGTTTTACGAATGTAAATAAAAATTTTTTAAAAAAAATTAATACGTAATTTGAAAACCAATGACTTAATATAATCCAAAAAAGCCGTTATTTATTAAACATAATCTTTAAAAATTCTATTTTCATTGCACGTTTTAAACGAGCATAAAAATTACTACTAGTGGTGTAAATGCTGCTACTTTATCTAAATTTTTTTTTTTTTCATTTGCTTTTACGCTGACCTTCTTTATTTTTTTTTTTAAACAAATTTGCAAGTGAACGTAATAATTACGTCGCTTTTATGCAGAGTCTTTTATAGCAGTCAGTCAATTCCATGTGACGATTGTGGAATTGGTATTTATTTTACAAAAAAATTATTTTAAACAATAAATGATTACATAAATTCATTATGGAAATTACTTATTTTCATTCGAGTGAGAAAATGAAAAAGGTATAAAGTGCTAGTAAAAAATTCTTTTTACCTTTTATAAAGTGCGTTTATAAATAAAAATGTAATTTTTACCTTCACTAAATATAAATTTTCTAAATTCTACTTATGAAAAAAAGAAAAAAAAAAGAATTAAAGAAATTATATATGTAACCACCAATACATGTATTACTAACAGCAATAATCTGTAATTATTTATAGAAAAATATGTTTACTGCATTTTTTTTTCTTTTTTTTTTATTAATCATTTATTGATAAAATTTATCATGATAGTTATTAATTTTATTAATACCACTATCACTAGTACAAACAAGCTATCTAAAACTTTGTAAAAAGCTGACAACAATAATTCGTACCGATAATAGTGGCGTTGGGGCATGGAATCGAGAACAAAGAACGATGATCTTACGTTTTAATAGCAAACATAATTTAATCCATCATTTAATGGAGCAAAAAAAAAAAAATGATAAAATAAAAGAAAACAAAGTATTTATCCGGACGAATTTCATCGCACTTTGATCTCAAAAGAAGACCAGAAAGCAGCGGGAACATTTTTTTTTTACCTGAATAAAACTTGCTGTCTGGGAAGACGGCGAAATTGAATTGAACCTGAAAAAGCGTTAAAGTAAAGACCTTCTCTTTCTATAAATTTTCATTGGATCACTTATAATTTAATTGTGACTGGAATAATGTTTAATAGTTTTTAAAAATGTTGACGAACGCTTTACACTCTTCGTGATTTCTAACTGCATTGCAGTCGTTGAAAATAAATCGATTTTATACGTTTAATACCGATCGATTATTTTAATATCCAGTTATATATATAAATATATATATATATATATATTTTTTTTTTAATTTTTATTTATTATAATTCATTTTTATTTATGTTTAGAATTATACGATTTATCATTTCATTTTTTAATTTTTACCATAGATATTTCTTTTATTATTCGTTTTTAACTAATTTAATTTAAGCATGAAGATTTAAATAAAATGTAATTAACGCTGTAAATAATTATAAATTTTATATTTTATTTAATATTAATTTATGTTTCATGCTTTCCCGCTATAATATTTTTACGTCGATTATTTACGATTGAAATTATTAAAATGAAAATTAACAATGTAGACACCCTCTAACTATTTTATCATCGAATAATAATCGAATTTATAAATTTTACGTATAACGATTGTCCCCTCACTTTATAATACTCGTACAAACTTATAAGACTAATGACTGACTAATATATTAGACTCTGCACTTTACGCGACGCGAAAATGTTCTGGCGATCCAATAATCAATCGTCAATGGTAATCAACGGTTCAGTTTTCAAAATTACATACAGCAATCCAATCTTAAAGAAACTCTAACGAATTACGCGAAATAATAAATCAAAATTAAATAAATTTAAAACAATGAAACTATAACAAATGAAAAATAATGGGCTGTTGCCTATGCAAAGTAATATAATTTATGCGATGCTACATTTCTAAATACAAAAATAAATAAAAGAATACAATAATAATCTCCTGAAAGAAAATAATTTTTTTTAAATGAAAAGTAAAACAACTCAATATAAGTGAACTGAATAAAACGGACTACAACTACTCATTAGGCAACAGCAACGATAAAAGCGCTGGCTAACGTGGGAACCAAACATTAATTAATTAACAGAACAAATAAAAAGATTAATACAAACTCTTTAGACAACTTCCACAAAACCAAAACCATGTCATGACACCATGCATCTCCCACGTGATTGGATCGAGGTACAAAACTGCAATTTCAATAACAACAATAATCACTGGCAAAAATTATTCAAAAATCTTTCTTTATTGGCTTTTCGCTTATTATTGAAAATGCAAAATTGAGATTGAGAGGATAGATTGCGCTCAAGCGTTCTTGCGTAATTATTGCACTGTATATAGCGACGAGACAGAGCTGGCACAATATATTTTATGCCTTTCCTTTTCTCGATCGCCATATAAATCCAATATATATACTATCGAAAATTCAATCGTCCCAACGAGTTCCTCTCCCCATCCCTCCTTACCCATCTCCACCCTCTTTCCGGACTTTCCTTCCCCCCCCCCCCCCCCCCCCTCGTATTCAAACCCTTCCGCCAGTAAATTTATATACGCTCGTTTAATACGTAAGTACATACTTAAAGTTTATATGCATAACACATAAATATCTACGAGCATCCTAGACCTTTACTCTTTTTTTTTTGTCGTTATTCATTGCTTTCTTTTATTTTCGTTCACAAAATACATCGAGAGAGAGAGAGAGAGAGAGAGAGAGAGAGAAAGTAAGAAAAAAACCAAACACATGTATATATATAACGTCTTAAAAGTAAACAAAAATAACAATTGGTATTGTACAACATATCACGAATGCGTGACGAATCGTGATTGTTATGACACATTATTATTAATGAAGTATTGTAATATATACTGCACATATATGTATAAAAGTAGAGCATAACAAAAAAAAAAAAAAAAAAAAAACGAACCATTCATGTTTGGAACAAAGTTTGATTGAATAATTATTATTAAATGAAGTGATCTTTGATCGAATGACGATGTACAAAAATATATGATGATCGAATGTCTCGTTCACATCGATTCTCAAACTGTGGCGTTGCGTTTTAACACAAGCTTGGCAAATGACACGATATAGACACATACATATATATATATATATATATATATATATATATATAGATACGATGTACGGGCTTGGTGTGAGCTTGTGTTAATGAAAGCATTTCATACACTCGCACACGGCAAAGCCACCACAAGTGATCGAATTCGTCGTTACAAGGTCAAGGTCAATAAGGTAGCATTAGAGCGCGGTATTGCCACGATGACGCTGCGAAAACCCACAACGTATGCCCATACGGAAATTCACCGATTAAGGCACAAAACCGATATTAATTCCTTCGAAGCTACCGGACGAACGGTATGTCTCGATCAATTTTCCTACACGCAAGATGAATACACACGTACCAAAAAAAAAAAAAAAAAAAAAAAAAATATTTGTATGTATATATCACAATCAATGTTACGTGTGTATGACAGTGTATTTCAACTTGTAATTTTTAAAGCATGCTAAACTATAAAAAATACCTTTTACCAGATAAAACATTTTAAAAATTCGTCCACACCAGTTAAAAAAACTTTTCACGCGGTTAAAGGTGTTACAATATGAAGCTTTCTTTGATGATTTTATAAGCGTACTTTTTGTTAACTTGGTAGTTCAGTTGCAACTTGTCATTATAACTTGTCATTATAACTTGTTAAAATTATATCGTAGTAATAATGTCGTTGTTTAATAATTGAAGGATAGAGTACAACGGGACACCAGGAGTTAAAAAAGTACGAAGTATGATCAAACCCAAGTGACAAGCAAGTAGCAGTGACTAAAAATTTTATTCTTAATGATAGTCGTCATATCATCAAATGAGAATGAATCAAATGCAATCGGTGTGATTACAATACATACATATTTGTTTAATCGAATAAATGTTAGTAAAAAAATTTAAAAAAAAAAAAAAAAAAAAAGAGAGTTACAAAACAGATTTTATATATATATATATATATATATATATATATATATATATATATATATATAAACATACGCATGTATATAGATATATATCGATTAATATATATGTATAATAAAATGACTGTCTAACACGAAATATAATCTCACTGTTTCTATTATGCACATACGATAATAATATATATATATAGATATTAACATAATACATGACACTCCACTATTTGATTTTTCTAATGAACTTTGGGAAACTTACTGAATCTTCTAAAGAGATTGCCGGCAAAGGTGTCGTTGCTCTGTCCTTGGGGGCCGCTTTGGTTCGAGTCCTCGAGGTGCCTCGAGCGATGCGCCCCGTCGTGGGCGTCGCTCTTCCCGGCCCCGGTATCGCCCGCCGGCGGCTTTTGGTACTTAATGTTCGGTACGGAGAGGAGCCGAGCCTCGGCCCTCTTGGCCTGCAAGCTCCTGACCACCCGCTTGAACCTCATCGGCGGCTTCACCGGGGGATTCGCGCTCTCGGGCCCCGTCGTCTCGTTCAGCGCGAGATTCGTCGGTCTCTGGGGCTCGGGATGCTCCTCGCTTTTCGAGCGTCCGGCGCTCGTTATTATCGGCGTCGTCAGGCACGTGCCCGCGTCCCCCGCTCGCTGCTGCGACGAGCGAGCGAGGAATTCCGAGGCTCGGGTGCCCGCTTCCGGGACTCTTGGCACTTGTGAGCTATCGACCGTTGACGTCTCGCTACCGGGAAATCGCTTCGGCGTATCGGGGGACTGAGGTGTTTCTAGCTCTACGCTTTGCACTGGGGACAACGTCCTTGAGTGATTATCGAGGGCACTCCCGATTTTTTGGTACTGCTGCTGCGCTTGCTGTTGCTGCTGTTGCTGATGATGATGATGATGATGCTGATGCTGGTGATGACTGCCGTAGCCGGTATGCTAGAGCACAGGGGAGTAGTTGTCGGGTCAGCCTTTTCTGAGCTGTCGTTCGATCGCGCGAGTAGCTTTCGTTCGACGGTTCGTTCACACGAGAGTTTATTTAATTACGAATTTGGGGCTCGGTTGTATACTTTTTTTTTTTCTTTTTTATTTATTTATTTATTTTTTTTTTTTTTCAATTTATTTTCATTTATCAATAGAAAAAAAAAAATAGAGCAAATTGGTTTTAGTTGGGTAGGTTAATTGGGGCTAGGGCTGGTTACGTGCTGTCCGACGTTGTCAATTAGTTCTTCCATTGGAGGGCATACGATTCAAAATAATAAAAGATAGAAAACAAGGGTTAGTTTTGAAAGTTAAAGAAAGCAAATGTAATTTTGAAGAGCTGCGAAGAGTCAATTGTTAGTTATTTTATTTTTTTTTTTTTTTTTTTTTTGGTACTACTCTACTAATTCTCTTTCTAATTTTATAGGCAGAGTTTTCGAAAATCTTTACAACGGCTCATCAAGGCTTTACAGAAAGACTTTCGAATTTTTCGTGTATTCTCGCTAACTAATTGTGACTATATGCACTTTTGTGTGTTCCTGGTGAAAACATTTCCCTGACTCTGGCAAAAATATGTTTCTTTCTTTTTTCTTTTTTCTTTTTTTTTTTTTTTTTCTATTTATTAAATCTAAAAAATGATGTAACAAAAGTTTGTGTATTTTACGTGTCATTGTGTGGTGTAATTTTTTTTTTTTATAAATTGGATTGAATTTTGTAGGTGGGGTGGAAATTAAGCCTTAGTAGATCAGAATTTATGTAACCGTATCGAAGATAATCAAATTTGATTTTAAATAAAAAATGGTTATCTCCGATTCACACCCTCCACTATTGTTGTATGCAAATATTTGAGTACAATCATACATTTTTGTGTTACAATTTATGATGGAAAATATCGCATAATATCTCAGTAAAATTGTTTCCATTTTTTTTTTCAAATTCTTCACGATAGAAGTATTTAAATGTCCTTGCGTAAACGCATAATGAAATACCACAGTAACCCATTATTTAATTTCGATTTACGGATAAAAAGTAAAGCTCTAGTTAATTATTTGAAGCTTGAATAATTCACGTCGAATTCTGTTTGCGTTAATATATATATACAACGTATTTAATTTTAAAATCGTTTCCAATATACGGTCTTTTTTTTACTTTTTAATTAATTTTGCTCGAGTCGAGAAAAATCGTTGACAAGATTCAGGGTTTTTGCGACGAAAGGATCGATTCTTTGTAAAAAGTTAACGAAACTCCGCTTTAAAATTGCAAAACCAAATCTCCGATTATAATTGCGATCAAGAACGAAACTTGTTGACAGGCTTAACACAAAAGAGAGACCGGAGAAACTTTTTCACCAGGTTTTTTTTTACTTATTCGAGAAGCTTTAATGTAAAAAAGAAAAAGATAGAGAGAGGGAGAGAAAGAAAGGGACAAAGGGAATAATATAGCAAAATCTTAAACAATACAAAACCTTCTACAAAAATAAAAAGGAAGAAAAATCGCGTTTTTGCTTCACCCCTACTCCTCATTTACCCATGCTTCTTAATCACTGTTAATGCAACGAAAGATCCAAGTTTAGATGAGGAGCAAGATCGGTGAAAAAAAAAAGGTTAGAAACGAGAAGAAACAAAAACAAACAAAAGCTTGAAGAAAAAAAAAAGGGGGAAACAAAGAAAAAACAAAATAAGACGCGGAATGTAACGCAAAGGCCAAAAACAAACAAGAGTGGAGAAGATAAGAACGAATACGGAAAAAGGTCGTAAATATCGTAGGTATGAAGGTAATGGGTAAGAACAAAAGATATAGAGAGAGAGAGAGAGAAACATAATGCAAAAGAGAAAAATAACAGAAACAAAAAAACAAAACAAAAACAAAAACTAAACGAAAACAAAAAAAAAAACAGCAACACAAGTACCGCATCGTGGGAGGTGAGCGTAGGCGTCGGCGTCGTCGCGAGGCTGCCGCCACCGCCGCCGCCGCTCTTAATCCTGAGGTCAACCTTGCTGAGCTGTCGCTTCAGCTTGAAACCCTTCCATCCACCGGTGCTACCGCCACCGCTGCCGCCGCCGCCGCCGCCGCTATCTTTCCCATCCCCATTGGCTTGTTGCTGCTGTCGCAGAAGAACCTGATGCTGAGTATATCACACGCGCCGGGAGGTCGCACTGAGTGCTCGCGTTTTGTTTTCTTTTTCTTTTTCTTTTTTTCTTTTTTTTTTTTTGTATCATATTTCAACTTTTCCTTTTCTTTTCACTTCTACATTGTAGACGCATAAATATTTTTATTTATATGTATATATACTCTCAGAGATTTGTTTTTTAATTCTTTTTTTTTTTTTCATTATCGGAGTACGAATGATGCACGTTTAATTAGACAAAGAAAAAATACTAGGAAGAACTCTGCAGAGAGAAAAAAAAAACGATACAGAGAGAGAGAGAGAGAGAGAGAGAGAGGGAGAGAGAGAAGCGGAGATGGAAAAGAAAAGAGAAAAGGGGGTTGAAAAATAGATTGTATACGACGAGGGAGATTTAACGGCGAGAGGAGGGAAAAAAGAATCGAGTCCCCGCATTTGTTTCCATGCATGTTGCTGCTTCACCCGGACTCTTCGTTTTATTTCTCGTTTTTTTTTGCTCCTCTTTTCCAGGACTGCGTCATTGAGCATGGATTGGTCGAGCTTCGTCTTCTTTCTCTCTCGTCTACGTGATTACCTAATCTCGAGCCGACCAAAATCCGTAGTAGTAGCTATTCCGCACTTCGTCTGTGTGTATATATACACATTTAGGGTCTAACCTACTTTCGTACCTACTGCTGCTTTTCTCTGTTCTCTCTATCGGGTCGATCTATACTACCCGTAAATTTAAAGAGTCTAGGCTGACGCATCGCAATCAACAAGAGATAATTCCACGCTTTACTCCTTGCCTATCTTTTTTTTTTTTTTTTTTTTTTTTTTTTTTTTTTTTTTTTTTTTTTTTTACTTACGCGAGTTATATAAATAATATCGTTATTCGTTTTTAATTTTTCTTAAAAACTGGTTTATCTCGGTGTTTCTTAAAATTTATAACGTCTTTAAATTTCTTACCATTTGTTTAAAAATCTACTTATCAGACATTCCCGTTACGTCGTATCTCTAATCTATTCTTTATTCTTTAAAGAATTAAGAAATCCGATAATCATTTAATTTAATATCATTTGTATTTTTAAGACATTATTTTGATAAATTTTAAAATTGTAAATTGTAAAAAAATTGTAATTTACAAATTGTTAAACTGAAATAAAATTTAATTATTTATGAATTATATACATTCATTTTATTTAAAATTTAATAGATTTGTATCATTTTTACATATGAATGCAAAAAATTAAATTTACGTAATTTAATAATATTTACATTTATTTTTTTTTAACATTTCTTATTCTTTTATACAGTATATATATATTTTAATGAATAAATTGTTGTATATATGAATTAATGTATAAATTGTTACACGAAAATGTGTACTCACAAAACACAATTTTATTGTCAAGAACAGTAAATGAAACAATAAGTATTACAAATACAACATGTAATAAGTAATGTAATAAACATTTAACAACCATTAATTGTTAACAGTTATTTAAAAGAATATTAACTCAAAATATATAAAAATAATTGATACAAACTCATATTTTACGAAAAAACGTAGTATGATGTGTCGAAATTGAATTTGAATGTTATCTTGAAATGCGTTTGAAATGCAATTTAATCGAATTCCATTTGTTTTAAAATAAGAATACACATGTAAAATTAAATAAATTTTAACATATAAATATTGCTGTTTATACATAAGTTTCGAAATTATTATAAGACGAAATGTCTTTATTGTTACTATAAAGAAAAAACCGATATTATTTATGTAAATTGCGTTAATAAAAGTATAAACATATATCTGTTTCGAGTCGATGCGTGTATATGATAAATTCATAAGCTTCGATTGGCATTCAAATTAAAAGCGTAAGTTTTTTTTTTTTTTTTTTTTTCGTTTCATTGCGCATCGAACGAGATTTCGATTTTATAAAATTTTATATATATTAATGTATAAGCATATAAATGTATTTAATTTGATGTAGAATATCATCGCAAGTACGAGGCCACTTGTCACTTCCCAATTGCTCTTTTTTTTTCTTTATCGAAATAAAAGTAAAGAAGTATTTTTCAAATCTTTTTTTCATTCAGCCACAACGAGAGATTCGATCAAATAACCCTACACTCGAAATTATACTTTATGACCTAAGATGCTCATAGAAATCAATAAGACCACAAAATTATTATCTCTTTACTCTGACTTTAAGACGATTTCTTTTTTTTTTTTTTTCTTTTTTTCTATAATAGAGGGTGACTACTGTTATTTTTAAATATATTCTTTATACATTTTTATAAAAATGTATCAAACAAATAAATATTTGTTATTAAAAAATTAATTTTCTGCTAAAGATGTTTTTGTTTTACTTTTTCTTTTTTTTCATATAATTACTTTACCGTAGAAAAAAAAACATTGATCCTTTGCTATTTTTATTCGATTATCGATTATTATAAATATAAAATTTACACAAATTCGTTAAATTAATATTATTTTTGCAATCATATAAACAAAGAACGATAAATTCAATTTTATGCACGAATAAAAATAAAAATGATAAAACAAATTAAACGTCGTTAAAAATATTCCATTAAACAGAAAAATTTTATTTTTAATTAAAAATAAATACATCAGTAATATCGGCTTGAAATAATAATTCAATTTAATTGCGTATTTTTTTTCGATAATTATTAAATCAACAATAAGAATTCTTTTTATTCATATGCAAAAAAAAGAAACAAAAAATTTAAATATTATTTATATTAATGTGTATATTTATGTACTAGCGTACATTTTATTTTGGCATATTTGTATCGAAGTGAATAATTAATACTGAATTTTAAATTATTTTTGCTGCAAGTTATATTCATTATTTATACATCAGAAAATATTTTCGCATGAAAAATCGTTTTAATTTTATCATCTGACAGAGAGAAAGAGATAGATAGAGAGAGTATAAGAATACACACACATATATCCATATGTATATCGATTATCCGTAGATCGAACTTCGATGCAAAAATATTTTGAGATATTGGAATGTATAACCGTGGCAAATAAATCTTAATAAACTAGCATCAGCAATAATATCAAGTATTCAAGAAAAATGCAAACGATGCTTGTAACACACGATGCGCATGCAATACTACAAAAAATACATCAACTTGCAACATCTAGAATAAATTGAAAAAGAAAAAATAGTTTTTTCTACTTATGCGTAGTTTTTCTTTTTTTTTATTTATTTATTTTTTTTCAAAAGTTCATCGAATGCTCAAAATTTGTGTGCAACAACAGAAGGAAGATTAAAAATCTAAAAAAAAAAAAAAAAAAGAAAAAAAAAGGAACGATTTTACAAAGAGAGAAAGAGATAATTTGAAAAATTAGAATAAAGCCATTCTTTAAAAAATTCGTGCATAGCTGCTAATTAATTATCTTTTTATACGATCTCCCGTTACCATTTTCGTTGCTCTCGCTGTCATTTGTATTCCTCTAAATTTCGAGCGACATGCGATGAAAATATGTATTATAATAATCGTAATTTTCATTCTTTCAATATTTATTTGTAAACATTAACAATTAACAATATTACAATATATATATCTCAAAGTTATATAACTTGTATAAAAAAAGCAAAAATATCAACAAGGTATATATATTTTTATGTTTTGTTAAATTAAATGTTTTTCATATTTATTTTGTTTTTAGTTAAAGTATATATCCCTTTATCTGTACATATATATATATCAACACCTCTGGTTACAACGTCAAAGTTGTTTTCCTTCCTTTACTATTATTTTCCTATGTTTGGAAGACAAAAATATGAATAAAAAATGTAGCAACTTTCTCGTACATGACGCGACAAAAAGATGACAATGTATGTATATATATTTATGTTTATAAATGTGTTCGTGCATGCACCTATATGTATATGAGCAAAATAAAATAGCTAGAGCTAATCTCATCGAACGTTGGAGATATATATATATATATATATATTTGTACATATACATATATATGTTTATAAATGAAAAAGTAAAAAGCAGTCAATCGTATCCTCACGTTCACAGTTGGATGCACACAGCAGGATATAACTATACGAAGCGACGACAAATGATGCTCCGGTATATAGGAGGAAAAAAGAAGCAGCTATTTTTATTTTTTATTTTTTTCGCTTACCAAGAGATCGATTTTTCGACGTACAAAGAAAATACAACGAAATAAGAAAAACAAAAAGAAAAAAATGCCGCAGTTATCGTAATAATATTATTACACACAAATAAGCGCACTTGTTTCGAATAATTTTTTCCAAGCGCACCTTGCAATGTGTTACGAAGACAATAAAGATATTGAATAAATATTTTATTTTATTTTTTTTTTTTTTTCCGAAAAACTTAAAAATATTGAAATAAAAATTTTTCTCGAATAACGTTGCTAAAATCGTTAGAACAACAGTTTATCGTGAAACAGCAGTTAAATTCATAAAATTGCTGTTAAGAAACGAATATTTTTTTAATATTTATTCTTGACATATTGATAATTTAATAAAATAGCTGCCATTTTTTGATCCATAAATAGGTCACAGTCACGTCAAGTACCGTTTCTTCGGTTGATAAAAAAAAAAAAAAAAAAAATAAAAAAATAAAAACACGACATCACTACCTTCTATTAAATGCCTAATTCAACAATATTGTTCATAACTACTCTTTCTCCAGTGCACGTTACGAGCAGAGTGAACATAACCACACTTATTTTTACGATTTACTGTTCAAATATTCATTCTCGTTGTTATTACTATCATTATTACTTTTTTCATTATCAAAAAATAGAAAAATTTAATTCATTAATTCTTATTTTATTTTTGATCGTCAAATCACCCCGATAAAGTAATAGTAAAAAAAAAAAAAAAATGTATGCTTTCGCATATTTTTGTTTTTATTTCTGTTGTCACCCGACATAAAAAGTGCAATCCATTCGATTCCTGTTATGAAGAACATATACACTCTAGAATCAAAAACACTCTAGATGATTGAGATATTCTAGTAACACGACAAAAAAAAAAAAAAAAAAAAAAATACAAAAAAAAAAAAAGAAAATAAAAGAAATCGAAGCAAAACTACGTGAAAAATGAATAAGAACTTTATAATGATTTTCCCTAAAATAATACGAGCATGACTCAAATGTAAATTAATAGTTAATGAATTCAACTTTTGTTAAAACGTCGTGTGTCACATAAAAATGATATTCACTTTCTATAACGTATCACACCAATTTTCGTAATAAAAGTTTGATATAATTATAAAAGAAAAAAAAAAAAAAAAAATAATAATAATAAAAATAAACAAACACGATTTACAAGTAATACAGATTAATCGCAAAATAAAAGTAAAGTTATTCAAGAGTCAGATATATAATTATAAGACTAGTTAATTAACCATGCAACGAGATAATCTTTTCTCATTTTCTTTTTTTATTGATTCACTGTTTGATACATAGTGGCGTGACATCCGGAAAATTTAATTAAACATTATCCCAATATTGTAATAATATAACATTCCTGAGCAAATTAAAAAAAGAGTTTAAAGCAAAAAAGTCCGAAGCTAAATCTAATAATCTAAAAATTCGAAGCTTAGCCTCGTGGAAAATGACAAGATTGACCCGCAATTGCCAATGATTTTCTAGATTTTCATTATCCGTTTACATACAAACGTTAAATCGTTTTGGTTAATATTTTGACATGTGTCTGTTAAATTTTGCAAATGGATGGCACTTCTTTTAAACGTACGCTTTACAAAAAAAAAAAAAAAAAAAAAAAAAAAAAACTTTTCCTTTTATTTTTCTACTTCTTTTTACTTTTTTATTTAGTTATTTTTGAAAAATAAAGTTTTCAAAATAACGAATTCAAAGAGAACAAGTTGCTTGCTTCCTTCGCGATTATAACGCATTTATACTTATTATTTATTTATTTTTTTTCTTTCTTGCTAACGACGCAACAACATAGTTAGAAGTTTTTTAATTAAAATTATCACTGGAGCATTATTTCTTTTTTTTTTTTTTTCTATCTTTGATATGCATTTATTTCTATAGTATGAGGTTAGCTTTCGTATTTACATCTACTCCTCGAACCGAATATTCGCTGTACAATATGCTAATAACGAAAAAACAAAAAAAAAAAAAAGAAAGAAATGTAACGCTATATAATAAACAAATTCTATATAATAATGTCAATTATTTAAATGAACTAAAGAACGAATAGTTTGTGAAACAAAAATACGATCAATATGATTTCGTCGGAATATAAAACTCCAATAAATTACAAGGGCTAAAATAAAGATAACTGAAATAATGTCGTTTTACACATATATTCTACAGTGATGAAACAAAACTAAACGTCTCCTGCATTTCAAGGTGTTACTATACTTATTTTCATGATTTATTTTTCTTTCCTTTCGTCTTCTATTCGGGGTTCGTATTTACATATGTATAATAAACTATATGTGCGAGTCGTAATGTCGTATCGCATGAACTGCCGCTCATGTCGCATGTTTTTCTTGTTTTCGCTCTTATTTTGTCTGTTCTTTGATCTCGTTTTTTTTTTTTTTTATTCTTTCATTTTTTTTAAGTTCGATCTATTTCTCTATCAAAGTTTTGTATTGTATTGTTTTTTTTTTTTATTTTTTTTTATTTTTGTAAACCAACTTATTTTTTCATGAAAGAAAATAAATGGCCTTATAATATATATATATACAAAAAGAACAATGACAGTTGGATGTAATAGGGCGAGTGGTAGGGCAGGTTAAGGTTACATCGATGCACTCCAACTTAGCTCGGTTCTGATCTGACTATTAATATGGCATTTGAATAATCGTGGGCTAGAGGTCTGATGGGAAGAAGGAAGAAAGAATAAACACGCAGTGGTTACATATGTGATAGTGTGTATATATCGATTATTTAGCAAGGCACGTTGTTCTGTACAAAAGATAAAGGGTTATTTGGACCGTAAAGTCGGAGATGATGAAAGACTTTTTTTTATTTTTCTTTGGGCTCACCGAATCGTTTTACTACGGAAAAGTATGAGAAAATGGCCTTTATCTACTCGGATTTTTAAAACGACAACGTAGTACTTTTTTTTTTTTTTTTTTTTGTATTGCTATTTCGCGGTATTTGAAAAATCGAAAATTTTTTTAAATTAAAAAATCCATAAGAAATTGATCGTAAGCCGTTTATTTGACGACATCGTTATTTTTAAACCTTATCTTATACGTTCCATGAATTATTTACTTTAAACGCGTACTTATTATCCGAATATTTATTATAAAAATAACTTGTGTGCATTAAATATACCGTTAATTAAACTTTTTCAACAATTTCTCATATAAATATATAAAACAAATTTCATTATTTAAGATGAAAAGAGCTTTCCCTTTCAAAGAGCGATTTTTTTTTTTTTTTTTTTAATTAAAACGATGCATTTCAAAGGGAGACGCTTCATCAAAGGATATAATTAACATTTTAATACAAACTTCCAAATGTTTATTGCCCTGCTTATTCAAGCATCGTAGCTAAGAGAGAAATTTTGTTCAATTCCTTAATCGCGCAAAAATATCCAAAGAGAAAAAGCGAAAATGAAAGAGCCGCGTGGCGAATAAGTATTAAAATAAATAAAAAAGAGGGAGAAAAAAAGCGAAAAAGAGAACGAAAAAAAAAAAAAAAAAAAAGAAAAAAATTGACGAATAATAAGGTAAAAAGTGTACTAAGGGCAAATGAAAAGAACACATCGTAACGCGGCGCTCGTTCAGATCGCTCAAAGATTGAACACGAAATGCCGCGTCAAATCGTAAGAAGGAGAAGAACAATCCTTGTACCACAACGCGAGCAGCGAGAAGTTAAAATCGTTCGTGTACGTGTCTCGGCGTCTAACGAGGTAAGTCTCCTCGCGGTTAATTAAAATTAAAAATTAAACAAAAAAGCGGAGGAGAGAGAGAGAGAGAGAGAGAGAGAGATAGAAATAAATACATTGTTTATTTTGGCAAACCTTAATGGATAACTCGTACTCTCCGTTAACCGAATTATTAACGCTCTAAAATCCCGACAGACAAAGGCCATCTTCGAGCATTCGTTTGCTCTATGTATATTTACACGTTAAATGTACTTAAGGATAAAGCGTAACGCGCACCCATGCAAAAGATGAGATACTTCCACAAGGCAAACAATATTTTTTTTTTTTTTTTTTTTTTTGAGTAAATACTAAAAATAATAACACGTCGACTGTTAGCGGTTTGATAATTAAATTAACTGATAAAATTTCAATTACTAAACCGGTTTTAAAACATTAGAGTGTACATAATGAAGGATAAAATTAACTTTAAAAAAAAATTTAATTTTCTGATTTGAATAATTTTTTATACTTAGTTACTTAGTTACGTAATCCGGATAACCGAGATGCATCTTAGTAGGAATCAAGTAGGTCAAAATCATGAAAATTAAACTGTCTCGGTAATATTCAAAATCTACAGCAATTATTATTTCATTCGTAAACTCAATTGTCGTTTAGCTCTTTGTATAATCAAACTGATTATACGACTAATTCTCATATAATGAGATTAAATCTCTTCTAGAATAAATATATATTATTCTGTTCGATTATTTTAAATAAAATTAACTAAGGACTCTTTTATTTCGAATCATGAATTGATATATTAATTTATTTAATAAAAGTACAAGACGCCCCACTTGAACTCTTACTAAGGATATATCGATAAAATATTAAGACGCCTGACGCAAGTAATCATTATTTACAACATGTTTCGTTGATAAACTTTTGTATGGGTACGTAACCATCACCAAAAGGAGAGATTATGAGAGACTATCGTGAAAGGAAGACACGTCGCTCCGAGGATAACCGCATCAAAATAAACTTCACATTTGGCCGTGTATTCTGGAATGAGTTTACGAGAGAGAAAAGAGAAAAAAAAAACAGAAATATACATATACGTAGCGAAAAGATATATAAAGAGAGTGAAAATAAAAGGTCGCGCAGTCATCGGAAATAAAAGGTATAGGGAGGGAGAAAAGTGTCGCTTGTAAATGAGTGTGTATCGATGCGCGTATGTGTGTGTTTGTGAAATGGAGGAAAAGAAGACAACGAAGGGGGTCATTCGAGATATACTATATATAGAGATTATACAGTACAAGATGTGTATAGAGCCTATATTTTCTTTTTTATTCACAATATCACTGCGTATATAATGTTTATGTGTATATGTGTGCGTATACATGTCTGTATTCTTGTGTATATATATATATATATGCGAGTTGTATTAATTTTATGTGTATGCGCGCGTGTGTGGATGTATAAGTGTGTAACGGGAAAAAAAAAAGAATAGTAGGTGTATTCTCTGGTAAGGTGAGTTAGTAGAGTAGAGAAGAGAAGAGAAGACGGTTTGAGGCATTTTACCTGATCTATGCTCGGACTCCTGGCTTTGTCGTCGGCATCGCGTCTCGTCGCATCATCCTGCCGCTTCGGGCTGCGTAGCGCGCGCTGATGGGGATCGGCGTTGCCCCCAAGGTCCGACGTGCACATTACCAACAGGGAGACCTTCTGCACGATGTCGACAACCACCAAACCCGTGTCGTTGCCGTAGGCCATACTTTCAAGTATTGCAAGTTTTCGTGCATTGTCAGTTTTGTGTCTCTCTTTTTTACTCTTTTTTTTTTGGCTTGTATTTTAATTCTTTTTTTTTTCTTTAGTATTTTTTTGACTTTTGCCTTTTTTTCTCGGTATTTTATATTTTTTTCGTTTTGCTTTTTTTGTTTCTATTTGTTTTCGAGAAAAGGAAATGTCACGGGTGTACGTTGCTTTATCTTTCTATTATTGTTTACTTTTGATTTACTTTTGTAACAAAGCATTAAAAGTTTTCGGAGGATTTGATTTGCAAGTATTTTTCATTAATTAAAAAAAAAGGTAGTGGTTGAAAGAGAAATTTAAAAAATTTTTAAAAATATTGAATTGAAATTTTCTTTTTATCAAAGTTAATAAAAAAGTTTATTCAATTTATAAAGATTAATTGAAAGATTATATAAAAAATTATATTTTTCATTTTTGCTAATAACAAAAGGAAATATTACGTTATTATACCAAATTGTAATATATTATGTGTAAATAATTAACTTTTTAATCAAAATTTTAAACAGTTATAAGTTATGAAAATTAATACTCGTTTTGATTTACTAAAACTTTTTTCATCTACATAAAAAATATTTTTTCCAAGAAAATGAATAATTCTCATAAGATTATATGCTACATCGTCCAATAAATTAATAATAACTCTAAAATATTTCTATAATTGTGCAATTATTCGTAAAATTATGTATCGTTATTTTGAATCGTAAATGAAACATAAAATGAAAAAAATTCCATTTGCCTACCTAATCGAGCGAAAATAAACTTGAAAAGAAAAAAAACTGAAAAAATTTAACAGCTATGTGATTTAGAGTGGAAATCCTGAAACGTTTATTATCAATGCAAATACAAATAAAGATTTATGTCGCGCGACGACTGAATGTATGATTATTCATTTACTCATACTACTTGCTAAATTGCTAAAATGTATTAATTGCTAAAATATTTTGAAATTTTTTATTTAATGTTTATAACTTTTTTTATATACACGCAGGTGTGTTTGTTACATTAAAAAAAAAAAGGAAAAAAAAAAACCATCATAAAAGCGATCGATAATACTATCCAAAACATACTATAGATAGTTACACATAATTTTTTGAAGCATAATAAATTTTTTATTACAACTATCAAAATATAATGAGTCAGTGTTAAAAACGTGTAGAAATGAATAATTAAGTAAATATAAAACATGTTGGAATAAAAATATCGTAAGAAGTCTCGAACAAAACAGACATCCGTGACAAATTATAACGTAACAAAAAAACGAATAAAAAAATAACGGAATAATGTTTTCAAAAACCGACATAAAGACAAAGGCAACGATATAAATATATATGAAAACGAAGGTTAGAAAAAAGAAAAGAAAAATAAATAAGCAATGATATTTGTTACTCACAGTCCGTAAGAAGAGTTCAAACTTAGAGCGGTGATACTTTCCGGCAGCTCGCCGTTGGGTCCATGAGTGATGCAGACGAGGGTAGCCTGAAATCCGGCCGCGCGTTTCTGGAGTCCGGTTTTCACTTTTAACGGCTGATTTTTCTCGGCGTTCGCTTTTGGATCGTCGCCGGTATTGGAAAAGTCGAAGTCGGGCGATCGCTCCGTGTCCTTGCTCGGATCCGCGGCGAGCGACACCTCCAATGTCTATAAGAACGAAAGAGAAAGTGAGACGAATCCACGCAATTAAAACGGCCAACTTTCCGCTCGGGGAATGGGAACTTTCTTAATTAAGAAACTAACGCTCTTCTTCTCGCTTTTTGTCTTTCTGGATACCTTTCTGCTTCGTTGTTATATGGCTTTTTCATTAGATTGCTCGAGTTTTTCTTCGATTATTCGAGCGCTTTCGAGCAAGTCGAGCTTTCTCGAGGTGGCGATTGAAACTTGGCTAACTTTACCCTCGGAGTTACTCCGCAGTTTTTAATGGGCCTCGAAGAGATGTGATTTCGATACATTGTAATTTTATCAAATTGATTTTTCCATGCTTTTACTTTTTCAATAATGCGCTTCATGCTTTCTATTTCGAATGACCGACTTTAACTCTTTTATATATATACATATATATATATATATATATATATATATATATATATATTGTGCAAATAATATTTTTAAAACATTTATGTGAAATCAATTACAATCGAACGTTTTTATAAATGATATTTCTTCCAAATGAAGAATTAGCTCAGTTTCTTTAAACTATTTTTTCAATATTATTTTTACATTTTTTAAATAAACATTTGATCCTTAAGAGACTTTGAGTCCTTTTTTCCAACAAATATTTACAACTCAATAAAATTATCAACAAACATTGAACAAATAATAAGCGATGTGACGGTATATAAAAAAGAAAGCTAGATACTCGTCTAGAATTCGAAATGGTAAAAGAGATTCGAAATCCAAAAATAAAGGTGTTTTTAGGACAAAAATCGTAAAGCAGTGACGAGTCGATACGTTTTACGACTTTTATTTTTCGACGTTAAATTTTATAAAAAATCGTAAAAGTAAAAAAAGTGGTCTGGTGTAAAACAGTAAGCCCAGATAATCATGAGAATAAAATTCGAAATACTAGGCGAACTTTTATTTTTTCTACAAGAACTATTGAACTGTTCTTTTTTTTTTTTTCATTTAGTTATTTCTAGTTTAGTTTTTTTATTTTATTTATGAGAATGAGGAGAAAATTCTTCGAAATTACTTCTAAGTTTGAAACTTTTCCATTACTTTCTGAAAATAGAAAAATTTATAGCATCAATAAATTAAAGAAAGAAAAAAAACGCGTGGGATCTTGTAAAAGCTGAGAAATTTTTCATTTCTAATATGATCACGAAACGGAATTTTGAAATTTCCGGTATAGATAAATGTATTTATCTATAAAGGAAAGTTAATAAATTTTACTTATGGAAAAGCGTTTTTTTTTTTTTCGTAGAAAACGATACTTTTTAATTTATCGTATACTTTATAAAAAATTAAAAGTATAACTGTGTATTTTAAAACTTTTTTCAAATAAAAATAAATAGTATTAATTAAGTTTCTAATACGATTAGAGGAGCAAAGCAGACCTATTTCACATACACCAAAAGTACTGCATCATTACATAATAATTAAACGGTATGAAATAAACAAAATTAACGACTCGAAAAATATAAAATTAATATGCGAATATAATTAGTTATAAGGTGACAGATTCAACCTCAAAATAATTAACTTTTGGATATTTAACATAAAGTGAGAAGAAAGCGATGACTAATTTCAAAAATTAAAACCGACGCTTTCAAAAGCTCACTCGAGAGGTAGAAAGTACAATTATATTAAACGCAAGACGATGGCTCGGAAAATCAGAGACGATTCGTACGGTTCCATAATGAAAAAGTAAGAAACGACGATTTCATATAAGTAAACGTAGCCGAGATAGATTATAGATACGTATATGTTATATGTGTGTATGTGAGTATATTTGTATGTGTAGATGATATAACTTACCACAACTTCGGACATACTCTCGACTTTCTTGAACTTGAAGAGGACAACGTGCCTTCCAGCTCCGGCGATCGCGAGCTTACGGCTCTCGGGACAGAGGAATATCAGCTGAATCGCCAGGGGATCCTCGTCGTTGTCGACGCTGCGCGTCCGGCTTTTCTCGAAGAGCTTCGCCGTCTTGAGCTTGTAGAGGACCTGCAGCGTGCCCGCGGACGCGTCCCAAAACTTTATGCTGCCGTCGGCGTGCCTGTGTGTTTAATACACCCAACGAACATTCGCTATATGGATTTATCTAATATACTCGTACGTAAACTAAATCAGCGGATCCCTTACACCGTAGTTTCTGTTGCCACTGCTACTCTCTCTCTCTCTCTCTCTCTCTCTCCTCGTTCTCCTAATTACTCGAGAGAAGGAGAGAAAGAAAGAGAGAGAGAGAGAGAGAGTTTGGCCTTAATTGAAAAAGGAGAGCCCGCAAACTCAAGACATGAGTAGCGCCTCGTAAGTGAGCTCATTCGCTCTTATATATTATGCGGTGCTCGATTATTTATTAGGATGAAGAGAAGGAGATGGTAAAGTTCGATATCGCGGAGGTACGCGATGATTCAGAAGCCGAGAGTTTCTTCTTTCGATCGATGATTTGTACTTAACTCGTATGCCCCTTCTTGCTCTACGAAAATTGATTTATACGAGCCGAAACTTTATTAATTCCCCGAGATGTCAACGGAATTCAAATGGACTTAGTTATCAAGTTTTACTCGCTACGCGTTGCATAACGGATTTTCAAAAGCGTTTTATTGATGAATAAACTTTCGAATATCCAATTTTAATCGTTATCATGAAATTGAAGTTATCAATTATTAACTTCTTTTTTTCACGATATACCATTTTGTAAACGTTTGTTCCTTTTTTGAACAACATTTTTCATAACTGAAATTTCTTTCTTTTATTGATTAAGGCAAATTTATGTAACCGAATTCGTTAAAATTATTAAAAGACAACAAAGTTAAATATACCAATAATTATCATTTTATTAGTTTTAATTATTCTCACTTTTATAATAAATTTTCTAAAAAAGTGTAAAACATATAACTATCCTTTTCCGAAATTAAATTTTCGATTTTTCGATCAATGAAAACCGTATATTAACCTCTTTCTGTTTTCAGTGTAATTAATCTCTATTACGTTGTACAGTTTATTTACAAAAACTACTGACTTGTATCATAGGAAGATAAATTACAAGGTAAAACAACAAATGAAATAAGTTAACAAAGTTATTAATCAATGTAAATTCTTAATACCTTGAAACACCATTATCAAACTTTACTTAAAATAACATCTGTAATATTAAAACATTATTTTTAAGCTTTTCATTTTTCCATCTTAAATAAAAATTCAAAAAAAATATATAATAATTTATAAAAATTATTAATAATACTTAAAAAATCATAAAAATATTCTCATTTACAAATGTTTGTTATTTATTTTTCAAATATTATAAATAAAAAATAAAAAATATCATCTAGTTCGTAATTACTTTTTATGCACTTTATAAATCATGAAGGACAGTAAAATTCTCGTAAAAATGAAACTATTTATGCCTATAAAATACGCGCAAACGCTTTACATCTAACGGGCCATTTTATCACATTTCAAATATAAAGTATCGTTCGAATTAATTCTCCCCTCCCTCCAAAAAAAAAGTTATTTCAGTGGAAAAAGACACATCATCGTCAAATATCGCCTCAGTTTTGGTGGTTCAAATTTTATATAACCAATCTTTGATCATCAGCCATATCAAGCGATAGCTTGATCATAACCATAAAGCAAACACTGGCGTTTCTCAATGGTTTCTCAGACACCCGACATATCACAACGAAAGCCAATGTTTCACTTTAGTGAAATCGACTAATTCACATGTTATAAAGAGACAATGACAACGGGATACTCCTATACATGAGTATATATATATATATATATATATATATATATATACATGCACGATCGCCCGTATAGTGGCCTGACCGATGTGCACATTTAATGCGATTATGGCTCACTTTGCGTATAGAGAATATTTTTCTGGCATTGTATCAACGTGGGTTATGCATTAGCCATTTAAGAAATATATAGCGATAAAATTCTCTCGAATTTTTTTTCACACTTTATAATGGCTTTGAATTATTATTACCGTACGTACGAATGAATTGAATAAATGAATTGTAAAGTGAATTATGTGAAGTGCTTGATTTAATAATAAAATTTATAATCCCCTATATTTTTAATTATATTAAATTTAAATCTTGAGAATAATTAACTTTACGAATTAAATATTTAATCTATCACTTAAAAAAAAAATAATAAAGAAACAAATATAACTAAAAATTTATAAGATCCTTCAATAAATAATAGATTGACTTAAACTCAATTGACATATGTATTTTTGAAATCACGTTTGAGTTAATAAAAAAAAACTGAAGTTTAATCAGGTTAAATTCGTTCAAGGTCACTCATATAGCCTGAATCTTGTCATATGGCCTTGACGTAAACTAAAGATTCATAGCTTAATATGGCAGCATGAGTTTTGTTCTCTCTTGAGCTTAGTTCTTCTCTCAAGTCTATATATTAAACTTTAACAAGGCGCGTTGGAATACAAATTTAGCAAACTCCGATGCACAAAATAGTTGAAGAAGACTTCGAGTTAAGCTTAAATTCTCTCGCATTCTAAAAACCATCAGTTTCTTATCAAGTTAAAACTTTTCTTAAATAAAAAAGAAATAAAAATAAGCGTCTCGACGATAAAACTGTATACTTTGAATGAGCGTGAAAAAATCGTTTTACGCGTAACTCGTTATAATAATTTAAACCAAGGGATGTTAAATTTACTGCAACTAGTCGTTCTCAATTTATTTTTTAATATAAGATTTAAAAATGTTGGCAAAAATTTCCGACAACGGTTTTTGATTATTTTATAACGCTACAAGTTGGAATATTCATCAAATAATTTAAAAAAAATTTTTATTTCAAATGCGAAACTTTTAGCAATACATCTGCCACTTAAATAAAAAATTATTTGATAAAAATAATGATGAAAATTTACAAAATTATGAACTATTTATATCGTAAATTTAGAAAAATTGCACTTCATAAACTAATGACGCAATTACCTATATAATAAACTATAACTTAAGGATCGTAAAGTGACCGGCATTACGAATCTTTAACGAAAAGTAAAAGCCGGAATCGATTATTTCTCTCAGTAATTTACAAACTACCAACTTTAAACCTTATCAGCAGTTAACTTTATGCAAAAGCCATGTTAACTCGATTGACCGCCTCTAATACTTCAAAGACTGCATTACCGATATTATACCGCTTTAAAAAATAAAGAAATAAAAAAAAAATTAAAAATAAAAAAAAATAATAGTTACTTCGAGAGACTTAAAATAAAAATTATTTTTATGATGTGGGATATTTCACTGAATATAAATTTTCTTTTCTTTTAAACTCGCAATCAATAGGTAATGGTTGACTTTAAATTTTTATAGGCTCAAACATAATAAAGTAAAATTTGCTTCTTTTACTATATAGTATGCGTTAAGTATAGCTTTTTTTACTGGAAACTAAAAATTTAAGCTCTCTAATAAAGAGCTTTTTCTTTTCGTAATTCATTCGCGCGTAAAAATGTATCATTAGCTAATTTTTTATTAAGATTAAATCTTATCTCAATTTGCATTTATACCTTGCAATTTATATTAAATTCGATATCGTTTCTCTTTAATTTAATTGATATTAAAAAAAAAAAAACGTCAGGATAGCGCGCGAATAAAAACTAAAATCGACAAAGGATCAGCGGGCAAACAATATTTAGTAAATATAAATTTATCATTCTCTCTTTCTCACGCGCGCGCGCGCGCGCGTACGTTTGATAATAAAAAAAAGTGTTTTCTTACCCGGTAAGAATGATCTCGTTATAGCTACTGGAATTGGGTATCCATTCGCCGCCGGAGATCGGCCATTCCTTCTCGCTGAAACCGGTCTTCTTTTGCGACTTGCAGCCGACGGAGTAAAAAGCCGGCACGAGATCGCCGGGGCAATCGGCGAAGTAGGCGCAGCACGTCACCGGGGACTCGTGCAAATCCATCGGATAAGGATTCTCGAAGCATGGAAAGCCTTGCGTCAGCAGGTCTATCACGACGAGATCGTTCTGCAGCAGCACCACCACCGCGTACGGGTCTTGAAAATCTGTGCCGTTGACGTTCGTGTAAAATTCCACACCGCGCGTTGTCGTTGTGTGCATTAGAACGCGTAGAACGCCAATCGGGAAAGAAGAACAATGAAATTTACATGAGAGAGCTGCTTGCCATGTGCATGTGTTTCCGTTGTCGTCGTGAGCCTCGAATCCCTCGGGTATTTTATCGCGTCTTGTCGATGTTGAGCGAGTTACATGCTCTTACCCTCGCTAACGCTTTTACGTATTACGCGTTTGTAGATTCGAAAACCAATATTTTACAGTATTGCGTTGTCGCGGTGAGACGAGATTATTTGACGTTGTTGCGCGCGTTATTATCGATCGTCGAATTAAAGCGATAAAGTGCATGATGACATAACCCATCTTTTGTCGCGCGTTTTTATTATTATTTCGATCATTTTTATATTATTTATCCCAAAAGAATTTTAATTTAATATTTATTATTATTATTATCGGAATATTCAATGGAAAAATAATTTTCAGTTCGGTATTAAATGTTGAAGAGACGTAAAAGACAAAATAATACAATATTTGTTTTTTATATATTAATGACGTGCATATATATTTTCTTTTTAAAACACATAAGTTATTCTTTTTATTTAATGTCTATTTATTGTTATTATTCTTGATGAAAACGAACGCATCGATTGATAATTCTTTAAAAAAAAAATTTCTGTCATTTTCATGCGCTATATTTTTATTTTTCAAATTAAATCATTTATTTTAAAAAGAATAATTTGAGAATACCTTTTATCCCGAAAGATCATTTCGCAAAAAAATAAAACGCAAATTTTATAACGAAACTGTATCGGCAAGCTAAACTTTATCACAAACAAATTCAACCGTTCTGTTAAATTTTTTTTTCAAAACATGCCAATAAGATTTGCGTAAATATGCCGTATTCGCTGATTGCATTTTAACTGCTGCATGTGCCACAAAGGATGCATTTTTTTTTTTTTTTTTTTTTTTTTTTTCAAGCACTTTATTATTGAACTGTCGGTTATTTTATTTTTGTATTGTAATCAAATTTTTATAGATAACAAAATTTGATGTACGCGTTTGCTTGCGTTTGCATGCAATTTTTGAAATAAAACTTTTTTTTCTCTTTTTTTACATGCATCGATATACTGAATGATTAATAATATTGTAAAATAATTTAATTTTCATAAGAAAAATTTTATATTTAATTTACGAATATTTCATAAAGTCGATTAATCAATTTTGAAATATTTTAATAAACATTGATTATCGAGTTTTATTTTAAAATGTTAACCTTCCAATCGATTCTTTTATTATTTAATAAAAGCAAATAAACGGCATCCATCATTCGTTAATTAAACAGCGCTGTATTTCGTAAAATGATTACACAAGCAAAATTTTAACATTTATAATTGAATATTTTTTCCTTTCTTTTCTTCATAAAAGATTAAACAAGATATGTATATCAATTAAACTATTAATAATGAAAAATCAAATCGTTTTAATAACGTTCTTTATTTAACCAATAGCCCAAAAATCATTAAATTTCGCAAACAGTAAAATAATCGCGAGCATCGTCTGAACCGTAGCTGCACCTGCTTTATTTATATTATAACAAAGTATCGCGCACATACTTACACATGTATACGTGTACAAGTCGAGCTCGCGGTAAAGCGTTTCGATTGCAAGAACGGTACTATACATATACGTCCCCAACAGCGTCGGCGATCAAAGTCAACAAACGCGCGCGAGAGCGCGGCGCGTGTGTGCGGGCAATATAGATTCGTAGTGGGGATATCACAAAGTCCCGCAGAAATGCCAATAACGTATACAGTCGCACCGTCGATCGTTATCCCTTAAGGCCCTCCCGTCCACCTTCCCACCCTCCCATACACACACACTCACACACACACACACACACACACACACACACACACACACACGCGCGCGCGCGCACACACGTGCATACATATACGAGGGCTGTTTCTACATTCGATGTGTGCCATGTTGCGGAGAGGCCCTAAAATACTAGCGCTCCCTTATCCTCCGTTCGTGTACGTGTACTTACACGCGTGCATGCAGTCTCGCCATATACGTACCGAGAGAGTCGATTCGAGGACATGGCACTCCTTCGCGCGCGCCACTCCTCGACAGTCGAAATTTCCCTACGATTATGCAGTCCGCGAGCCCGCGCGTTAACGTACGTGTATATATGCGTGAGTGTGTGTGTGTGTGTGTGTGTGAGTGATCGTACACGTGGATATATATATATATATATATATGCATGTATATAGATAGAGAGATTTATCGGGCGAGAGTTAACACTCGGCTCCTTTACATACCGCTGGTCCAAGGGCTGTCGCATAGCGTGATAAAGTCAACTACGTTGTGCTCCATTTCCAAAACCGTCGTCGTCTTGCCCTGTATGACGGTGATGCTCGGCGTTCTGCCGGTCGTGTCGTAAGCCAATCCTCCGGAAAATATCACGTACGCCTCCCTGCAAGTGACATTTTGACAAGGAAATTTTTCCTTACTAAGCTTCTCTACTCAACGCGACTTTTTTCCCCTCGTATTTTTTCTTCTTTTTTTTTTATATCATCGTGTCTCTCCCCGCCCTCTTTCTTTAAATCTCGTTTATACGCGAGCTTTCAATTTTCGAAAGACTTTGCTAACAGCTTCTTCCTACTTTAGAATAAAAACTGATTTTTCTTCATTTTTTTTACCTTTCCAAAATAAGTTTCAATCTTTGATGAATTGAAACTTTTACTGATTATGTACCACTCAGTTCATTCGGTAATAAGTATCGAAACTTTGATAGACGTTTTATTAATGTCGTAAAATTTATTAGTTTCTTGATCTTGTGTAATAAAAAGAGGAAAAACGTAAAAAGATATCAAAGACCGTATACTAGTAAAAGTTACATTTTCTATGTACAAAAGTTTTTGATTGAAAATTTTTCGATTTGTTTATATATAATTCGTTACTATTTTAACAAAATTAAAAAAATTTGAGTAGATTGTAAAAATGTACTATGGTAGATTAAAATTTTATAACTTTAAAAGAATCATATTATAAGTATTTAAAGAACAGTACACATTTAAAAAAAAAAAATATAAAAATTAGTAAGTTTTGCTAATGAGCAACATAATACATTTATATTTTCACGTATAAAACTTAAAATTAAAGTTCATAAAAACCCTCTCAAATACGTTTATAACTTCCTATTTTCTCCTTTTTCACGTACGATTGAATAAATAAAGTAAAATATAAAAAATTCACCAAGAATTCATAATATTTTTAAGAGCACAATAAAATCGAATGCCACGGCGGATCGCGGACACATTTTTTGAAATTCCCGAATAGTCGTAACATTACGGATTTCTTTTTCGCGTGTGAAAAATGTGTTTCAAATGATAAACATTAAAATGTTGGCTTAGGTACAAAATTTTATGCAATGATAAATTTTTAAGAATGTCAAGGTGATATTTGCAATGTATGTAAGAATAAAATATTATAGTGAAAAATTAATCAACAATGGCTTGCATGTTATAAATATATATATATATATATATTTATATCGTACAGGATTCGAATTTAGAAATGTAACTATTACGCTTTTAGCATTTTTTACGTCTTTCACATTAAAAAGATGAATTTCTTTCTATATATAATAATCTACACATATGTTAAATATACAAATCTAATAACTTAGTAGTGACAAATGAAAGAAAAAAAAAGAGAAAAAGATTGTGACGGAAAAAGTTTTACTATTTTAAATTTTTGCTTTAAATTTTACTAGCAAATATAAAGAAGAAGCATTAAATCTTTTTAAATATGTTCACATTTTAATGTCTACCATAAACATTTTATTCATTATCTTAATAAATGTTAATTTTGTGATTCTAATTGTACTTCAGACATTGGATAGGTAAAACATTGAATGCAGAAACTTAATAAAATTCAAAAATCATTTCATTAAACTATTAAAGTAGAGAAACGTTAAAAAATTTTAAAACACATTATTAATCTTGAATATAAAAATATTTCATACATTGAAAATTCTTTAATCTGATATTGTTTGAAATTATAACTTTAATCATAAAACGACTTTGAATCACCAAAGTAGAATAAGAAAAAGCAAATTGTTAGTTTATAACTTGCTTAAATAACCAATTTAAATGCTAATCAATTTTCAGTAAAAATCCAAATAGTAGAAAAGCCAGAAAACTAATTAATGGCGAGAGCGAAAACCATTTTTAGTAGCTTTTTTTTTAAGTCACATATTCAAGCATTTAACGGAATAGAAATAGTTGCTAAATGTACTTTTTATCTGCTGCACGCAAAAAATAAGCGTTTTTTAACTTTTTTTTTTTTCCAGTTTAATTTTGGCTCAAAATATTTCAAACAAGTAATAACTAAACTTTGTATATGAACAAGAAAATGAATGAATAATAAAATAAGTATTCTAGCTTGATAATTTTAAAATTATGATTCATGAAATACTTTATTTGAAAAATAAATAAATTAAATACAAATTTTTTATCAATCACTTTTAGAAATCAAACTATTTCTATATAAAAAAAATGATATTTTCACGATTTATATCATTGTAAAATAAAAATATTATAAAATATCGATAAACAAGAAATAGTATCTCAATCGTATAAATATCGTATAAATAAAATAAAATATAAAAATGTGTAATAATTGAAAAATTTCGAATTCCCATCTAATATTCCATTTAAAAAATATGTAATCGAAAATTACGCGCGTAAATTCTAATAATTTTCGATCTCGCAATTTAAACCAGAAATCAACGCTACCTTCTTCTTCTTCAAAAAAAAAAAAAAAAAAAAAACCAAAAACAAAAGAGAAAGAGAGAAAGAGAGGGTGAAGCAAGTCAGAATTGAAAAGAGGGTTGAAAAGCATTTCAACCGGTACGAGAGCTAAATCATTCTCCATCAAAGCGTAATGCAGCAGTAGAAAACAATGCCTTTCGCCCGAGAAATTCCTGAAGCGAAGCGACGCAGCATTTCTCAAACAAAAGTCTTTGTGCATCGAGGGTGAAGCGTCGCCTAACGTAACCCGGCTATATACATATGTATACATGCACGCCTATCTTTTCCCCTTCCTCCTCCTTTCCTCGACATCGCGCCGCACACGAAACATGCGCTCCGTTCGTTCGCGGCAATCCTTTCAAGTTCATTGCTGCCGTTTGTTAAAGAAAGGAGGTTAAAGCCACGAAAAGATAGCTTCTTCTTTTTAACCCAAGCCAAGAGGAGAAAGAGAAACGGATATCTGCAAGGAGGAGATGGGGAAACGCGAAGGGAACGCGTGGAAAGAATGCCAAATCGCTTGGGTATGCATGTATTCGAGCGTAACGTCTACGTTACCTTGATTTATTGGGTTAAATTTGAATGCGATGAAATTAAACGATAAATAAAAATAATAAATAAGGTGATTAACGAAGCACCAAGGAAACGGACGACAGCGATAAATCAACGGGATACTAAATCCGCGCTGTCTTTAAATATGAAAACGACGGAAAAGCGATAGGACGCACATTAAACCTAATCAAAGGTATAAATATTAACCTTGGCGTACCGAATTACCCAATTTCATCGTAATGATTTCCTCCCTTTCGAATCGCGTTTCCTTTTGAATTATTGGAGCGGCAAATGGATGATTAGCTCGTGTAACATGCATCGAATGCCTCGCGAGAGTTTAACCCTTTGTACGTTCGCGTTTTGTTCATCGGCGTATCTGTTTCGTGAATTTCGAGATTGAATGGAAAAAAAAAAAAGGGAAATTTGCGCGACAATGAAAGATCGCGCGATGCGAAATTAATTTTGTTTGTTCCGCGTGATTTTTACAACGAAATAAAACTTTTTGTCATAAATAAAGTATTTGATAAACGTAGCTTTCGATAAAAAAAAAAAAAAAAAAAAAAATTTAATAAAATTCAGTAATTTTTTTTTGTGTTAAGCGGGATTTAAAATACTCATTACACGACTGCGACGGTAATAATAATAGTAAGAGATAAAAAAGATACGAAATCCCATCTTGACATTAATATTTCATATTTTATTTGGAATATCAGGTTTGTGCAAAAATGTGAACAACAATTTTAAAATAAAGTAGAAAGTAAAATTATATAAAATAAAATGAAATTTAAGAAATAAATTTATAAAAAAAGTCATATGAAATATATATATATATATATATATATATATATAAAGTTGATAATAAAATTAGTGTTTGTAATACAAACTGAGAAAAAAGATTTTATGTTGAAATTTTAATATGTAATAACGTTAAATTTACTTTCGAAAATGGTAAATTACATTTTTTAAGCTTATATTATTCTTTGTAAACTGTACGTGTGAATGTCGTTCTACTTGTATACTATATTTTCTGTGATTCAAAAATTTAAAATAATTGAATTGAAAATAATTAAAAATTTAAAGAAAAATAAATTATAAAAATGTGTTAACGTCGCTTAAAGAAAAATATTATTGTACGTTATTTTATTAAATAAATCAATCGATTTACCATCACTTTGCGGCATTAAATTTTACAAATTTTATACAAAATCAATATACATATATCTAAGATAAATTTGAAAATAAAATGCATTTGCCTTAGCGATTACGTTATTCTACCGTGTGAGAACCGCTCAATAACCATTAAAATATCTTCAAGCATCTCTCTCGCGCGCACGTTGCAATTTAAAACGAGAGAAAAAATTAGCATTATTCAAACGCTCTTTTAACAGATAGAAGCTCGAGTTGTTTGTTAACCAAAGGAGCGATGGAAATTTTTCCGTCCCACGACAATACTCTTGGAAAAGCGGTAGTCTCGCCTACTTTTATACATTTACGGGTACACACGTATGAACGATGCGATAAATAAAAAATTAATTTTTTTTTTTTTTTTTTCACCGTCCGATAGTGTATTACCGCGCGTCCTGGCTGTGTGGAAAATACGTAGATAGAAAGCAAAAGAGAGAAAGAGAGAGAGAGAGAGAAAGAAGACTTTAGATAGAAGAATATAGTAAAGGACTATGAAAAAGACTTACCCCGATCGAGAGAGCTTCCACTCGACTTTTTGAATGGCTTTGCATGGCTCGGGCTCTCCGTCCTTCGTGTTTTTCGCTGTCAACGGAAAAATCGAACACTGGTAAGTACGGGACGTAATTGAGCATAATGGTGGAAGAAAAAGGAAAGAACAACTATGGCTAAGGGTAGAAAAGGACGGAGAAAAATTGTGGAAATATGATAAGGGAGGGGGAGAGAGAGAGAGAGAGAGAGAGAAAGAGAGAGAAAAAAAGGGAAAGAAAGATACGGAAAGTAAGGGGAAATAAAAGAAACGGAGAGAAAAAATCGAGCGAAAAGAAAGGGCCATCTAAACTCTTGAAAATCTCCTCGGCTTCGGCGCTATATAAACGCGATATCCGTATTGATTTATTCAAAAAAAAAAAAAAAAAAAAAAAAAAAGCAAAGCTATTATGTCATATAAATCTGTCTTTCTTATTGTTGTTCAACGAGGCATAAATTATATACTTTTATATATCGTTAGCCTCTTCAGGAACCAGATTTTCAAGACAAAACGGTAAACTATTAAAAAAATTGTTCGAAATTTTTAAATTCTTCTGTAAAATTTGAATTGTTTGCTTGTAATAAAAAACAATTTATCGTTTCTTTTATTACGTTTAAAAGTCTTTAATTACGTTTATATTTGTAATTCAAGCATGCATTAGGTCTTAGTTATTAAGAAGTAATTTCATTAAAATGTTAAATATTAATCGGCTATCATAACGTAAATTTATTTGTACATTTTTTATTAAACTAAAAGCTTGTTTAATTTATATTACTAAATAGTACATTAAATGCAATAACCAAATTAATTTGATAGTAGCGAAAGGGTAAAATTAATTTATTTTTAATAAACAAAAATTAACTATAGGTTCAACAAAAATTTTATCGAATAATTGACATTGATTAAAACTAATTATAATTATGATATTCGATAATTTATATTCAATATTAAATCATTAAAAAGTGTTTGAATATAAAAAGAAAAATTAATTTTACATATAAAATTTCTTGCTTAAATATAAACATATATTTTAATGTAATTAATAATTAATTAATTAGTTATCAAATTTTTTTTAAAATCAATGTCTATAAATTTAAATCACATATTTTGACAATCAGAAACTGATATTGTTATTGTACATATGTGTATATCTAATCAAAATTAATTTCATTGTCAAACTATTACCAAATATAATCAATTAATTAATAAACTTCGTGTATTATAGAAAAATATTCATTAAATTATTCATCACATAATGCAATGAACATCAACTGTATTAATAATTATTGTTTTTTATTTAATCCTCTATAAGAATAAAGTTAAAATACAATTACGTTAATAAAAAAAGAAAAGAAAATTTTATCATTCTAATACTGCAATTGAATTTGGAAAATTTAACATCAAATAAAAGTTTGACATGTAAAAAGAAGAAATAAAATTTTAGTGCCTAGCAGCCTACCCAATAACCCCTTTGCCAAACCTTATTATTATTTCGAGCACGATTCTACTCTTGCGAGAAAAAGTACTAAACCTATTTTATACATTTCATTTTAACGTTATTTAAAATTTTTTTATTTATTCAGTTATTGTTAATCGCGTTTGATTTAAACATTTATAATATAAATAATGTATCATTACTGTTTTTAATTATAAAATATAGTATATCACATTCTTGTTATTAAGATTTTAACTTTCATGTTTCTAAAAGCGATATGTAACCAAGATAATAAATTCAATGTTTTAATATTCAATCAAATTATATTTTAATGTAATACCGCCGTTATGCGCACCGTAATTCATAAAACGTACCGATATCGTGTAAAAGAATAACATTAAAGAAAGACTCTATGAATATTCAAATCCATCAACTCGTACACTTTAAATCAATCAAATATTTTGATTTATAACTATTAGGTCGCTATCTATTCAAACGCTTTTAAAAAAATTTTTTTTTTTTTCGATAAATAAATTTCGTTTTAAATATTTTCTACAATACAAACTTTCGATAAAAATTTTCACGTCGCGGTAAAATATGTCAACTAAATTAAAGTTGGTCAAAAAATTAAAAAAAAAAAAATAGAAGTAAAAAATCTCTATTTAAAAAAAAAATAAAAAAATAAATAAATAAATAATAATAAAGAATTCTATAAACAAGGCCGAAAGGCATCTTTATAAAATTTCGTATTTTTATCGAAGCATCAAAAAAAATACTCGTGCGTTACACAATACACACAGCGGTAAAAGTGTCGCGGCAACACAACGAAGCAAGAGAGAAAGAGAGAGTGTTAACAAAAAAAAAGGACAACGCACAAGAGTCGCGCGCGGCACACAAAAATTTCTGTCAAACATTTCGCCGGCGATTTTCAAGTGACGACGCGTAAAATGGCTCTCTTTCTCCTACACATACACATGTAAACGCGCATTCCCACATACACACACATTCATATTCTCTCGTTCACGCTCGTTCGCACGCTAGTATCGATTTCCCATATTTTCGCCTCTTCCGCGTTTATACACACACACACACACACACACACACATATACTCGTATATATAGGTGCATGTACATCTCTCTTGTTCGCTCTCTCTTTTTTTTTTTTTTTTTCATTTCATTTTTCCCTTCTCCTTTATTTCCTCCTTTTATTTTTAATTATTTATTTATTTTTTTCTCTCTTTTATTTCCATATTATCTCCTATTCTCTCCATTCTTTCTTATTTTTTTTTTTTTTTTTTTTATTTTCCTTTTTTTTTCGCGCAAATATTCGCTTTGGTATACTCACCGTGAGGATGCGTGACGTTAATGGGCTTGAGCTGTCGAACGAGCCACGTTGTGAGGGAGCCGTCGGTGTGACTACACATAAATTGCTTGCCTTCGTGATGCCAAGATATTGACCTGAGCGGCTCGTCCGTCTGCCATCGAAACTCCGCGGCTTTCGTCTTCAGATCCCAGAATACGATTTGGCCCGTCTCGTAGCCTATCAGCATCTGCGAACACGCGACAAGTACGGTACACCTTAATAAATAAACTAGTGGCTGCCGTTGCTCTCAATCCGATATGCCTTATTTGTTTTACCGTCATTTAAAAGATATGCACAACCCGATGCCTTTCCTCGATTTACCATATTCTCTATTATATATGTAAACGCGGATCGTAGTGTACTCGTATCTAAACATCTGCGCGGTGGTTCGTCTGCCGGTGTTGAGCGATGAGATAAATATTCAAGGGAAACGCGCGTCGATACGTTGACTAAATTACCGATGTTCTTTCGGCGCGTTAATTCCAAGCGATATCGTTTGTCGTTTCGTGTTATACGGAAGATTGCGCGGCTTAACAATAATATTGTAGTATACGTGTATAACTGTTAAATACACCTTATCGAACGATTATGAGCTTTAATTTTTTTATACGTTACAAAGCTATACGAATGTTTTTAAATCTCCAGAAAAAATTAGCACGCAAAATGAGTTAAATGTACCAATGAGTGATTAAGTTAGGTCAGTAAATATTCAGGTCATATCTTGAAACTTATGTTCTTGGATATATCACTTGGAAACGCAAACGAATGATAAAAATAAAACGGTATTTAAATGTCGTGTTTTCTTTGTCGAATATATAACAATTATAATTCGCAAAATTTTTTTACATTTTTAACGGGTTACCCCCACTTGCGACTTTGAAAAAATCGATTTTTTGTTAATTGCATTTTTTTTAAGTATAAGTATCTGAGAATATGACCTGGAAATTTCAAGTCGATCCGAACAAAATTGACTGAGATATGAGCGTTGAAAGAGAAGAATCCGTTGTGTAAACAACCGGCAATTAAAACTTTAAACGCGTTTTTCTCGAAATGGCATTTCTGAAGTCGGTGACCAAAATTACTCAAACACTAATGAACCGATCTTCTTGAAATTTTGCAGGCTTATTTAATACATAAAAATGTAGTCTTTAATCGTTCGATTTTTCCTTAAAATCGAACCATTAACTTTGACTGTCCGCCATTTTGTGAAAAATGAATATTTTTTTTAAATCCTTCGATTAAAGACTAGTTTATACTTATATTTAACTAAATCTATCCACATTTTTTGTTTCAAATGATCCACTTTGCCGCAATGTTGGTCACCGCAAACCGTATAAATAAAAACACTATTTCATTGGCGGCCATTTGCCACTTAACAATGTAATATTTTGCAATAAAAAAATTACTGAAAGTTCTTCAAGATGTATTCTTTAAGATGATATAATAATCGTTTAAAAAAGTTTTGTAGTTTTCTTTGAAAAAATTCATGAAAAAGGCCTTTTTTGTTGAGCTACAACTGGGGGTAGCCCCTTAAATATAACGCATCAACGATAGATTCAATTTTATGAATTAATCCTGTGTAAATAATAACGGTATTAAAAAACTTAAATATAATTATTCTTCATTTTTTTTATTATTATTTTCATTATAAACGAAAGATTCCTGTTTTTAAAAAAATATTGTTTCGAATTTAAAATTTAATAATTGTTGTTACAATATACCGGTAAAAAATCCAACTATGCATTATTTAAGACACGAGTATAAGTTGAGATACTACTCGTAGTTAAGCCAAGGCTTTCATCTACTTGTAGTAAGTTTCGTCGGGATGCTAGAAGCACTACGGATACTGGATAACTATTATATACAATATTCTTGCCACTTACTTTATAGACGGACAAAATTATCTAATAAAGTTTACGATGATAAGTTACTAGTAGAATGCTAAACATCGACTGGAATTCGAGTAGCGCTTGATAATTTTGTATTTCGAATAAGATAAACTATTTCATTCAAATTTTGATTACAATATAGATTTTATTAATATCGTTCATAAAAGCTAATAAAAGTATTTATAGATGACTATAATTTTTTAAATTTTGTTATAAAATTATGTATACATGTACACAAATGAAATTGTGAACGTCAAATATTAAAAGTGAGGCTAACACTTATTTATTTTATTTTTAAAGATACTAGTAATCTTATCAGATTTATTTTTAAAGTTTTAAATTGCATCTTAAAATTAAATTTTTCAAACAAATAAATAATATACATTAATGTAAATTAAATTTATTTTTTTTAGCTTTTGTTAAACTGAAATAGGTAAATGATACATCAGTCTTCGAATAAATTATTTGTAACAAGGCACGAAGTGATTTTTTCAAAATATCAAAAACAGTTTGAGATTATAAAAACTCTCGAGTGGCATTATTTTAAACCCCACGATCGCAAATAAAAGTTGAAGCTTTATCCTTTAAAACCGCTGGAGGTATTACAAATCTTGGAAAGCTATATGTTGAAGTAGATATCGACCGAGATTGGTAAGACATACATTTAATGGCTAACGTTGCGGTTTCCACCCTTGCGCAATGGAGTAGCTTAAATTTGCGTCAACTCAAAGCTGCTTTTTCAATTTGACTCCGTTAAAAATAAACTCAACGACGAACTTTTCGATGATGAAAACGACTTCTTTTTTTTTTTTTTTTCATACCGTACATTACGAATCTTTTATATCAATATTGATTCAGGTTACTTAAGTAAATAGTTAGAATTGGCATACGGATGAAAAAAATATATTTTCTTATCGATTCAATGTATCTTTAAAAAATTTTATGTGTATTGTTTTATAGTAATTATAATTATTTAAAATTTTATAAAATTAATTAATCACCGAGTACACATCAAAGTTTATTCAAAGATTTTTAAATTCCATATTATTCGTTCAAAATAAAAGAAAAATTCCAAAAGACCGTCCAACGATTATTAGTTTTAATAAAATTTTCAGTGAAATATTTAAAATAATAACATAAGACACATAGTTTAACACAAACACGTGCAAAAAATTCCAAATATGTGTAAAAGCATTCGATATTCGTTCACTCGAAACTTAACCTCATTTCGTTTCACGCATCGTGCCGACAATCCAATAAAGATGATATTATTTAAGAATCCTTCCCTTATCTCTTCTCTCCTCGAGCCACCAATAATTCATCCGACGATTAACGATTTTTTTTTTTTTTTTTTTTTTTTCATCATCCTTTCTTCTTCTTTTTTTATTTCCTTCCACCGAGAGATTTTTTCCGTGACGCGGTGAATGCGATTTATTGATAAACGATATTGCGGTCGCGGAGTGAAAGAGCTCGGACCGTTAGTCGCAGGAACTATGATGTATCCTGTCGTGTCGGCGGTGGCGGCACACCGGATAATCGAATAATCTTCCTACTCCTTTATTCGAGTCGAGGCTTTGAATCGACGAAGGATAGGAATGGCCGATTTCGAAACGCGATAGTTGCATTATCGCCCGTCCGACGCTACCTTCGATCCGCTCTCTCCGATCAGCTCTCCGTTCTCGTGTGTACGTATATTGGAAGATCCTCGGTAATGAGGTATTGTATATCCATCCCCATCTATCGCTTTGTTATTTTGACGTGGATGATTAATCGCGTGCCTCGTTGCTTATTTCCCGGAGATAGATGACAGTTTCTTTTAAAATTGAGGCGTAAAACGGGTGCGGACATATATTATTTGCACGATACTTTCACGTGCACGTGTAATACTTGAATTGAATTCGCATGATTTTGATATTTTAAGATTTATTAGCAATTTTTTGCCTTTATTTTTCAAATAATTTTGTTATACATTTATAAACATTTTTTTAGCAAATTTTTTTTAAGCTATTCGGAAACATTTAAACATAAATTTTGATTGCGTACTAAGGCGCACTGCGATAATTTTAAAAATATTAGCGAATATAAGATTTACAAAAAAATTCATGCGACTAAAAACTGACTAAATACTAAAAAAATTTTACGTTCGAAATATTACGAAAATTCTATCGGAAAATTTTTACGTAAAATATGAAAATGCGAAAAGAAAAAAAAAGAAGAAAGGTAAAAATGTTTGCACCCTAATTTTCTTACACACGTTATAAATCAAAGAAATACGCTTTCAAACTCGGGCTTCACCCAAAGGATTTACCTAAATTTTGAAAAGCTCCATGAGGGAAATGTGCAACGCATAAAAGATTTCTCGCTGCCGAACCGTTGGAATATTTCTTTATGTCCAAAAAAAAAAAGAAAAAAAAAAAAATTATTATCCGTCATAAATTTTGTATTCAATTTTTAAAAAAATAATCATTACGTTTACATAATCGTATTAACATATTTATTAACCAAACTGACGTACCTTGCTTAGGTCCAAGGGATTATCGCTCAAATGAACTACCGAACCAGGATGCGTCTTCCGCGACCTGCGAAACCAACATCAGAGTACATTCGTTAGCTTGTGTGCATAATGACATTTGATATATTTGTTTATCTAACGCTGTATCTTAAATATTCAGAAATAAATTTTGTTTTCTTATTTACATCAAAATTTAAATATTTTAATACTATTGAAAAATAAAATAATGAGCATTTGGTCGAAGTATAGATAGAGACTTTCCTGGATTATAAAATCAACAAAACGAATGCATTTGTAAACAATTATTAATCTTCATAAACATTGTAATTTAGTTTATATTGTCCATTGGCGTTTTATTTATTTTGCCAAACTAAAGCACTGTCCCAGCCTTTTAAAAATTACATGCAGACGTCAGGTGAACAAATAAAGTAAAACAAATGCACGTTCCACTCGACAACTGGAGCATTTTACTCGTGACCACGCTACATTTTTTTATATGCCAGCCACTTCATTCTCTCTTTCCTTCCCTCTCTCTTTCTCTCTCTCTCTCTCTCTTTCTCATACACATATACACACGCGCACACTTTCTCACACGTACACCATATAGCGATCGAAACGATATATAGCTGTGGGTACGTATACAAGCGAGAGGCATTTTTAAGCAACGCGTGGAGCTTCAACGCGAAATATATAGGAAAAAAATGCAATAAAAAAAAAAAAAAAAAAAAAAAAAAAAAAATGAAAAAAAAGAACGAGAGAATACGGACAGTACACATGAACAGCCGCTTTGTGTCACAAGCGCATATTCTCGATTACATAAACACACATATAGACGCGTACAATACATCGAACGTGAACCAAAGGATCATTTGTCCGTAAATTTCAATGATTTCTTTCGAAAAATCAAAAAAAAAAAAAAAGAGGAAAAAAGCGAAAAACGATATACGTAACTTTTCACGCAATGCATCTTATGTTAAGAGAGAAAAGCGATTATTGCGGTCAAGAGAGAAAGAGAGAGAGAGAGACAGAGACAGAGGCTCGATAAGCGAAGTTATTAAACGAGCGAGAGCTCGCGTTGCGTTCCAAGGACTCGCAGTTTGGCCTTCAGTCAATGGAAACAAATCCTCTATGTCCGTTATTCCGCATCGAAAACAGCAGGGTAAAGCCGCTCCACTCTCCTCTCTCTCTCTCTCTCTCTCTCTTAGGATTATGGAATTTCAAATCTGCTTGAATATTTAAAGACAGTTTTAAAGATTTTTCGTAACGTCGAAGAGGAAAATATTTTACTAGACGAATGGATAAAAAAAGGGGACGACGATCGGTGAGCGACAAGTTAAAATCAATTTTCAGATGAGCCGCAAAAGCTTTTCGAATGGTATTGCACAAATTTCTCTCTCTCTCTCTCTCTCTCTCTCTTTCGCTCGCTCGTTCTCGTTTTATTATTATTATTTTTTTCCTTTTATAACTATTTTTAGACAACTAAAGCGTAGAATTTAGGCTGAGCATCGATCAAAAATATCGAAAATACGAAATAGAGATGATATTGTTTTCATGGGAAGACCGATATTCGGTCAATTCAGCGTTTAAAATAAAACTTTGAATTTAACAATTTTCGAAAAAATATAAAAAGTATTTATTTTTAATTTATAAATTACGAACATCGATCAGAATTCACAGACAATATCAACCGTTTGATTGCGGCGAAGCGCTATCGCGCTTCGTTTGTTCTCCGAAAAAATTCTTCCGCACTCAAACGGTTAAGCTTTAAATTGTAAACTTTCCAATTATTTTTCGCATTTGCAACGATTTTTCAATTGGACTTTTAAATTTATTAATCTTTGCGATTGAAATTTGATTAAAATTATTATTAACACAAATATAATTTTTTGATGGTCATAGCTACAAAAAATTAATTCAAGTTTTAAATTAAGACAAATCTAAAATAATTATAACGATACAAATACATGAATATTTTTATTTTTTATCTCCAACCAATTAATGAATTTTTGATTTTAAATTTTTTGTTGGAATTTATTTAATATTTCCTGGAAATAAACATATAAATTTAAAAGAAAATATTTACTTTTCATTAAAAAGTTTCTATATCTTTTATTAAAAATTTAAATTATAAACAAACTACCGTAATATTAAATAAAAAAAAAAAAAAAAAAAAAATACAAATATTTTCAATTTTCATTATATCTTTCAGCGACTTAAAAATTAACACTACAACGCAAAATAATGTAATCAACAAGAATAAATTTCATTACCCACTTAACAAAGATATAACGAAGTAAAAAATAAATTTTATTCAATGTATCCACGATGCAAAAAATAAAACAAGTAAAATTAATTTAAAATAAAATTTCTCCGGCTTACTGTTTTCCAGCATTAAAAAAGCAAAAAAGTGATTTACGTAAAAATGTGAAATCCATCTTTTATACGGCTTTTCATTTCTGTGAATTGTAAAGCCAAATTGGCAATTAGAGCTGCGCTAATTTGTCAGATTATCTCGTACATGACATGGACTAGTCCAGAAAGCTTAAGATGCACGAGCCAAGCGTGTCCTGCTAAATTTTACGAGTAAACCCAAGCAGCATAACGTTGATTTTTCTTGTTACCATTTGTCATTGTACTAAACTTATATTTCAAATATTATTTAATAATATTTGCATTTCATTGGAATAATAGTCGTATTTTTTATAAAAGTTTATTTGATTAAATTTTTAAATGAACTTCTATTTTAAAAAAAGTTATTAAATTTTTTTCTTTTTACGATGTGACAAAATAATATTTCATTATAAAAATTAAAAAGTAATTAATAGACAAGATTGAATACATACTTGTTTTTTAAACATTATTATATTATTATATTAGTTTTCCTTTTTTACAAAAATTAAATTGACACAATCACTCTCAAACTTCACTAATTAAATGAATTAAAGAATTTCTTACAATCAATTTGAATAAAATAAAACAATATTATATTTTATTTCAAATACTTTTATCTCATGGTCGTTTTATTTATGAAAAGAATCAGTTCTTTAATAAACGAAACTATACATGTGATAAAAATTAAAAGATACAAGATTATCATATTTTATATAGTAATAATAATTATCGTCAAAAAATTCAATATTAAATTTTACTTTAACAAGTTTAAAAAAAAAAAAAAAAAAAAAAAAAATAGGTATCTTATTGGCACTCCGAAAATCGCAAGTGCTAAGCACACGATGCAATATAAAACAAAAGTCATTTCCGTCAGCTTTTTCCAGTGGTAAATAAATAGCTCGTAAAATTCGAGCGCATCGATACGAACCTTACAACGTCACATCGCTACATCGGACTATGCGGAATCGTAAAAAATAAACGAATCTGCGACGAACGACGACGATGACGACGACGACGAGAAATAGCGCCGGCACGTATGTTCGCCACAGTTAGCGTGATCCTAGCGCGCACGTGACGCTTCAAGCTCGAATGACCATTGTCTTCGAACTTGTAATCGGCTCGTTATGAACCATTTATTTTTCTTCTCTCTTTTTCTTTATAACGTTCTCTCTCATTCGTAAAATAACAAGTACCACCCGCTTGCGTGTTTACACGTAGCCTCGCGTATACAACAGCTGTATTGCGGTTATTCGGTACGTTTTCCTCCCACATCCCTTGGCTTCGAATATCACGAGAGTCGAAACTCAAGCAGACCGCGAAAAATCAATGCCGCGAGATTTCCGGTTAATTTTGCCCGGTAAACTCCATTTCCCACTGCGCGCCTTCCTTTCGTTCTCTTGTTTCGCTTTGTGTTTATATATACATGCCTGCGAAAACGAGGCTCTTTTATGCGCTGTTTTCCCACTCGCTCGCGCGCACAGCTATATATAGTATGTACCGCGAGTTTTATCTTTATAATTTTTTCTCTCATCGAGAGATGCAAAACTTGCGCGCCGTTTATTGTTATCTTTAACATCTACTCAAATCAGTTTATATAGAATCTTCGTTATGAAAATTATAACGATTCGAAATAAGAAATAATAATAATAATTATTATTGGAAAAACTTTACGATCGATACTCTTTACGTCAGATAATTTGCATGCATTTTTTGTTCTTATTTAAAAAAAAGTATACGAATCAGCAACAATAAATAATCGGGCCTTTGTATAATATATATATATATATATATATATATATCATTGTTTATAAATTTACATTCTACATACATTTAAAAAAATCACACTTGAATTTGCAGAAAACTAAGAAATAACCGTTTGCAATTTTTTACGCGTGACGTATAAGCGAAAGATCTGGACGTGTATTCTTCTATACGTAAATTAAAGCATACCGAATGTAGTAGTACTTTTATCTTGATGTATTCAGTCAGTATGCATCTACTAATGCATACAGAAACATTATCTGTGTTAACTCACGAACATACTGAACGAGTATTTCTCATTTTTTTTTTTTTTTTTTTTTTTTTTTTTTTTTTTTTTTTTTTTTTTTTTTTTTTTTTTTTTTTGCTGGCATAAATGCGACTATGAAAATTATTCGATTATTTTTATTGCGTTTAATTAATATTTCTATTTTGTTAAATTTACGTTTTTGGCTTGTATGCTTTTAAAAACTTGGCTTATTTTGATAAATTAAAGTTATGACTGAAATCAAAAGAAATTATAGTTGCAGATATTTTCAAAGCGTTGTTTAAAACTTAAGTTTTAAATTTAAAAAATATTAAAACGATCGAATAATAAATTTTAAAATTATTAAAAAACTGAATGGCATTGTTTTGTCTAGTAAATTATATTAAAAATTCACGCTATCTTTCATGACGCTTGAAAATAAATTATTTAATAAAATATTAAATAAATATTTATTATCGTTAATAATTTAGTCAATATAAATGTCATTTGAATTTACCTAAGCAATAGTTATTTTGAACTTCAATTTTGCTAATTTAATTATTTATTAGTAATAATAGAATTTTTTAATAAAAGCAAATCTAAAACAACAATAAACCAATAAATTTTTTATTCAGTTTTAACGAGACATTAAAAAATAATGCACGTGACATATTCCTTATTAATGTCTCAAACCGTTTTCTAAATTTATTTCGAATGAAAAATGTTTAAGTTTAAAAATATTTTTATCCATTGATAAATGAGAAGATATTAAATGATAGATGATATTACAATGTGCAAGATTTCTAAAAACTAAATTGGGTCAGACATTGCTCAGACATCCTCTTGATAACAAAAATGTCAATAATACATTACACATGCTTCAGTTTGTCTGGATATTACTCTTTTAAATTTGACATTAAGAAAATTTTATACTACTTACGAAATGCATATATTATATGTACGTATAAGTAAGTTATAAATGATAAAACGCACGAAGTTACATCATTAATCATGTTTAACTAGCGCTCGAATCATCCCAACGTTATTCGCATTATTTGCACTAGCTATTTTACATTAGAACAGCTTTAAATCAGGAAATTAAAATGGTTTATTTTCGAGCGTTGATGAATTAAAAAAACGCTTCATTTTCCCGTAAATGTTAAATTTTAATTATATATCAAAACGAGTTCGATACGAAAATAAAAACAAACGATTTTATACGATTTTATAGTTTAAAAATATGTATACGTATATGTACTCGTGCATACAAGAGAAAAAAAAATTCATTTACACAAAGCAGTTATAAAGCACAAAGGTAGAACACTAGAGTATCTTAAAGTTTCTTCAATTATTTTACTTTCTTTTTGGATTGTCTCGTCGGCCAAGATCTCCAGAGGCATTTTTCATCTTTGAAGTACTGTAAAACTCTACAACAGGGGGAATTTTAAAACTCACTTATGTGAGATCATTTTAGGGCATAAATATAAAACATTTATTACAGTAACTCCATTTATGCTTAATTTTTTAATGCGACGCAATGAAATAAGGGTAGCTTATTTTTAATAGCTTGGTCTTTCGTCGTTTAGCCGTTTTCAGTTGAACATTTAAAAGTTATAAAGATGATAAAATTACAAATCACAATTTATAAAGAATTAAATGATTTTAATCTTTTCTTTTAATTTTGTTATTTATATTTATAATAATTTATCGATAATATGTTATTAGTTCTACTTCATATTGATAATTTTATACTTTCTCTTGAGTTTTCATTAAAAATAAATATCAACTTCGTTGTGTATTCTGAGAATTAATCAATAATAATATTTTAGTAGCTTTCACATTTATTTGTACTTATCTTAATATTACAGTAAAAATTTTGCATAATAAAATAATTAAAGACTTTATTTATTTATTTTATGAAACAATAATTATCGCATCATTATTTATTGTAATAGTAACGTATTTTAATTGATTTTAAAAAATTATCACCTCAATTTCATTTATCTACAAAATTATTTTTCAATCATATTTAAAAAAAAAAATTATATTTCCACGAAAAATATATCTTTTCCGTTTTTTTATTTCTTTCTAAAACAATTTAAAAAAAAAAAACGGTTAAAAATAGGTGAAGTTTGCACACACGAAACGCGATACGAAATTCAAGCTGCCCCGCATCAAAGCAAAGTTCACGGACGAAAAGAGAAACAATATTTATCAAACACATAACGAGCTATCCGTTAAAAAATAAAAAAATAAAAATAAAAGTAGCAGCATTCGAATAATCAATCAATCACGGTACTCTCTTTCTCTCTTTTTATTTCATTAGTTACACATATGCACAAATCACTCGTTTACACCTCTATCGACATCTCTTTCTCTCCACCGATTTTCGCATTTTTCTATGTTTTTGTTTTTTCTTCTTGTTTTATACGGCCGAGCGGCTATACTCTTTCAAAGAGTGGCGAAAGTTTTGTGGCTTATAAACGAATAAACCCGATATTTCCAGGAGGCATTCGCGCTTGCTCAAGCTTTTCCGTACAGTTTTATATACACTGACTGAGAGAGTCATATATATACATATACAACTAGGCAGAGAAAGAGAGAGCGCGCTGCCGCTGACACAGAGCAATGAGTGAAAGGTATCGAAAGTTACCAGAGCCGAGAGAGAGAGAGAGACGAAAAGAAAGGGGTAGTTCTATACATATGCTTTCAACAAAACTCTCCGTTCAACGTCGCTCCGTTATACACATGTGTATATATATATGCTCCCGAGCTAGATTATTGTTTCGCGCTCCCACTTGCTCGTTTCAATGCGTTTCGCTTCTCCCTCCCAATTCTCTCGTAAAATGCTCTCGTGGAAATGCTTTGTTATCTACGTAAAGACGCCGCTGTGTTGCTAACGCTCCAAGCTTGTTAAAGTTTCCTACCTGACGATCATTGTCTGATTAAATTTTAGCTTTTATAACTATCGCTTTGCGATACATTTTCCGTGCGTTTTTTAATTTTTTGCTTTTTTTTTTTTTTTATTTACGTCGTTACACCGTCGTCCGATTCATTTTAAATCAAAGAGGAGCTATTTTTAACGTTTAAATAAATCGTTATTAAATTATTTTCTTTGTAAAATTAATAAACATTACTTTAAATTTAAAATTTTTTGTGAATCATTATAAGTATGCATTTGTTGAATAACTTTTAACAAAATCCACTTGTATTTATATATTGTAAAATCGATATTTGCTTTAAAAAAAGATCTAAAAAATTTCAATATTTATTTATAAATATTAGAATGAAAACATTGATATATATAATATCCAAACAAAAATGTTTAATTCTTTAGTACATCAAAATATACATACACGAATTTCATTTTATTTTATAAAAAATTTATGATTAAACTAAAAAAAAAGAGAAAATTTATAAAATAATCAATATATAAAAATAGACGATTCAAAATAAATGAGTACACGACCCTTTTGCATCTAAATATTTTAATCTTCATTCATAAAAAATAATATTCTGGCTTTAGTTATTAAAAGAATTACATATTTTGAGAGGAAACAATTTTTTTTTAAGTTAAAATAAATATACGCAACGTATAACTGAATTATTATATTAACGTTTTAAATAATTTAATACTTTATATGGTATATAAGATTTATTTCGTTTCCACTCGGAATATATTATAAAATGATTTGTGGCATTAAAATTATTATCATTATAGTCGGTTGAAATTCTAATTTTGATTCGAATATTGCATGCTTTAACGAGTTCAAATGATCAGATTTAATTTTACCTGTGCCTATAATGTACATAATAACGTTCTAGTACGAAATTATCTCGTTTCATCAAGTTTAATAAACTTATAGACATTCATGATAATAAACTAAATATCGAAAATGAAATTCTACCCGAGATATAAAACTAAAAATATTTTTTTTTTTTTTTTGAATACAGATTAAATTTATTACGAAGGAAATATTTTTATTTTTCTTTTCATCGTTTTCATTGTTACTTCATAATGCATATAAATACGTAAGGCATTACATTTTTTCATATTTACTTTTACATCAGTATTTCATACATAATTTTTTATATTGTCAATAACTCTAAAGATATGTAATATTCAAAGATTTTATTTTCCAAATAATACATTTTTCATTTACCGACCTATATAATTTTTTATTCAAATTTTGAATTTTTTAAATTTTTTTATTCAGATAATTTTATTTATATTTTAAGTTGTCATTATATTTTAATATTGCAAATTTAATATAAACAAATTTCAATTTTTTATAGAAAGTATTTAATTATAATAAAAAATAAAGATTTAATTCTAATTTAAAATTGACATCAACCTTTATATTGTTTAAACAATCCACACTCTAAGAATTTTACCATTTTTAAAGTTTAAACGCACTAATTATTCGTATCAAAATTTTTAATTAGTTTAATAGTAATTTTCAAAATACTGTTTGTATATGTAATTTCATATGAAACAAACGATAATAAATATCGTTTTATGTAAAAAAAAAAAAAGAAAGAAAGAAAGAATGTTACAGGGCACATCGTCGTTTGGCGTTTAGTGGTATTAAAAACGTCGTAAAAAGTTTCTTTCGACTTTTCAAAAAATACCATCTACAACAACTTTTCCGTTTAATGCGCGAATAAGCATTAAACAGACCAAGAGAAAAGAGAGAGAGAGAGAGAGGATCGCAAAAACTTTTGCCACGTGCAATAATATTTTTGTGCAGTTATCGTCCATAAAAAGGAGAAAAGAACACTTCACATCCTGGCACAAAATAAAGCTTCGAAACCAACTCTCTCTCTCTCTCTCTCTCTGTCTTTCTTATTTTTTATTTATCCATTAACCTATCTGTATCAATGTTTCTCTCATACCTGCATTCTTTCGATTCTCAGCTTACGTGTATACGCGTACACTAAAGCTCGCTTTGGCAAAAACACACATAAGCTCTTTCTCCATCTCTTCTATCTCTGTGTTTTTACCTCAACTGTGCTTGTATTTATATAAATTTATACATGTAAATATAGATATGTATATGTATATTTGAAAACTCACACTTCGATGGCCTTGTTCCAGTTGATAACGTAGCCCGACAATACGAAAGTCTCGATGTGGAGTACGTGTATGTTGCCTCGCTCCGTCCCGACGTACAGCCACTTGCTCTGCAGCGGCAGATGTATGCACGTTATTCTGAAAAAAATAATAAAATAATAATAAAATAAAAACAGATAGAAGAAGTAATGCAGGCTCGTTTAGAGAAGTAAAAAAAAAAAAAAAAAAAAAAAAAAAAATAGAAAAATAAAGAAGATTAAAAGGAAATGCGACAGTGTAGAATTATGTGCATCGTTATGTCGTTATACATCCGCACGCATATAACCACATATACGATGATATAACCGAAGAGGAGAGCGAATGACAAGCCCGTTTAATTACACGTCCGAGAAATAAAGAAAAAAAAAAAAGTACGATTAAATAGAAATAGTATGAAAGAGAGAAAAAGAGAGAGAAAGAGAGAGAGAGATAGAGTCAGCGCTAATACAGAGCGTGTAGCTATCTCGTTTTCTAATTGGGGCTACGGAAATAAGTTGAGAAGCTTTTGTTTCGGCGTCTCCTATCGCACTTTATGTATACCTCTCCTTTCATCCCTCGCTTTTTTTCGTATACGCATATATGCAGAAACAAATGCATACAGATCTCGGTACATCCAGAAAATGCCGAAAACATTCCAGGTACTGCTTTTTTATTTATTTATTTTTTTGTTCTCTCTTCTCTCTCCCTTTTTCTCTTTTTTCTTTTTTCTCTTTCCTAGCTTGTACTATTATTTTCTTATTATTTAGCTTTATTTTATGATATTATTAGTAATTTTAGTTTATAGTTTACAGTTTTCGTTTTAATTTCTAGTTGTAGTATTCTTTTTTAAAACTGAGTTGCCATGTACAACACAATGTATATAAATAAACAATTATCTATCTATCTGTCTCTTTTCGACCCTTTAAATATATCTATTCTTCCTACCCTCATCCTTTCACGCGCACCGCACATAAAAATCGCATTGGAAAGCCAAACCGAGTCTCGAGCCCTTGTTTCCTTCTTCGGCCTTCCCTTTTTTTCCCCTTTTTTTTTTCTTTTTCTTCTTCTTCTCGTTCTCCCTTGCGCCAACGAAAAATTCACCCTTCTCCTCGTGGCCTGCTCCTCGTCCGACTTATAGTCTCGTGACCCAGTGACCTTGACCTTATATAGCGGGAGAAGAGGAGAGCGAGTCGCCAGAAAAGTAGAGAAAGAGAGAAAGATACGTACGCGAGGATGGCTGAAAGCCAGGAAAGGGTGCAAGTGACACCTTTCACCGATTCGCTCGCTCTCTCCTCGCGCTTATACAAGTGCCAAAGGGTTTAACGCGTGGCGAGGGTAGAGGAAGAGGGGAGGCGATGGTTATCCCACCTCCGTTTGATTTACTTCCATATATATTTCAACAAGCTTTATCCCCCTGTCTCTCTCTCTCTCTCTCTCTCTCATCGGTACTCTTCCGCTTTCGGTGCGCCCTTATTTTAATCAATTTTAATGCACCAGATGGGTCGCAACGTCGAATTTATGGATCGGTCAAGCGTTTCCTCGATGACCGAAATACTCGATCACCGTTGTCTCTCTCTCTATCTTCTCTCTCTCTCTCTTTCTCTCTCTCTCTCTCTCTCGTACGCTTTATCCTCCTCGCTGATAGTGTTTGTACGTGCGGGACTATGCCAGATTTTTATTTCAGACAGGATGGCGATAATGCGATCGCAGAACGTACGATCCCCGCAGTGTCTATACGTGTTCGATCGAGTTCTTCGCTGATTTACTTTGGAATTTAATATTCGGATGAAATATTTCAAGTATCAATGTTTTTTTTTTTAGTTATTGTATTTATAAAAAATTTATTAAACTTCTTTGCAATTGTTACTTTTTATATAATTTGAATATTTATGTTTTACGAAAAGTTTCGAAACTTAAAAAAACTTACGAAAACTTTTTTTTTCTTTCGATTCAGCAATTTTCATTTAATTGTTTCCAAAATCCACAAACGCTTTGGTTTCTTATTTATAAAAATGTAAAAGTTCCTTTAATGATGAATAAAAACTACGCATTTCAGAAAAATCATAATAGCAAATAAAATTGCTCAAAATAATTTAAAACGGTGCTTTGACTACACATGAGTTTTTTGTAATAAAATCAAAGTTTCTACGCAAATTATAATAATTAATCTCGAAATTTAGGTTAAGTAGTCCTATCAATGTTTATTTATGCACTAAATATCATTTTGTAAATTTATATTTACTACAACTATTTCAACATTTCGCACTAAAAACGTTTTATTTGTAGCAGTATGATCATTGATTTTTTACCGAAAAGAAAAAAACCAAATTCAAAAGTGTAGTATTCATAAAAGTAAACCATTTTTTTCTAGAGAAATCCTTTTTTAAATGTTTCGAATGTTTACAGAAATACAACAAATGTTTACAAAAATATTACAAATTCTGACATTTTAAAATTTCTTTAGAAATATTATACAGTAGATATACGCCCGTAATGAAAAACATTAAAACGAAATGTTCACGTAATTTTCATAATGTTTTAATTTTTGCAATAAAAAAGAAAGTTTTTAAAAGTGTTCGTTAAAAAAAAATAAATAATTTTAATGTAAATTAAAGGCAATTTTAAAATTTTATTATTTTCGAATGTGTATATTTTTAATGAGGAATTTTAAAAAATAAATCAAAATAAAAATCAAAGGCAAACAATTTCGTAGAAACTGCTTTGTAAAATAAATAGTACGTATACAAACTTTTATAAAAAAGAATGTTTATGAATTGCTCGTATTTTTTACAAACAAATTTTTCATGTTAACGCTTCTGACAATTAAAATATTTATTATTAAATGCATCAAAAACGTTATGACATTGAATAAGGTACTGTTTTTACTAAGTTAGATACATAAATGTAAAATTTGCATTTGTTCATTTTTATAAAAAGATACAATGTTAGTTGGTACTTTGAATTTTAAATAAATATATACAAACTTGCGACGCAATTAAAATTTAATTTTAAAGAGTTCACAGCTGCAAATATCTATATGTTATTCATAAAATTTCAAATGATATAATTAGTATTGGCATGTTTTTTTGAATTAACAATTATAGAAATACGTTTAGTTTTATTGTCTTGTCTATGAGTTTTAGATTGTATCAAATTGGCTTATAAAATTTATAATCATAATAATATTGAAGTTAATTACAACTTTTTATTACTTTTTATCAAATAACTTTATCGGTATAAAATATAATTGAAAAAATTATTTGTAGAAGCACGAAAATTAACGTCCAAAAGTTAAAATGAAATATCTAAAATTTAACATACCATAACTTTATAACATTACTATATATGATCCTTCTCTAAAATTTTCTGAATTATGCTGATGTAGCGATCATTTTTGTATTAAAAATTTACGTACATTGCGTTATATTATGTAAATCGAGTATCGCTAGCTGTACAATCGACTTAAAGGTTAAAAGAAATTGAATATATCTTATGATTGATTTTTCGATAGTCTATTAAATTAAAAATTTATTACTACTTTGCTCGAAAAAGAAAAAGGAAAAATAAACGAATTAAAAAAAAAAAAAAAATGGGAAACTTCCGTAATTTTTAATCGCAAGTGGAGAAAGTCATTTCGAAGGAAAATTTAAAGCTTCCGCCCGTTTTCTCACGCGTCCGTTTGTATTCAAGAGCTGCCTTTTATACATCGCTGAATATATCGGCACGCGCGCGCGAGCGAGTATATACTTCATGCGCGCACTCAAAATGCAAAACGGCCAATTCGCTTTTGTTCACCGTTATAACAGCGAGACGATCATCGCCGACGTTTTCAATCGGGCACGATGTTGGCGTATGTTTTCATCACCGAGAGAAATGTTAGAACAGGCGTTGTTGATTTTTCCGATATTTTCTTTTTGTTCATTCCACTTTCTCTCTCTCTCTCTCTCCCTTTCTCTATCGTTTCTCTTTTTTAATTTTTGCGTTGTTTGCGATGCCACAAAATCTAGTCGTGAAACTCTGCTCTTTTGTATTGAGATTGGCACCTTTAACAAATTGCTGGATCGTAAACTTGATTATTCGCGCGTAAATGTGCGAGAGGAAGAAGCGAACGTTTCGAACGAAAGTATAAACCAAAATATCTCTCTCTCTCTCTCTCTCTCTCTCTCTCTTTCTACCTTTACCCATTGTTTCATAATATTAATTGGAGTTTGTTTTACAAAATGGGGCAGTCGACGAAATCAAGGCGCGCGCACGCGCGATCGCAAAAGTTTCGATGAAAATAACGTTAGCAGATGTAAAAGTAGGTGAATCGAGTTGTTAATTTGGATAAAATATTTTAATAACGACTTCGGGAATGAAAATCGACCGATCGTAGTCGCTTGCTCTTGCGTTAATCAAAAACTTTCCGTGTATAATCTCTCGTCTGCACTTTGTAAGTTTTTTAAGAAAAAAAGTACTTATAATCGCGTGTAGCTAAAATTTCGAAATATTTTTGGTAGTTTTAAATCACGATTTTGTATTATGTGTATACTTTCAATCTTGCGAATTCATGCGAAATGCACTTCAACATACGTTATTTACAATATCTCTCGCAAGGCTTTGATCGAAAAATTTTTATCTTTCTTTCGCTTCAAAGGATTGATTCTCTTTAAAAAATTTTCAAATCTATCGTATACGATATTCTAAAATAATACATTCTGTTCGTTATACTGCGATAAAGTTTTGTGAAAACGTACCTTTCCAGGAAACATTTTTACTTTTACGAATATTTTTTTTTTTTTATTATTTCAACTAATATTATACAACTAAATTTTATTCGTAGTTTGAATTTTTCTTTCGTACACTTTGATACGCGAAAAATAATAATACAAATAAAAATGTTTTAATTAATTGAAAAATAATTAATCTATTACAAAATAAAAACTACTAAATAAAATATTTTTTAACCTGAATGTTAAAGATTGTCACTAACTTTGTACAACATTGTCTTAATTTATTCGGCAAGAAAACTAATTTACTTTAAAATTTTTACGAAATAATATTCAAACAATATTCGTTTACTTTTTGGTATTAATTAGTATTTAGTATTTCAATCAAACTTTCAATATTGTTTGAAATACTTTATTATAAGTTGATGAATAATTTTTCAATTTTTCATGCAATATATAAAAATTCTTAATTATTATAAAATACTTTTAATTTTTTTACTAATTTAGATTTATCTAGAACGCAGAAATTCAATATCTTTAAAAATTTATCATCACTTTTCGTACGGAAAAATATTGTGAAAGTTCTAAAGAGCTTATTATTTATTTCTTCAACTGTGTAAAATTTTCAAAATTTATAGCGAACCGAAAAAGTTATAAGAATATTCAGCACCTTTGATATAATGCATTTTGAAAAAATGCTTTGTCTTTTTTTCATTATTTTCGTTGTTCTTTATTCTTTTTATTCATTTTATTACAATAAACGGAATGTATTATTTATTATAGAAAAAAAAGTAGGAATTGATTTTAAGTAAATAATTTTAGTAAAAGTTATACTTTAAAATATTTTTTAAATAAAAACTAGAACTTATAAATCCTCTGAAACGACTTCTTTGCTTGATTAGTTTTAATTAAAACAACTTTTTCTAAATTTTAAAACAGTTAATTTAACATTTTTTTTGTTTGTTTTCACAAGAAGGCTCCTTGACAATGTATACAAAACTTTAATGTCCTTGACGAAATCTCACAGTAAAAAAAAAAAACTACTAAAAAAAAAAAAAAAACGTAAAAATATCCAAGATCAAAAAAAGTATTATCTCACGATCATGTAAATAATTCGAAAATGTAGGTCAAAAGATTTGTTACTGATAATAAAACATTTTAAAATACAATTCGTAGCTAATGTCAATAAATATTGATTTTCGAATATAAATTGATAATTTTTAATACAAAATATTAAATATAACATAGAATTTAAATTTTTTCAATATTTAAAACTTATAATTTTTTCGTTATATACATTTTACGATGGAATATAATTCTAAGAATTTTTTTTTTACAGATATTCTTTTTCACATTCTTATGAAAAATACTTTCGTTAGTAATAAAATTTTTTTTAATAGTGCTATGAAAAAAATGTTTCCCAAAAATGTACGTCTATGAAAACAATTTTATCGGCAACGTTTTCTCACACATTAGAATTCTGATTGTAAACTGAAAAAAAGAATCACGATCTACGAAAATTTTACAATGCATAACACGACAAAGGAAAAAAAAGAAAGGATAAAAAGTAGCGAAAAAAGGCCGTACAGAGAAAAAAAAGAGCGAAGACAAACAACGTCAAAATTAAACGAAACTCGCCCGTCTATTGTCTCGCAGGGAACTCAAAGGGTGTACAAGTTTTTTTTCCCGTCCGTCGTGCAAAAAACTTTATAGCCGAAGGGACAGAGGCGACACAACTTTGGCATCACTGGCAGCGACGACGACGGCACCGAGAGCGAATTTCAATTAGCGCGACAAGCGACGTCGACGCTGGTCTGAAACGATCCCACACATCCCCGTCTCTACCTCCGACGAAATTTGAAGGTTCGTTTGACACCGCGAAATTCGTGTACGTACAACCAGTTCCTCGCTAATGACTAACTTACTATCTCTCTTTCTCTCTTTCTCTTTCTTTAACCCTCTTTCTTTGTTTCTCTCCTCTCCGTGTCTTTCACCCTAGTTTCGTGATTCCCGTCCCGGATGGAGAAAAAGGATGAGTTGAGTACGGGACATAGATACCGATTGGATACTCACCTCTCCCGCTGAAACTTGAGGCTCTGAACTACTTGCGGTATTTTTTGACGAAAATTCCATAGGTGAAGGGTGTCGTCCGCTGTCGCGGACACGAGGGCGCCCTCGTTTACGAGGAACTGCAGCTGCGTCACCGCGCAGCCGCCCTCGTGCTTCACGTGCACATCAACGCCGGGTCTTCCCAAACTGTATACGTTTTTCGATGATGGATTTATTTTTAATTCGTTTTTACTGGTTAAGGAAAATATATTTTGCGATTTCTTGTTTTTTTTTTTTTTTCTTTTTTGGTTTATTTAGGTTAGTTAGTTTTCGAGAATTTTGTATGAAATGAAATTTTGCGCGACATTGCGCTCGAGTATGTGTGTCGAGTAATAAGCGTAAAGCAACTGAAAATCAGAAATACAAATATTTACAATCATAATATTTAACATTTTTTTTAATAGACATTGAGTAATTTAAACATTATTACATCAAATTTGATTATTTATTATAAAAAAATTAAATTTTTCAATAAATAATTATCGGTATACAAAGTTTTTACCAGTTATTAAATCATACAATACCTAAATTTTCATAAATATTAAATAGTAAAAAATAAATAATTAATAATATTTGATGATTTGTAAAAGGTAAGTAATTTTAATCTCTCATCGGGTTACGGTAAATTACGAGAATAACCGAATGAGAAAAACTTGTAAATCTTGTATACGTTGAATTTTAATGAAAGCGTATATACAAGCTGATTGCGAATACAAATAACAGGCTCCATTATTTGTACTTCGTTCTAATGAACTTCTCTGCCTAGAACACCTTGGAAAATATCTTTTGTTTACAGTGCCGCGTACGTTAATAATGTCGGTAACTAAAATTACGCGACGTATTTTAAGTCGACAGTTTTATTGAAACGCTTTGATACATTTTTAACGCTATCAAAGAGGTACGGATGATAAAAAAAAAATTTTTTCTTCTTCTCAAAATAACAATCTTTATAAAGAATTAAAATTTAAAAGAGATTTTTCAAAAATGTTCTAATAATTAATTTTAGATTAAAATAATTAATTTTACAAAGCATGAGATATTTACTCTTTCAGAGAGCCAAACATGTAAATATATAAAATCATACCATATTTATGTTTCTCATCGGATTATGCTACTATCCCAGATTAAATCTTTCACTTAATATATGCATTTCCATGCGAACGAATAAAATCGTATTCAGGTATAAATAACCAATTACATGAAAAAAAATATATATACGATATATACGACAATTAATGTTAAGTTAATATTCTGTAGAAATCTGTTTTAATTGCAATGTATATAACATTATAATCTTCCATAATTCTAAGAGTAAATTATTAATTTTATTATTAAATAAATTTATAATCAAATAAATAAAAATATATATTTATGGAATATAGATGAATAAAATTGATAAAAATTTGTGATTCCGTTGCACGTTGGTTAAAAAAAGTATTTTGAGAATTTTGTATTTCCAAAGTAAAAACAGAACCTTTATTACATCGCTCGTCTGTTTATCTGTCCGTCTGTCTAACACAGACCTTCTACTAAATTATATAACGTAGGAATTTAAATTTATAAAGATTAAACTCAAAATATACGAAAATATAAAATTTTCTTCTTTATTCTTGGTCATTTTCGAGTTGCTCACAATACAATTAAAATAGATAGGTTTTGTAAGTATTGAGATTAAAAATTAAGCAAAACTGGCTTATTTTATCAGTTTCATAAGTAGTTAGTGAAAAATTAAATGTTTTTTTTATTAATATAGAATTTTGATTGCGCTAGTATGACTCACTTTGATCATTTTTTTTATATACTGTGAAGATAATGCTGTCAATGTACTAAATTACTTGATTAAAGTTTGGAATTGGTTATGCATGTTTGTATACTAAAAAATAATCTGAACTTTTTACTCTGTTAAAAGAACAACTGTAACAAATAATATTACTTGAATTTAACCAAAGTTTATTTTTTTCAAATTTTTGGTTATAATAATATAAATATGAAAATATTTTTAATCTAAAAATTTACTGTTTTAATAACGTTCAATAACGTTTGAAAAAATAAAATACTTTTCTGAATAAACCATTGAAAAAAAAAAAAAAAAAAAAATGAAAAATATCAAATATAATTTTATAAAATTATTAAAACCCTCTACACGTAAAATAATTTATTTTAATAAATATTTTACCTTTCAATTATTATTAATCATATTTCATCTAAAAAATTAATTAGATTTGAATATATTTCATATAAAATTAAAAAATTCACTTTTAAAATCTGATTAAGACTAATTAAAAATTGATAGCTTTATTCAAATGCATTTTACGAATTTCCACTACATAATTAAACGTCAAATAACAACTTCCACACAAAAATGAATATTCTTAAAAGTTGTGAAATTTTATTGAAAATTTTTACGTTATGTACAACTTTACGTTTATCTTTCTAAACGAGTGTTTAATGTTTGTTTGAAAAATATCTCCAATGAGTACTTTACTACCTTGTACACGAAACAAATACATTCAATATTGATTAAAAACAAAATTTTACTCGATTCGCAATTAAAATTTAGTTCTGTTTTGCGTCTATGCGGTTTTAAATAAATTCGCGAAACTTTGTTTTGAATGTTAAAAAAAAGAAAAGTTAAAATGTCAGCTTAAAACTTTATACAATAGAAAATTATGACGGTCGTATACATAAGCGAATCAAAGCATTTCTTTAATTGCAGTCAATTATCCAATATTCAGCTTATAGTTTATTTCATATTTAAAAATAGAATATCCTACTTTGTTGGGTAATTTTAAATGTTCTGAATATTTTTCTCGGTTAATTAAACTTTAGCTTTAATATTTTTTTACACTAAAACATGTATTTTAAAACGAACAAAGTCAATTTTTTTTTTTTTGAAAATCTTATGTAACCTACATTTGCTTTCATGGAAATAATATTTTATTTTAAATTTAAAAATATAAATTTATTTTAATAAATTTAATTTTCCGGCACATTTTAATGTCTCTGTCTTTTACAATTTCCATTGATAATAAAGCTTTTGCTTTCAAGTAATGATTTTAATTTTATTTTAAAAATTACATGATAAAATAATTGAATATTAAAAAATTTGTAAATAAATTAAGCTGACATTTTTAAAAACATTTTACATGATAATTATGATTAAAAACTTGTAAAAATATAGAAACAAATTTATTATAAATTCCTCACTTTCGTATACCAATAATAAAATCATTCGCTATTATTATTATTTAAATAAAAAAAAAAAGAAATACTAAAATTCGCGGATTTGAATTATTTCGTAGAAAAAAAAAATAATAATAAAGTTAAAAAGAGCCCATATCCGCTAGCGCTGTTGTTTTCTCCCTATTTTTTCAAATTTTGTACTTTGTTCGTGGGTGAAAAACATTTCAATTAACTTTCGCGGCTTCCTCTACGCATATTTTATACACACAAACGTGTATATATATATATATATATATACGAAAGTACGATTGCACGCCAAACTTATCCGCGGCGATGCGGCATTTGCAAAAACTACTCTAACGTGCATTAGAGCTTTCAACTCCCTCTAGCGCGCTGAACGCTTCTCCCCCTCACTTTTTCTCTTTTTCTAATTTACGAGTATACATATACGCATTCGTACACACGTATTCGATCTATCTGGCGTTCAAATCGTACTTGTTACTTTTTCAAAAAGCTCGCACAAGCGTACGCGTCGGTCCGCTTAATTAAAAATCTCGTCCTTATTTTCCTATAAACTCGTCGATTTTTCATCGAGGAAAAATTTACGATACCCTGGCGAAAAATATTTCTTGCGCGAGCGCATTACGCAAACTGATGAATAAAACAGGATAACCTTGCGGGATTATAACGACCTTGTCGCGATTCGTTATTGGTAAACTCGAAAGGTTTCGTAGCTTAAAACTTATTACCATATATTGACGGACTTTATTATTTATTACAGGAAATATTTTTGTTCGTCAAAAATCATTTTATGAGAAAAATTAAAAAAAAAAAGTGTAAGTTTACATATTCTATTTGCAAGAAAACAATCCTACATTTTTTTAAAAAATTAAAATATTTTATTATGTTAGATAATTGAGATTTCTTTAACTTATAGATTAAATCGAAAAATTTTGTAAAATATACCTTTCACTTAAGTTTTCATTTTAAATATAATTCAATTTTTATAAAGAAAAGACTTGAAAAAAAAAATATATAATTATCTTTTTATTTCATAACGCTATTCAAACATAAGAAAAAATGTTTCCAATATAAAAGAAAAAAAATTTCAACCCAAGTTCGTATCATTTTTAAAATTACGTTACAATACCCATTTCTGAACGGTCTATATCGATTACTTCAAGATAATAAGTACGGTTAAACTTTTGCATTCTCGCACATAATCCACAGCCTACATGTTTATAAGTTTAACACGTTCCCTGCCGCGTGGGGCGTATGCGCCCCACGCTGAACTTTCCGTTCAAGCCATTTGTTATTATCATTGTAAAATGAAGAATTTTTAAAAAATTCATTATAGTATTTTAAAATGCCCATAATTGACTGCATAATGAATTTTTAAAAAATTCTTCATTTTACAATAATAATACCAAATGGCTTGAACGGAAAGTTCAGCGTGGGGCGCATACACCCCACGCGGCAGGGAACGTGTTAATAATTGTACCTCTTCCTCCCCCCCTTATCCTACTTTTTCTCACCCTCTAAAAATTTCAGTCGCTCAATTTCCTTTATCAATCGCGTGCAGCTCCGCGACTGTACACCTATATTTACATATATAGTATGTATATATGTATAAGCAATACCTTCGATGCTACATAGTCCGGAGGCATTAAGTTGAGTCGGCGCGGGGCTCAGCTGCGCGTTCTACGAGAATTGAAATCTATCAGCCGCGGGGTTCACCGCAATCAATCGAATCAATTAAATCCCGCGGCCGAAGAAAAGCGACTTTATTAGATTCTCTCGCGACCCGAGCCACTTAACCTTCTCCATAGCTTGTAACTCGCCGCGTCGACGAGCCTCTGTTTCACTTTTTGTTATCTCCATCTCTCTCTTTCTCTCTCTCTCTCTCTCTCTCTCTCTCTTTTTCACTTTCTTTTTCTACTTAATTCGCAACTCGCTACGATGAGGATCATCGTGCATGCAAAAAATAATATACACCGAGCGAGATTAAATGTAACTGGACTCTCTTTCTCTCTCTTGTTTTTTTATTCGTTTATTTAATTTGTGTGATTAAATATTTTCATCGTTTTCGACGTGGTCGGTACACATGCGTTGATTAAAACTGTAAAATAAATATCTCGTAAAGTTTAATTAAAAAAAAAAAAAAAAAAAAAAAAAAAAAAAAAAAAAAAAAAAAAAAAAAAAATCGCGATACCGTAGCGAAATGAATCTCGAAAATCTTGAGCTTAAGCGATTTAGAACGAACATGTAAAAAGCTGAAAGCTCCTCGTTCTCTCTCTCTCTCTCTCTCTCTCTCTCTCTCTCTCTCTCTCTCTCTCTCTCTCTCTCTACTATTTGATTTCAGCAAGGCCTTTGACAAGGTTTGCCATGTCACCCTACTGCAAAAATTGATCAAATACGATTTATCGCCATCTGCAATCAGATGGTTTGCATCTTATCTCACGGATAGACAGCAGGCGGTTTTGGACCGTAGTGGCAAACCGCCATCATTCCTGAAACTTAATACTGGCGTACCACAAGGGTCCGTTCTTGGACCTCTATTATTCCTCATATATAATAATGACGTCTCTCATTCATTTGATCCTACTATTCGTCATTTAATATACGCTGATGATCTGCAGATCTATGTCCAATTTCCACTGTCGGAATTGGAGCATAAAGTTGATTTTCTCAGTAAACATGCTGATCTAGTATTACAATGGGCTGTTACAAATCATTTGCACTTGAATGTTAGCAAAACCAAATCTATAATCTTTGGCTCTTACTACTACATTAATAAGCTCCAGGATATGCCCATCAAGGGAGTATATGTCAACAGTACGCTCATACCCTTTGGACAATCGGTGCGCAACCTTGGTGTACATCTTGATTCTAAACTAACCTGAAAAGAGCATGTTGCTCATATTTGTTGCAGAGCAAACAGTCTATTGTACAGGCTAAATTTCTTTCGGCCGAGTACCAACTTCTCCCTTCGTAAGCATCTAATTGAGTCACTCCTGTTCCCTCTTGTAGATTACTGCTGTATTGTTTACTGTGACATATCTAATGAACTTAATCTCAAGTTACAGAGAGTCATTAACTCTGGTATTCGCTACATCTATGGTGTATCTAGGCGCGAGCACATTACCCAGTTTAGGTCCTCTCTGGGCTGGTTATCTACGGCTACGAGGAGAAAATACTTTATGCTTAATAGTTTATTCAAGTTATTCAGAACGCAAGAACCCTCGTATCTGTATGAAAATTTCTTGTGGAACCAGTCGAATAGGCCTGCTCGGGGTGATGTGAGGCCGTTGATCATACCGTCGGCAGCCACTGAGTTTCGTGACAGATCCTTTCTTGTTTCTTCTTCCCGTTCATGGAATAGACTTCCCTCTTCTTACTATACCATAAACTCTATTTCACTTTTCAAATCATCTGTTTTCACTCTTCTCCTTACTGCTGAGAGAGAGCATACTGGTCTCCTGCATTCGCAACTTTAATCTAATATATATATATTTTTTTTTTTTTCTCTTATTTAGTTTATCTTGTTTTATTTTATTGTATTTGTTTTTATTGTTTTTATTGTTATTTTTTTTTATTGATACTTTATTTTTGTTACTGTTTGTATATCTTTAATTGTAATTGTACAATTTTGTATAATAAAAATATCTATCTATCTATCTCTCTCTCTCTTGTTCAGTTTTCAAATCTCGCAATCTCTCAAGCTTAATATTCGATCAGGATTAAACGCCGCGCTTACTCAACTCGCACTTTCTACTCTGCAATGTCTTAACATCTACTTTTTCCAGCGACTTAAAAATTTTCCAAAGTTATTTGCGAGCTGCTACGGATGTTATGCTTCCGATACCAAATAAACGCTATAGAATTCACCTGGAAAATATTGGATAGTCTAAAAAGTATTGAGCCTTTTTTCGTCATTTTTCGATTGAATATTTCTTTTATTTAAAATGGATTTTATTTAAGTACATATTTTCCATTATTATCTATGACCTTTTGCCATTTTTTGGGTAGAGCCATTATTCCATCTGTGTAGAACTTCTGTGGTTTATCGTCGAAAAACTTGCAGAGACCGAAACAAATGGTAGTCTGATGGTGCAAGGTCTGGACTATATGGTGGATGCATCAAAACTTCCCAGCCAAGCTCTGTCAATTTTTGCCGGGTCATCAAAGATGTGTGTGGTCTGGCATTGTCATGATGGAAGACAGCGCCCTTTCTATTGATCAATTCTGGCCGGTTTTTTTGAATTGCTTGTTGCAATCTGGTTAATTGCTGACAGTACAGAGCCGAATTGAGTGTTTGGCTAGGTTTTAGTACCTCATGATAAACAATTCCCTTCCAATCCCACCATACACACAGCATAACCTTATTTGGTGTCAATCCTGGCTTTGAAGTCGTTTGTGATGATTCACCTTTTTTTGACCATGATCTTTTTCGAACGACATTCTCGTATCTTACCCATTTTTCATCGCCCGTAATAATTTGCTTCAAAAATGGCTAGATTTCGTTGCGTTTTATTAGCATTTCGCAAATGGAAATTCGGTCGATCAAATTTTTTTGTGTTAATTCATGCGGCACCCAAACGTTGAGCTTCTTTGTGTATCCAGCCTTACGCAAATGGTTCAAAACTGTTTGGTGATGGATATTCAGTTCCTTAGCAATGTCATGGCTGCTTAACACATCGTTCAATAAGTCCCGAGACTAACCCAGAGATGGTGCTAGTAGTACCAAACTGGCCACGTTTCCATGGAGTGCAAACCTTTACATAAAACGTGTAAAAATTTCACGTCGATCGGATCACAGACAGCAGAGTTATCGAGGTTAGAGTAAAGTCACTTTGTAATTTGTTTGAAAAATGGAAAAAAACGAGTTTCACGTGTTGATAAAACATTGTTTTTTAATGGGTAAAAACACCGTAGAAGCCCAGCAATGGCTTGAAAAACATTACCCGGACTCCTCTCCGTCCAAACCAACGATTTGTCGTTGGTATGCTGAGTTTAAACGTGGTCGTACAGATACAAACGATGCGGAACGTTCGGGTAGGCCATTGGAAGCCGTTACACAGGAAAATGTGAGTGAAGTGTTAAAAATTGTAATGAAAAATCGCAAAGTGAAGGTCCGTGAGATTGCAGAAATGACACAGATATCATCTGGAAGCGCATTTACAATCCTTGATGAAAAATTGAGCATGAAAAAGGTTTTTTCCAAGTGGGTGCCGCGATTGCTTTCAGTGGAACAAAAACAGCAACGAGTCGACGATTCAGAGAGCTGTTTATCGCTATTTACTCGCAATAAAAAGGATTTCCTGCGTCGATACGTGACCATGGATGAAACATGGATACATCATTTCACTCCGGAGTCGAATCGGCAATCATCTGAGTGGCGCATGGCTGGCGAAAGCCGCCCAAAGCGTCCAAAAACGCAGCAGTCTGCTGGCAAAGTCATGGCGTCTGTTTTTTGGGATACACATGGCGTGATTTTCATTGACTACCTGGAAAAAGGTAAATCGATCAACAGTGATTATTATATTGACTTGTTGGTACGTTTGAAGGAGGAGATCGCAGCAAAACGACCGCACATGAAGAAGAAAAAAATCCTTTTTCACAAAGACAATGCACCATGCCACAAGTCCATGAAAACAATGGAAAAATTGAACGAATTGGACTTTGATTTGCTTCCCCACACCCCGTATTCGCCAGATTTAGCCTCCAGCGACTACTGGCTCTTTGCTGATCTCAAAAAAATGCTCCAGGGAAAAAAATTTGGCTCGAATAAGGAGTTCATATCCGAAACTAAAGCCTATTTTGAAGCAAAGGATAAATCCTTCTATAAACATGGTATAGAAATGTCGGAAAGGCGTTAGAAAGATTGTATCACTCTAAAAGGAGATTATATTGATGAATAAAAATGATTTTTGAAAAAAAATGTTGTTTTCGTTGTTAGTCTCGGGACTTATTGAACGATGTGTTATGTGTCGGTCTTCTATTTTTTGTAAGATTTCATCGACTTTTTCAGTGATTGGTCGACCTGAGCGAGGTGCATCTTTGACATCAAAATTTCCCGAACGAAAGCGAGCGAACCATCTCTTGACTGTGGCTTTTGATAAAGTATCTTGACCGTAGACACCACAAATTTTTTCACGAGCCTGCGATGCATTCTCACCTTGATCGTAGTGGTATTGTAAAATATAACGAATTTTTTCAGAAATTTCACTCATTTTTAAATGAATACAACTTTTGACACGATGACGAAATACAAAACTGTCCATATGAAAATTGTAGACTGGAATGTCACCTTTCAAACGCATGTCAGTTTGATTCAATCTGATTAGTATTGCCCGATATATGACAACGAACACCATCTAGTGACAAAAAAGGCTCAATACTTTTTAGACTATCCAATATAATCTTGTGCAACATAAATAAGACATACGTAATTTCCGTTTTGTCTAATCATTTAGAGATTGCGATCTTCTTTGTTCTACCTGTACAGAGGGTTATAATGGTTGTGATAGATTAATTTAGTTTTAATGCCCCGTTTTGGCGTTACTAATTTTTTTCTTTACGGCACATTTAATCTTTACATCGACGAGTAATTGCCTATTTTCTATAAAAACTTGGCGTAGTAGGTAAAGAAATCATTGCTTGTTTTTAATAGCATTACAGATGACAATTTTTTTATTTCTTATCCTCAACTGACGCGATCATGCACAAATTATATTAGTTTCCGGAATTAATTTTTATCTCTTTTCGCATAGTTTTTGAGCATCTTATAGTATCTACTTCGATATTTGTTTAATTTTTCTTAACGAAAATATTTTGAGAATTTCAAATATTTTAAATATCATTCGCGTTAACCTTTTTTCTAAGATATTTATTAATTGTTTAGAAGAAATTTGTCATAAATTCATTATTGTTCTATCAAATAACAAGCATTATTCGTTATCTTTTATGCAATTAATTACGCCTAAAAATGTTTTATCGTAATAAATTCTAATAATTTTAAAATTTTAAATGATGAATAATGTAATCTAAATTTATTTTACTGGGAAATGCGTCTAAATTATCTCATCGAGTAAAGAACAATAAATTTCCTAGAATTCATTAATTTTCAATATATTTTTAAAAACTAACATTTTTTATTTATTATTGATCTCGATAAGATTTGTTAAATCTTTGTGTGAAGTGTAGTTTTTGTTACATGTTACGTTGATAAGAATAAAAAATATAATAATGATAAAAACATCAATGGAAATTGATTCTGATATTTAAAATTACTTGAAAATTAGCAAATACAGATCCCTGAAATGAATGTATGAAGAGAAGTATAAAGTATTCGTTGAAGAAAATATTTATTTAGATAACTAGATAAAATTCCCTATAAAAATAATAAAAAAAAAAGCGTACTATGGATACGCATTGAGTAGAAATCGTGTCAACAAAAACAATTATAAATATTTACATGACTTCGGTAATCTGAAGTTCTTGTAGTTTGACAAAATATTATTTATTAAAGCAATGTTATAGTTTATTGAGAAGTGTAAAAATGAAAACAATCTTTTATATTTATTATTAAATAAATAACATTAGGCTACGTTATTATTTTCAATAAGAAACATAAATTACGTCATTACGATTAACGATTAATGATCACCTCTCTAAAAAAACATATATGTCAATCACAAAAAATTGAGTCATTTTTTTATCTATAATATTGCGATTAATATATTGAAAGTTTTCATTAAAGTATTAAATAATGTTACACGCCTATAGTGATTCACAATCAATTTGCAAATTATGTTCATTTTCAAAATTTCAGTGGAATGTTTGGGAAAAAAAACTAATAGAGTTTTCTCTATTTAGGTAAATCCTAGAAATACCGAAGTTTGTGGAAATCGAATTATTTCTTTTTTTTTTTTTTTTTTTTTTTTTACACACTTGATTGAGTAAACATGAGACTTTTTCTTTTCTACTTAAAAGTTGAAAGAGCTGTATGAAACCTTCGAATTACTGCGCGGTTATATCACGACTCCATATATAGGAGTAGAGTGACATCATAGCATAACTCTGCGTTGAAACGTTTGTAAATACAATACTTTCGTGCAAAAATTTATAATAGCTCAACTCATTAATAAAATTAATTATGTTATTTTCAAAAAAAAAAAAAAACCTTCGTAACGCTTATAAAAGCTGTAAGAAATTTTGAAAACATTGAAAAAATTAAGAGTTAAAAAAAAACACATCGCCATAAAGCGATACAATTTGAAAAGATTTAAATGAGTTAATTAATTTTTAAACTCTTTTTATTAAATATAAATTAAAATCAAACTAAAAGAAATTAAATTTTAAATTAATTAGCAATTTAATATAGCAAATGGTTTTTCAGTGACATAATTAAATTGTTATTACATGAAATAGCTTTCATCAAAATTATAAATAAATTTTTTTTTTTTTTTTTTTTTTTTAAAAAGAAAAACAAAACAATGTTATTTGTACAAATAACAAGACATTTCATTTAAGTTTATCGAATTCTTTAAAAATAATTTTCAACAAAGCGTAAATTTGCTTCAAAAAACTTAAGTAAATAACTCGAGTTAATTAAAGGCTCCGTAATAAAATTCATGCTTTTTACTCTGATATAAAAATAATAAAATTTACACAACGAATAAGTTTAGCCGATTTAACTAATTGCATGCCAATTTAATTTAAAAAACATATCTCGTCCCTTCTCCCACTAGTATATTCCTCTTATGTATCTATATTCCTTTCTCGCTAAATATCATCGTGTATTTTATTCATCTATACTCTCGGTCATAATTAAAAATAGATTCCGCTAATTTTTTTTTTTTTACAAGATTCGCTCAACCTGTTTTATTTCATGCGAGAAGAATATTATAAAATGATGCATAGAACAATTATTGAACGCTGCTACGAAAAAAAAATTAATTATAAAACTTAATATAACGGTGTAATTTCAATAATTATGTCTATAATTATGTATATGCGAGTATGTTTTTAAACAAAAATATATCGTGAATAAAGTTACATGATATAGATTTAATATCAGTATTATTCTTTAATTAAAGATAAAAAGTAATCGAGTATTTCAATCGTAATTCTTTGATGACAATAAATGGCTCGTAGAAGCGATTTCCTTTTTCATTCCGCCACTTGATTTTTCAAGTATCAATTATTTAAATTGAACTCTTTGAAAAATATATCTGACATGTTAAAAAAGGAAGATTGCCGTAAATTCAATATTTTATCAATCGTTATTCATCAATTGACTTTATCAAAATTAAAAAAAAAAAAAAAAAAAACATAGCGTACATATAAAACTTGTTATGTTTTTAAATGACACTTTAATTTAATTATTTTACTTTGTCAATATAAAAGCTTTTCTCTTAAAAATTGAATTCAGTCACTGCGTTTACTTCATAAAAATTAAAAATTTTTAAACCATTTATAATAAACGATTGAATAAGAGTAAAATTAAATTATTCAATTTTTTTAAAAGTACGTTTAAAAAATGTCTTTTAATACAAAATCTATGTTTTAAAAAGACAATTCAAAACCATGTGTAATATCCATTGTTTATAAAAAAAAAACAAAACAAAAAAATTTCATCTCAAGTTTATCTCTTAAGCTCCCGAGAAAAAAATTACAGCTTATCAAATTTAATAGAATGTGTCACAAAAATGTAGACGGAACAATTGATACAAGTGTGCAGCACAAGCGGAATGGATATTCTATACTTTAGGATTGATAAGCTGCGTTATTTGATTTTTCCATTATGAACTAAAACTTTAGCTATTTAAAATAAATTATTTACAAAATTATTTTTTCACAAATTTAAAAGGTATTAAAATTTTATAACTTTGAACCAAGAGTAAAAAATTTTCTTTTCACTTAAAAATATTAAATTTATTATTTTTTTAATTAATTTTCACACAAATTTATGCAAACAATTATGTTGAAAATGTATAAATATTCAAAAGTATAATTTTTAAAATACTGACATACTTTTTTATTTTAAATAAATAATATTTTTACATACTTTTTTATTTTAAATCATAATGTTTAAATACTTGCGTTGTGGAAATAAATCTAAAATTAGAATTTCACAATTGATTTTTCATTATAATATAATATTTTGAATGAATAAAATATCTCCATTTATTCTTGTAAAGTTATCAATTCTTAATATTTGTTCGAGTTTCCAATTACTCAAATAATTTAAATATACATATATCGATTAATAATTACTTATTTTTTATAAAAATTAAAACAGATAAAGTAAATCCAATAAATTACATCAAAATCGTCCTTCGTACTTATCGTATAATACTCTTACATTATTACCTGTGTTACGTGTAACACATATTCCACAAGTCTATTAATATTCCTATTATTCACGTTCCACTTTCTATCGATTTCACACACTTTTTAATCCATTATTTATATGTTAGAAATAAAGATTTATTTTATCGTATTCTTATACAAATAAAGTTTTAACGCTGTTATATATTCAAGACGTATAACTTTTTTGGATATTACTATTCGTAGCGGGTGAAATAATAAAACTACAGAGCTAGAAGATTCTGCTGACAATCGCTAAAGTTTAGGCGTCGATGTGGTAAATCTAAATTAATTAAAAACCTTATTTAGAATCAGTTTAAAAGTGAGTCATACTAATATTAGAAAAAAGAATTTGCAAAAAAACAGTAGGACAAAGTTAGGATGCTAATATAAATTTAAGAATAATTTCAATGTTCATATCTTATATAGAGAAGATAAAATTGACGATGTTGTTATCGAAGTAACTAAATACATACGTACTTTATACACAGTAACAATTTATAAACCTACGTAAGTGGGTGACCAAATTTTGGAATTTCCTATTGGGAAAACTAACATAGATTATGTAAGGATTCAAAGAGATCACATACGTTAACCCCTGGTTATGATTTATCGTCTTGGGAAGAAAAAGATGTATACGTGTTAATATCGAATATTCTGCAAACAATAAAGATAATAAAATTAAAAACGGTTTTTTGAAGAAATTCGGAAAGTAGAATTTGTCTCACACGATAGAGTGATAATTTTAATAAACTTCGATGCAAAAATAATTATAAAAGTAAGTTTTAGATCGACAATGAAACAGGAAAGTTTGCATAATACCAATAATTAAAAAGGTTATGCAAAACTAATCAATTTCATAGCTACCAGAAATTTTAGTACTGACTGGAAAATTTTACGCGGAATCCACGCGATGAACAAATGGCGTCATCGAATGAACCTTTTTGAAATGGGCAAACGATATTATTCAAATTTTCAAAACTTTGATTATCCAGTATTAGCATAGGAACAAAATGAAAATTAAAGGATGAATAAATCAAACTTTGGTAATTTTCAAATAAGATAGGATATAATTATGCAATAAATTTTGGATCGGTTCGAAGGCTTCAAAATTTAAAGTAAAAGAAAAATAACAGTAATCTGTAATCTTGAAAAATTAATATTAAATCCATTGTCATGAAAGCTACAGATATTACAATACATGTTTGAAAACAAATAAAGTAAACCGTAAATCGAAGAGAAACCGAAAGCTAAAGCGACTTTGAATAAAAATAAAAGAAGCGCAAGACAAATACACTACGACATTAAAATAACAAAACAAATTGGGATCTTAAAATAACAAAGTGAGGGTAAGAAAAAAATTACGATTATAAACATGCATAAAGAAGTAAAAAAATACAATGTACATTAAAAGCCATTGATTCGATAGAAATAAAAAGAGAATCAGACAAAATCGAATTTAATATAAAATAAGAATAGAAAGTTTAAAAATAGGTATTTTTAAATTTTTAAGCACGTAAAATATTTACCCGATAAATATATTGTATATCATTAAATAAAAATATCGTCAGATTATCTTGAAATATACTATGCTTTGAACTCTTTTAGAAAAAGTCTGGTTTAGAAGAAACTGTAATAGCAGTAGCAGTTAATAATTTAATAAATAACAAAACCTATGAATAACAAATCATCCAAAATATTTAAATAAGGAGAAATAAAAATAAATTTCTCATTTTTAATGGTAAAATAAACAATAGTGTACTCAACGATCAAATTGCACAAGTACACAAGAAGTTTTTCGTTACTTTTCACAAATAGTAGTAGGTTATGGATATAAATTTTATGTTATACATCAACTGAAACAACTGTCAAATTTCAATCACAATAAATTTCTTTAAGAAAGAAAAAAACTAGTAAGTGTCAGTCTTAATGTTGCTCAAGAACTAATGCACATATAAAACGGCACCATACACGCACTAATAAATGATCGAAATAAAATTAAGGCTTAAATAAAAGAAAAATTACATGAAACAAATGCATGTTTATATGCGATTAATATGTTTCTAAAATATCGGCTTTTATCACGAAACCATAAGAATTAGAATGTACTATTAGTATACATAAAACGATCAAACCAATCTTAAGCAGATAAAAAGCGTGGGCCCATTAAAAAGTATTTTATAATCATTAATAATAAAGAACTTGGCAAAATATTTGGGGCAAAAGATGACGAAATTATTTGACATTGAAATAATGATACTGTATAAAGCATCGAGTTTCTCTGAGGATAAAGATTTAAAAAAATTTTTAGAAAATACTTTAGATGAAAGATAATATTTAAACAAATTCAAAAGAGATAGGATATGACGAAATATTACTACATTCAAATTAAAGTTGAACGAATAAAAGATTTAAAAAAAAAATATTAATTATGTTTTCATATTTTTAAGATAAAGATAAAATTGAAAATTTAATAGAATAAGCAATTTTTTATAGTTTAAATAATGTCGTAATAAAAATTAATCAATAATCAACAATAAACTTTCAATTTGTAAATGAATAGGTTAACAGTTGAATAAAATAATAACGTTAAACAAATTACTTTAACATTTTAAAATTTAACGTTTAAAATAAAATGACGAAATAAACTTAAAGATACCGCTTTTCCAGCAGTAAAATAAACCGCACGCCTATACAAAATGGCGCGTCAAATAAAGAATAATAATCGGCTCTCGTGCAAGCAAACTCGCGGGTATAATAATCTCCTGATTTTCATATCTCACATTCAAATGCTCTTTTATCTCCTTTCTCCTCTCATTTTCTATTTTACGCTCCCTATATACCTGACTCTCTCTCTGTTGCGCGCGCGCGCGCGTCCCGTCATATCTCCCCGGGATTTCCCACATACGCGCGCATCGCTCATCCTCTCCTATCCTGCGATCCGTGAGGTCAAGAGTGTGTCCGTAAGCACACGTGCGCGAAAATACAAAGGTACGTTACCTGAGAGCTTCTATACGTATATACATATATAGCCACTGTGTATCTTCATATGTAATGCTACTTAGGTTTTGCTTGGTGTGTGCATGAGGGTGTGTGTGTGTGTGTGTGTGTGTGTGTGTGTGTGTGTGTGTGTGTGTGTGTGTGTGTGTGTGTGTGTGTGTGTGTGTGTGTGTGTGTGTGTGTGTGTGTGTGTGTGTGTGTGTGTGTGTGTGTGTGTGTGTGTGTGTGTGTGTGTGTGTGTGTGTGTGTGTGTGTGTGTGTGTGAGTGAAAATGTGGGAACGCTTCAGTTGGTATAGAAGCGTCGGGCAAAGGCTCAATGACAAAGGATACATCCGCAGCGATCCTGATTTAGTGCCGATAGCCAGTAACCTTTGTACCGGATCGAATGCCATAGCACTTGGCTGATGCGGGAACCCATGCCTGAATGTCTGCAACAAAGAGAAAATACGTTCTCAATCGGTGGATTATATATGCAAGCTAGAAATATATACATGTACGTGTAAAACACACCTACGCACGCATCCAATCGACGCGTATACGTAAGTATATCTGCGTGTATACATAAAATACATACATAGACGTACGCGATTATACAAACGCGAGGAAAATCTGCTCATCGATTTTGGTAAAATTCGAACGGTATACGTGCGTTCTCCGCACCTCCCTTTCTAGTCTTACGCGACTCGACTGTACTCGTGTGATATCGAATTTCGCGGACTCTTATCTGACATTCGATGCCGGCACTGATGCGTATTCGTGACACGTATAGGCATTTTTCTCTCTCTCTCTGTTTTTCTTTTTTTTTTTTTTTTTTTTTTTTTTTTGCAATCTTTAATTGTGACCTACTTTTTACTCCCTGTAAATTTATTATCGAAAAGTTAATAATAGCGGCGAGTTATAAGAGAGTGCGCGAAAAATATGAATTTTAACGCACGACGAAATTAAAAATATTTTCGTTGATCGTTGGATAAAATTAGATACGTATATTAATTTTAATATCTATAAATAATATTGTATAGTATTTCATCGTATTAGAATGATTTTTTTTTGATTTTGACATTTTTTTTTTCATGTGTGTACCAAGCAATAAATACAAAAAAATATTTATTTTTGATAATCGGCGAAGAATTGAAAGGTCGAAAATTTATAAAAATAAAAAATTTCGTACCAAGCATATTGTTATAAGTGAGATTTTATATACATATATTCATATACAACCTAATTGTATATCGAATGTCAATAACATATTTTAAAGAAAAAAAAATGTTTTTTAAGTTTTCTTTTTAATGATATTTCACATGTACATATATTAACATATTCTCGTATGTTTTTTTTCGGTAAAATGATAGATTTTAAATAAAATATTTTAAAATATAAAAATAACCAGTGCGTTAAATAAACATAGACGTATGAGAATGCATTATAAAGTATAAAATTTTACAGAAAAATAAAAATAAAAATGTTATTATCTAGAAAATTTGCATTTTAAATTTTTATATAAAAATTCATTTCGATATTAACGTAAAATTTTGGTAATAAATTTTAATCTTTATTTTTTTTTTTTTTTAATTTTTACTCGCAGCAAGTTTGCAAAGCTTTCTTTCATTCGAAAATTTCGATCATAAATTCATATCGAGACTATGCTAATAGCGTTTAGAATTTATGCGGTTTTTGCATCGATGCACCTCAATCCTCGACGTATTTAAAGATCCATACATCAATTCGCCGTATATCGGTGTTAGTTTCATATCTATCGTTTCTGATATCTCCAGCTAATTACCAATTAAATAGTTATTACAGCGACGTGAGAAATGTTAACTACTTTGATGCATTGCTGTAAAAAATGTACGAGGAATGTTTTCAAAGTTCTCTTATTTTATAAATTTTCATCAAAATTACAAGATAGTTTTTCAATATAATCTTCATTTAATTAGATATATTTATGCTAACTTTTATTAAAAAGTTTAACTTTTACGCAGTTAAGGTAGAGCTAAATTAAAATTAAATTAAATTCAATTCCTAAAGCTTTGGAAAATCTCTTGTATATATATATAGGAAATCATATGTTCGATTTATGTGGAATATCTCTCATTACAAAAAGCAAACATTTTCTTTAAAATAATGTTTCATTTTATACACATAATTATTAATTATTTTTAATACATTTATCTTTTTTTAATTTATAAATTATGTTGAATAAAAATAAATATTAATGAACATAGAAAGAGCTTAATATCAGATTTCAAATTACAGATTATATTATATTCTACAGATAGATTGTATTACATTACATTCCATAACTAAATTCATATCTAAATCAAATCAAATACTTTTCATAATAATTATAAATTTACATCAGTATTAGAAAATTTACGCTTACTTACTATATTTTTCAATAAAAGATTTTTTTTTTAATTTCACATCAGTCATTTATATTATTTCTTAAAAATATTTCATTATAATACCGCAAGTAAAACTTTACCGAAAATTGGGCGTCATTTTAAATGCATAGCATACATTCAAAGCGCATATGTCTGTGTAATTTAACTATCAATATTACTAAAATATATACGCATAGATGCATATGTTCATATTATAAATTTATGGAACGTATTTGAAACATAAATTTGGTGTGCAGCTAACATATATATTCTAGGGTAAACAATGATTTGAAATACCAGAAAAGAAACTTTTTTTTTTAATTATTCCTACCTTATTTGGCAAAATGAACTCGTGACTAGTGCCATCATTAGTGTTTTATAGCAAAAAATTTATCTAATTATTTATTTATATACGTCGCATAAATTATGTCACATTAAATATACGATTCTTGTTTTCAATAAAATTTGAAACACAAAAAAAAATTTTTAATTTGAAAAGCCCTTCTAACGTTTTGTTATAAAAAATGATTTAATAGGAATAAATATAAAATGATTTAATATCAATAATTGTTAGATATAGGTGCTTGATTTCTAATATTAATTAAAGACATTTATTTGTTAAATTATAAAATTGAAGTAAGTTTATTATTTAAAAAAAAGAAATAAACAAAACTTTAAGATATATATATATATATATAGTTATATATAGATTATCTATAATAATAAAACATCTTCCTGAGCAATAAGATAAAAACTTATTTTTTCCAAACTTACTTCATCAAATTTCATCCGAACATTTTCTTTGTTTATAGTTAAAACTTTTTTTAAACGAGGGCATTCAAGCCAAAAACTTAGGTTAAAACTTATACGGCGCAAAACCATTAACGTTCCGTAAAGCAAATTTTATTACGCTACTGCAGATGTTTTTTGGAACAAAAGAAACAAAAAACCTCGCTTACAACTTATTTTACAGTTCCGATGAACAATTATTTTTATTAAAACATTTCCCATTTTACTTCACATTTTACAATTCCGATCAGAACTGTCGGTTTTACAAAGACTTGAAAATAAATTGTTCTAACGGTAAAATTTATTCCAATTGTATAAATTAATATTCGATAAATGCATAGAGATGCAAAGTGTATGATTGCAAAATAAACGTAATATAATATTACAGGTTACGTCTGTTTTATCATTTTTCGTAATAAAAATTTGCTTGAAATAATACATTTAATATAAATAAAAAAAAACATATAAAACAAACATTAATTTTTTAAATAAAAATTGCCGCGAATTGAATGAAGCTTAATCCAATGTTTACAATTTATTAAAAATATACAAAATTTTACTTATTTGGTTTTGAATTATTTCAGAAAAGTATAAACAATCATCAATATAAACAGAATAACAAAATAGGTAGACTGAATAAAAATATATTTAAAACATCGAGGGTATAGCTTCTTTCTAGGTTAGGTTACAACAAAAAAGAGTTCAGCAGACCTAGTCAATTTTTAAACAGTAATATTTCAATAATCGAAAGTTTATTCAAAATTATTTTTTTTTTTTTTTAAATTATTAATTTACCATTGGAACCATTTTTCGTTGGAAAACTCACCGAACCCAATGTGTTTTTGATCATCTTATGTCTAAAGAATAATAAGCTACTTCAAACAAATAAAAACGAAAATGTATAAAATAATTATTTTCAATCGAATTTTAATGAAAAATCTCATTTTATCGCAGAATTTAGCTAAGTTTATAAGAAAGTTATATCAATAATGTATGAATTATGTAATATCGTTAAAAGAGATAAAAGAAGGAAAAACTCAATATGGTTTTTCAAACAAAATGTCTTTGCGAATTTATCTGTTACTACTTAAACATTATAGTTCCCATTACAGTACGCATTATTTTTATAAATAAACTAAACAATTTTTAATAATGCGAAAGAAAAAAATAAACTTGTCCATTTGCGCGTATTAAAAAAACTCAATAAGACAAAGTCCCTATAAATATCGTCATGTTTTGTAAAAAAATGATAAAAAAAAAAAAAAAATTATAAATAAATAAAAAAGAAAACTGTTAAAGTTTAGTAAAAATGCTCTTTTATCGTTAAAAATAATCAAAAATATGTCAACTTTATGATAAAATCTTTATTGCTAACTTGAAAAAAATAGTAAAAATTGTAGAGAAATATTTTTGGGCTTTTAACTCCGTCCCTCTCTTCTGTCTTCTGTATTGAGATCATAATAATTATTGGGTAAATTTATAATATATTTGTATAACTATTAGTGTTTAGTAAACATGGCGTGATATGATTAAGTAATTTGAATTTTTCAGACAAACTGTGCAGATAAATTTAAGTGCTATATTTTCAAGGCAATAATTCTCATGGAGAATTGGAAAAATTTTTGTGTGTATTTTATTGGTTTTCCTCCATAATTTTTATCTCGGAAATAACGAATTTTATGATAGCGTCGTTATTGTCGCTGTATCCTTCGTCAGTGGAGACCCAAATAGGGTCTTTTCCATGCAGAGAAAGACTATGATATTAGAAATTTACTATTTGTTATACTACGCAATCGTCTTATAAAAACATATGACGTAATCTAAAAATTTTCTTATTGTTTTTGATCATCCGTAAATATTGTTTATTTTATTCAAACTTTGATTTCAATAAGTCAAGTATTCAAGTATTTCAGTAAATCCGAAAATATTAAAAAAAAAAAAAAAAAAAAAAACTATCCTTGAATAATAACGACTGAAATATCTTATAGCAGAAGTGACGTTTTACCTAAACTTTTTTATAACAGCTGATTAAGCTGATTAACTTTTAATTCCAGATGCCAAAAAGAAATAGCATTAATCTTGTGAAGAAAAACGTAAGAAAATGAAATTAAGTTCGAGGACGAAATATGGCCGCTTCATCTTTGATATTTAAACTAAAAAATTTACTCCGATGAATATAAAATCGTTAAAGGAGATAAAAAGGAGAAAATAACTTTAAAAAGTTAGTTTCTTTCTATTGTAATGAAGTGAAAAATTAATCCAATCAAAAGACAATTTCATGTTTTTATGCTATTATACGAAAAACTTTTCTGATTTATCTGTAGCGTAGAACAGAATGAGATCCTCGATGCTCTAATGACCATTTTCTCGACTTCCACCTGTGTGTGTGTGTATGTGTGTGCGCGTTTTTTTCGCTCAATTACCTCTTAACTACTTACAACAAGGGCATTCCTTATTTAATCAAAGACTTCGCTTTCTCTTTCAACGAGTATACTTACTTCACCGAGGTCTACTTTTACGGTATACTTTATCCGCACCCTTTGCCTTCACCCCTTTCTTTTTTAGCCTATTAAAATTTCATTTCTAAGAGATTTATCGATGCTTTCATAAATGTATGTTTAAATTCGAAAAAAAAAAAATTATATTTGCATATCGATCTCAAAAGATAACTACTATATAATACATGTCTCGTTTTGTTTTTGTTTTTGTTTTTTTTTTGTTTTTTTTTTTGTTTTTTAAATAGTTAAGAATTTAAAGAATTGTAAGTAAAAATATGAAACAAAACTTCTGCCAAACTTAGTGCCAAAGTAAGGCACTTTTTATTAAAAATATCGAGACGACGAGGATAGAATTCGAATTCATAAATCTTCTAGTGTGTTCAGTTTTTATTCAAGAATCCATAATTTTCTTTTATGAAATGTATAAAAAAAGAAAGAAATTGAAATATATTTGTATTCATTTTGTTACGAAATGTAAAGCAAACAATTGAAAAATTTAATAAGACTTATAATTTAAAATAAAGTTTACAATTGCAAGCAAAGTATTGAAATAATTTAAATTGAAGTTTGCTCGTTAACTTGAGTAAATAAAGATTATTTTAATACATCATAAGTAACAATTTATAGTTTTCAAACATAATTTATCTTTTTTGACGTCTGTACAAATACAAAAAGCTTGCACTATTAAAATTATATCTTACTGTATTATCAGATTTTCAAATCTTCTTAAAAGAAGATTAATTAACGTTCCGGTGTAAAGTTTAACAAGTACCTTAATATAAAATGAAATTATGATTTATTTGTTTTTTTTTTTTTTTTTTTTTTTTAAGTGAATTTAATATTGTATAAATCTTAATAATATTAGCATAATATTGAAATAATTTAACTCAATATTAGAAAATATTGAAATAATTTAACTCAATGATTCAAGATAACATTATTTTTACAAAATTATTTAAATAAAGAACACGTTGTTCGGTTCAAAGCATCGCAAATTTATATCCAAAATTAAGAAATTTTATGAAACAAAAAATAATTTCATTTGATGAATAAACGTTAAAAAGTTGTTAGTAGTAATGCGAAAACGAAACACTTCAAGCGGCTTACATAAAAATTTTGATCAAGAGCTTTATCTTTCTTTGCTACATTATCCCAGCATTTATTCGAGGAAAATATTTCAAAAAGAAGTAAGATGAAGGATTTGCGCGACGAGCTCGAAAATTTTAAAACATAACAATCCTCTTCCAGCAAAGTAAGTAGAATAAAAAGAGAATCATCAGCGGCGTCGCTTCAATTTTCGTCCTGAATTTACAATCCGCACCGTTTTTTACCGTCGCGCACACGTCACGAATATGTACGTATACTCGCTCGTACATATAAACGAAAATACGCCAAGCGAGGAAATAAAAAATTTAAGGGCGCATAAAGGAGGAAATGCGCGATGCGGCCGGAAAAACGCACGCTGGCGCACGTCGTTTTCCATTCTCATCCTAGACGCGGACAGAAGACGCTTTTCTCTGGTCGCGTAATCTAGAACTCGAGCCGCCCCTTCCTTTCAAACTAGTACTCTCTCTCTCTCTCTCTCTATCTCTTTCTCTTTCTCATCTCGACATGCTGACGTCTAAGTACGCCCTCGTTTATATATCTTTCCATGTCCTCTCTTTCTCCCTTTCTCTCTCTCTCTCATTCTCTTTTCTCTCGCGGTTTCTCAACGCTTTACTTCACCGCGCGAACTAGTCTCGAGAACAGAGGCGCGTCCCTCCTTTCGCTATTCTCTCTCTCGCATAGAATAAAGAGAAATACGAAGGGCGAATAAGAGAGAGAGAGAGAGAGAGAGAGAGAGCGTTTGTACAGCTGACGACACTTAGCGTCACCTATCTTCTCCGTCTCTTTCTCTTCCTACTAGTTCTATACCCCCGCGAGGTAAAGGTCAACACTATTTGCCGACGTGAAATGCCCTTTATCTCTGTCACACGGCAAGTTTAACTCTGCATACGCGTTGGTAGGAAACGTCCGTGTGTTTGTGAGTCTATCGTAGAGTTAGATTTATTTATGTACATACGTGCGTGCGCGCGCGCGCATGTGTCTGTGTGTGGGTAAGTATGCACGTGCGTCTACGCGCATGCAAGAGATTTCAAAGGAGAACAGCGAAGCTTGCTTGTAAACGGTGCATTACTGGATGAAAGTTGATGTAGGCGAAGAGAAGAGAAGAGAGAGAGAGAGAGAGAGAGTAAGCGAGATCTTAGTCAAAGGATGGAATTTTCAATATTGAAGTAAGCACGAAGCGAATGTATATACGTGTGGATGAGAGCGAGCGCGCGATGCTAAGAAAAGTCATCGAGAAACACGTCGCGTCTCGTACGCGCTCCCTTTACTTCTCTTTTTGCGCTGACTTTGACGAGCCGCGTTTCTCGCTTCGCGCTTCGACGATGTAAAATAAGTATTCTCTTGAGGTTTCCATTACTCTTCTTTCTTCTTTCTTTCTTTTTTTTTTTTTTTTTTTTTTTTTTCTTTGTAACTTTCAGATTTTTATTGCTACTAGGCATTCATCGGAGGTATTTCTTCCTACATTATAATAAATGCACGTAGATAAAAGATCTTTTTTTTCTTTTTACCGTCGTTAAATTATTTTAAGGCACAAGTAATCATTGTAAGGCGAAATATTTTTACTTTTTATCGTGTGAATTCGTAAACAGAATAATAAAAGTCTCTAATCTTTTACCTTTTATTATACGAAACTATATATACGTTATTTTTATATTACGCAAAGTCATAAAAAATGTCACTATATACAGTCCCAAATTTTAATACAAACAGACGACGAATAAAAATGTTTTATTGCAAAAAACAAATGAGTTGTTAATTTTGTTTGAAAACTATGAGCTGTTGTAATTTTTTTTTTTTTTTTTCTTATAAAAAAACAAACAGTTTTATTAAGTGATATAAATGACGGTTTGCATAAATCTGCAAGTTAAATTTCAAATTAGAAGATTAGGGTAGCTTAAAATTTGTTTGATAACTTTCTTTAAAAAAAAAAAAAATAAATAAATAAACATACAAATAGTTTATATATTAATATATTAAAAAAAATTTTTTTTAATAGAAAAAAATTTTTTTTTTCTTATTTCTAATATATTTTAAACGGCACAATTTATCGCAATATTTCAATTCGAAATATTTTTTAAAACGCTTTAGCTCACATTTTCAGAAAAAAGTATACAAAAAAAAAAAAATGAGAATAAAATATGAATACTTTTAATACAAGTGGTATAAGGATACGAACGGATATTGGTAAAATGTACGCAAGAAGAAAGCTTATGACACAAGTGTGCATATCATCCTATGCACGGCGGAAAAAGTATAAAAAGGTTAAGCCGAGAGGGAGAAAGAGAGAGAGAGAGAGAGAGAGAGAGAGAGAGAGAGTAACCCTCTTACTGAAAAAAAAAAAAGAGGAATTTTAAAGCGATGGTCACAGAGACCGTACTTAGATATAAAAAATTTTATCCACACACAAAGCAATGTTTTTTGAAATTACAGAATATGTAGAATTAAGCAGCTGAGCGATAAAAAGGTAATCTTATGTAATTACGTAAACTGATTGCAGAAAATACACGTTGTATTGCCGTTTTTTTGTAACTTACTTTTTTTTAAATTAAACACAAATTAATTTAGAGTAATCTACTTTTTATTTAATATGAAACTAAATTTTAAATTATTCATTGACGAAAAATGTGATGTAATTTATAATAAAATAATTTATAATTTATAAAAATATATAATATTTACATTATTATATATTTTATAATTATTCTTTTATAATTTAGATTTATACATGCTGAATTATTAAAATTTATTTAAAATAAATAGCGTCAATTACGAAAGTTTGATTTACTAATTCTTAATTAGAGCTATGTGCTTGTTTTATAAAACTGAAACACTCAATTTTAAAAACTAACTCCTCTTTTTAAAAAAATGATTTAAATTATGTACAATTTATTTTTTTAAAGCTACAACTTTATATTAGTAAAACCCTGTATTAATTAAAAAAATTTTATTCGTGTTTTACTTTTTATAGATATATTATATTCATATTTCTCAAAGTTACTGCGTGCAATAAATAAAACTAAAATATCAAGAGCGGTAAATTTACATATCTTTAAAATTCTGCGCTTCGTAATGTCATTCAAAATTTTTATTATTTCTCAAACAATTGTTAAAAATTTCAAGTTAATAAATTTAAATGTCGTTTGATTTTTTACGAAACATAAAAAAAAATTCAACATAGCAAATATTTTGAAAGCTTGCGTATATATGCATACAGCTTTAAACGTAAACGAGGATCGATTTAAAATATTCTTATTAAATATTGCCGTTACTTAATCTTCCACCGAAGTGGAAATGGTTTTGTAGGCCTTAATTTTCGAATAAAATTTCAGTATAACCTTAGGTATTCTCATTTCCATAACATTTATGAAATTTTAGCTATAATTTAAAGTAATTTAAAAGCCAAGTTTTATCACCTTCTTCATATTGTTGTGACTTAACTTTATAAATGAGCATTAATCTACTTTATTACTATGATCCAATTATATTTCGCTAGCTTTATCGTATTTTATCAAATAAGTAAGATTTCGAACGATTAAAGTATTTAAAACTTTTAATCTTATTTCATGATATTTAAAATCTATTTTTTTTTTCACTAACCTCATCAACCTGGGAAATTTAATGCTCATAGTTATTTATGATAGGCGTAATTGAATTTAAAAATATTATATCAATGAAAAGTTTTGCTTAATGTATAAAAATATTTAATCGTGCTTTTTGATGCCACATTTATCAATAATTTTTATAAATTAACGGTTTTATTAGCTGTTAGTTTATTATATAAATATTTTTTTCGATTTAAAAAACCTTTTAATAACTAATTTATAAATTTTATAATATAATTTATATATTATCAATCATTTAAATAAAAGCCGAGTGCAAAATCTATATTTGCAATGTTAAAATATATTTTAAAATTAAAAAATTTTGAAATTGTCAATTATATTTTCCAATAAACCTTACAAATTTTGTTGAAAATAAGATATTTTTAAAAACTTCGTTGAAGGTTTATTAAACGATGAAGTAGTCTTTACGTAAGAAGTTTATCATCGAAACAAAAAAAGCAATATTACTCCTTCTCTTAGATTTACGAGTAATTGCTCGTTCTATAATGTTGTTATTTACCGATTGTTTTTTACTTTTAATAAAAATTTTACAAATAAAATATTTATCGTTTGATTTTAATTTACATTGTTTAACAGCATTTAAAACAAGACCATACAAGATAACATGTGGTTTAGGAAACCTTTCAACCCGTATAATACCTAATTATAACCTATAGAGTTTACAGTAACCGGACGCACGTTAAGTGCTCCGATTAATTTATGATCAGCTCCCAGGATATCAATTGAAATAAATATTTGAAAGCCGTACGTGAAACGGAAAACTCGAGGTAAACGCACCGAAATTATAACATCGAAATGTATTTTATCGCGTTGAAATACATATTATAATGTTCGTAGAATTATTATTAAAATTATACCGTAATAATTTAAAATATAACGCTTAAGATATTTTCATTGTTTTATTTATTTATTTATTTATTTATTTATTTTTTTTTTTTTTTTAACTATTCTTTTATTTACTCGATAAATAATAATTTAACGCGTTGCGCGTTGAAATTGTTTCGCTCGTAAAAATAAATCAGTATCGATTCCAGTCCAAATGAAACGAAGACAATCCTTTTCTTGTACAGCCATTACATTTCAATCAAGCGCAGCCCGCACCGACACCCTCGTCTCGAAATCCGTCCGTTCGACATAGTCTATCTCAATCGAAGACATCACTCTCACCGACACTATCAATCCGGCATCAATATTTAGCGATCGGGATGGGCGTGAGTAGATTCTATAAGCGTTCGAGCTATGCCGCGCGAATCCTCGATGCAAGCACGAGCGCATTATACCGCACAGAAGACGAACACACGCAGATAACACAATACAAGCGCGGGAAGGCAAATCCCCGGCTCTAGTTCCCATCCTTGACAGTGAATACGTGCCCGGGCTTTACACAGTTCGGAAATCAGTATATTCCCCGCTCGAAGCTATTCAAACTCTGTTGACGCGCGGACGCGAGCACACATTCGAATCTTACACATAAACCCCAACGCGCGTGCAAGAGCTCCATTGATGAAGCGCATTGTGTACGAGGTAGAGGCGGTAGCGCAACACGTAGGCAACGCGACTGCGACGTAAGATCAATATGCGCGAAAGAGCGATAGATAAAGAGAAAGACAGAGAGAGAGAGAGAGAGAGAGAGAGAGAAAGAGAGCTTTGCTTTCTTCCTATACGATGTTAGGCTTAATACAAAGAAGCAAATCACTTTTGCACCTTTATGTTTTCTCTTTCGCTCTCTCTCTCTCTCTCTCTCTCTCATTCTCCTTTCCTCTCTAAGCGCACCCGCACGAAAGGGATGCAAGGAAAAACGAGATGAGAGGGGATGAGACTCGGATTTATTTATACGTTTTCCGAGATAAGTCCCCACCAACGTTCGAGCGGCACTAGCTAAGAGAAAGGAAAGGAAAAAAAGAAATAGGATAAGAGTAAAAAAAAGAAAAAGAATAAAAACGGTATAACAATAACGGTTACATTTGTCGTGAGATAACGTTTATTCTGCGTGGAAAAACTCCGGGCCTCTCTGCGCATCTTTCCACATCAATTTTAACGTTAACGGTACGTATTGATTTTCGTTTATAATTTCGCGCACACCTTTTATACTTTTTCGAAACGTTATTTTACGAATGAATTTTTACTTCGCGTACGCGCGCGCGCATTCATGATCTGCGATACAGAGAGGCAATATTGTAAAATAAAATTTATTTCGAAATAATCAACGGCGAAATTGTTTTTTATTTTGCCGAGAGTGCCGAACACTTCACAATTGATTCATTTACATATTTAAAAAATTTATCTCTAAAGCGATAAATTTTAATGCATGCGTAATTGTTGCGTAATATTACGTAAATGTTTAACACGTATAGATCAACTCCCGTACATGAGAATGGAAATTTGTAAAATTGAATCAATTGTGAACCAGACTTAAAGATTTATGTAATGATTTATCCATTTTATCATAATGGAAAAACAACTTCCTAAATCTACCGTATAAAGTGATATCTTATCGCATTTTGTTAAGACAAACGTTGCTATTAATTTAAATTATATGTAAATTGTAGTGCGAGCTGTAAATAAAAAATATTCTACTTAAAAATTAATAAAGCGTTAACGTAAAATGTTTTAAAAGCATCATACGCTTCGCTAGGTCTAATTATAATTTTCATGCGTGGCAATGTACCATCCATACTTCTACACTTGTCACCGTTTATCACTCCCCTAGCGAGAAATAATTTCTATTTTTTTATTTACTCGTTTAATGTTTAATTTTTTAAATATCCTAATTGCCTTTCGTACGCAAAGTAAGTTTTAAAAGTGCAACATTTGTTCAAACACTCATTTTAAAAATACCACTAAGAAATTATTATGTAATCAGCCAATTACATATTTAAAAAACTTAAATGCAGTTAAATTTGCAATAATTAAGAAAGTAATAAAATACAATAATTGTAACGACGACGTTTGCAACAACAAATCCTTTGCAAACCTGCAAATGGCATAATAATCAAACGTCAAGGAATTTTTCACGTCCTTTACATTTGTCAGAGCGCGTTACGTTTTGAATAATTTTGAGTGCACTGAAACATTCTGTGGTTATTTTAAAATGCTCTCTCTCTCTCTCTCTCTTTCTCTCTTGGTACTATAAAGCATTAAAACAAAACGACCGCAAATCGTATCGAAGAAAATTTTAACATTTGCTTAAACCACTTATCCGTTCGTCCAATCACAAAGCAATACGCATTTTGAAAAAAAAAACGGTGACTTTACACGTTTGCCTGCTACTACTTAAACGTTACGGTTACGTCGTAGTATTTTTACTATAAATGAACTAAACAATTTTTTAACAATAGGAAAAATAATGATATTCCATTATATGCGTTTTAACAAAATTGCACGTTTTAAATAAAACATTTCTCTTTCGAAATAAATGCATTTATTCGAAATAAATCAAAAAAATATTTCGACACAAAATGAAATGTCAATACTTTATCTAGAAAAATTGAAACTTCTTTACTCGAAAAGCAATTTTTACAATAATAAGGATAAAATTTAAAATACAGAATCAATATAAAGTATGCAAATAAGCAATTTGACATAAGATTCTATAAACAACGATAAAATGAAATTTAATTCTTATTACTCGAATTTAAACTTGAAATGAAAAAAATAAAATATATATATATATATATGTATATATATATGTATATTGACCCAATAAGTAACAAAAACAAATAATTCGTTTTTCAGCTATATTCATTGTTTCACAAGAAACACATTATCTTTTTTTCATCTCAATTCAAAGCAAAGTCAATTTTTCACATTAAGACGTTTAATGCCTCACGAACAAAGAAGAATAGTAAAAAAAAAAAACAGAAGAAGGAATAAAAAGTAAAGAGAATTAATTTTATTATCAAAGATTAAGATGAAAAACGAGCTCTGAACGATAGCTCGCTCATTTCTGCTTTTTAAACGTCTATTCATTTAAAATACATTTAATAGGAATGGAAGGAAATATCTTATCGAAAAAAGATAAATTATACATCACAACTACGCGCATTCCGTAATGGCGATCGCATTTACCAAACTTGTCTTAAATACCTCCTTAATGAAGAATTCGAACGTTGAAACACCTTGAGAATATCCGATCCGTTCGAACTACTTAATTCCTTTTTGATCGAATCTTCTCGACGGATTGACATTTTGGACTAAAAAAGACTTTTGCCGAGCCGATACTTTTCCACGTCAAAATAATCGGATTGGAATTTCCAGAGGGATTCTTACGTGTTCCTTTTTTTCTCAATTTGACATAATGAGATATTTAAGGACATTCGGATATCGACGTTTACTTTTCCCCGACTCGCCCTGTTTTATTGGCTCGTATACTAAATATTATTATGCTTATTATACATCAATTCTTCTTTTTTTTTTTACGTTTTTATGAATAAGTTGATATAAAAATAATATTTTAAATTATTAAGCAATAGTAAATATTTAAAAGACTATTTAAACAGTCGATAACAAAATTTGTATTATTAGTACAGTATAAGATAATCATTGACAGCTAAACCGGTTATCTAATCTATATTTAAGGAAAAAAAATAAAAAATATCTAAGCGAAAATCTAAACTTTTTATTTTCCGAGCAGCATGAAAAGCAGCATAAAAGTACAACTTTTGAGAGCTAAAACGAAAACAGAAGAGATAAAATCTAAATTTTCCAAAAAAATAAAGGGGAGAAGCCGTAACGCAGGGATGAAGGGGGTTAATGAGATGCGATTAGCTATAGGTCCACGTTACCTAGAGCACCGTCCACGATAATTCCTGTGACCACAGAAAGCGGTTGCGTGTACAGGAGTATATATATACATAAGAGAGTAAGAGAGAGAGAGAGAGAGAGAGAGGGAGAGAGGGAAGGTTAGCAACGCGGTTACATAGCAGGCCGCTCGCAAATGACGCTACACATAGGGAGGACCGGGTATACAAAAAGGCTCCGGATAGATTAGATGCGAGAATGACCAGCGTCAGCTGCCTCTTGAATGAAAGGGAAGCTTTATCGGGATATGGTATTCTGTAACGCTTCTTCCTTTCTCTCTCTCTCTATCTCTCTCTCTCTCTCTCTCTCTCTCTCTTTCTCTTTCAACACGTCCCCTTTTTCCGATACACAAGTGTACTCGTATGTGCGTGTGCGCGCACGTTCTTGTGTTTACATGAGTTTACGCAACCCGATATTAAATTGAATGGCATACCTCCAAAACGACTCGTATCGAAGGACAAGAGGGAGAAAAGAAAACGAAGAGGGCGCGTGTATGTAAGGCGAAGACTCGAGCTGAATCTTCTGTTTTCGTAAGGTACGTAACGAAAAACCGATTGGTTAAACTTCGCTCAAAAGGTCTATTACAAGCGAGAAGGGAAAAATCACTATAGGTTCTATTCTTTACTTCAAGGGTGGATTCTTTCTCTTTCTCTCTCGCTCTGCATACATCTTTTCTTGCTCGTTGCGCTGACTTCTATCGTCTTTCTAAAGTATATCGGTGGAGCATCCGAATTAGAGCATTTTATAGTGCAAAGTTTTTTACGTGTTTTGTATAATTTACTTTGCTTAATTTTTTTTTTTTTTTTTTATATAAACGAATCTACGTAGTGTATTTGACCTAATAAGAAAAAAATCTAATGATATATGTATTGGCTGGAAAGTTTTAGCTTAATTTTATTACATCTACCCTCGTCGTACAGCTAAAAGACCAAAAACTGTTTACCACAACCGTTCCTTAAATTTAATAATATTTAAAATTTCGTTTTTTATTCCCAGTTTTATCGCGTGAAATGAAAATAGTAAATAAATAAAAATATTTGAAAACAAATTGCTTACTCTGAATTTTCATATAATGAAAATTAGAACTTTAATAAATAACAACTTTTTATATGCAAATAATATTGGTTTAAGTCGCTAATATCAGTAATATATCATATCTCGTACATATATTTTGCAAGATACAATCTGAGAATGCAGTTTATTACAAAATTACAAGATTTTAAATGTTTTTTAAATCGTTTCGTACTGAAATATGAATTTTATACTAATATTACTTTAAAAAAATAGTAAATTTAGTTAAAAAAAAATGCGAATATGTATTCAATTAAAGTAAAATTGTTAATTAATTAAGATTTAAAAAAAAAAAAAGAATAATAATTCTGTAAAGTTCGCTAAATGAAATAAAACAGTTCGAGCTATGATATTACAAATACAGTAGTGCTCGAGGAAACAGTTGATAATTTAATGAAGCATTTGATTTAAAACGATCTTGCAGGCACAACGACCTATTATTGTTATTTAAATTTGGAAGGTTTATTTTAAAGAAAAAAGAAAACACGAATGATTACATTGAAAATATTAATTTTTAATTAATTTTCAATGTTAAACAAGTAATTTTATAATCGAAGTATCAAATTAATTAAAATAAAATGTTAAAAATTAAAAATGAAATTAATTTTTTTTTCTTTTTATTTAGAAAAATAATGATATGCGTATAATTAAATATATAAAATAAAAAATATTCCAAATAACCATTGAAATAAATAAAACTTAGTTGTTTTTTTCAAATAAATCTTCAAAAATTTGTTATTCATTATTCTATTGTAAAAAATGGAAAATCCAATGTAATATTAAAAAAATATAATAAAAAATTAAAAAAAAAAGAAATGTTTGATTCTTTAAAAATTCTAAAAAAACCTTCGCACAAAAACCCGCTATTGCCCGCAGCTCTCCTTTATAAATTCAAAATTAGACTCTCCCGTACACAATTTCAGTCGTTACACGGCCACGAAATACCGCGCAAAACATAAAATAAAAAGGAAGGCACAAACAATGAAAAGCGAGAGAGAGACAAAAGGGGAAAATTCTCCGGTATATTATAGATGTAGAAAATACGCACCCGCAAAACTCCGGTCGAAACAGAATGAAGAGGCGAAAAGAGAAAGCAAGAATAAGAGATAATAGAGAAGGGAGAGGGGGGAGGGGGAAAAGAATACCGTGGAGATAGAAGTTGAGCCGTTTCTCGAGTGCACTCGAGAATTCAAAAATCTGTTGAAAGACGATGACACTGTATGGGCTACTAGCGGTGAGGCAAAAATAAAGAGGTAGAGGAAAAGAGAAAAAAGAGACAGAGAAAGAGAGGGAGTGAAGAAGAGAGAAAGAGAGAGAGAGACAGAGAGAAAGATGAAGGTGCTCGGGTGCATCAGAAGCTCGACGCCAATTGTTTTGGATTACTTGACGGGAAATGGTTTTCCCTTTGATCTCCGTTTTTCTTCTTTCCATTCTTCTTTCTCCCTTTCGCACCCGAATGCTCGTACCAGTGTCATTCAAAATATCGATCAAACGAGCACACTTACACACGGACATCTAGTACACCCGTTTATTAACGTAGCCGTCTGTTATTTTTCTTTCTCTCTCATTTCCTCTTTATCACGTAAAGCTTAGAGTTTTAATCTTTTATGGTATATTTTCACGCGAGTGAAAAGGAAAAAGAGAATAAAACTCTTTTTTTTTCTCGTTTTCGTTCGACTTTTTTCAGATATTGAAGAGCCTGTAGTGGTTCAACCGCGCTGTGTACGCAGCTTTTTGACATTTCATCCAAAGAGACGAAAGCCAAAGTTTTCGATTACCGTAATGCTTGATTAAACGTAATAATTTTATTTCGGAATTAAAACGACACACGTCTCTTTCGCATTAGCAATTTTCGCCATTCCCTTTCTCCTTTTTTCACTCGTGTATCTAGTTTCATAAGCTCCCTTGCGCGAGGATACAAGAGAAGAAAATTACAAGTAATTATGCGCTTGTACGTACGCGTTGTTTGACTTTACGCTTCAACTCTTTATCTTTTTATCTCTCTCTCTCTCTCTCTTCCTTTTTACCGCTTTTCCAACAGATGAAATACTAGTACGTACGCGCTGGAGGCAGTGCCTTTAACAAATTGAATAAAACAACTGGAGAAGTTTGCGGGATTATTTTGTTTAATAGTAAATTGTTTTTAGTGTTTTCGAGTGACAACGATAACGATGCCGTGCGACCGAACGACTTTGTGAATTCTTGAGAACGTGGAAAAGTTTTTTTTTTTTCTTTTACCGGATAATGCTCGCGGAGAGGAGCTTAGTTTTTCAATCTTCGTAAAAACTAGCAATATAAAAAAAAAAAAAAAAAAAAAGAAAAAGAAACAAAAAAGACGCTGGTTATAATGCGATGGAAAAGTTTTCCAATTCATAAATTTTTCGAGGTTATGATAAAATGCAGAAATTGAAAATCTTTTGTTAGCTCGAATGTGTATTCATGACGATTATTTTCGGCGGAGATACAGCGTGAAAAGCCACTAATTTTATTTTCACTCGAAAAGGATTAGTCGTTTCAAAAATTTTATTTGCCTTGATAAATGTGATAAAGTTCTAATTTAGTGATGAAGCTTAAATAAAAATTAACATTAAAAAAAACTTTTTGCATTAAACTATTTACAATATTCTACTGAAATAATATATACTATTAAAAATAAAAATAAAAGTTGGTTGTAATATTTTTCTGCTAATAAAAAAAAAGTTAACAATCATTCAGTTGTACATCACGAAGAAAAAATTTTGATTCTCTTGACCATAAACTTGCTATAAGTAACTATAAAAATTATTATCTCGATTAGACTTATTTATCTCTGATGATAGGTGATCTAATTCTTCGCGTAGTGTACTGTATTTATCGTAATCACAATTTTTTAATTCATAATTCATTGAAAAAAACGTAAAATAATGTTTTTAAAAAACCATACTCGCTTCAATGTTTTACAAAACTTAACAACATAACATATGAATGATAACGTATCGCAGACTAGGCGAAATATTCGTGGTGAGAGCACTGCGCGTAAAATTCCCATCATTATGAAACTTCTTGCTTGCTCTAATTAAAACTTTCTATACGCAAGCATACTTTCTCTAATAGCTGATTAGATATGTAATTGAATTCTTATCAATTGATATCAAAATTTTAAGTATTTAAATAGTTAAAATTTTAAAACTTGCTGCGAGCTGTTGTCATTCTTGTGAAACTTGTTTTATGTTATCGAATTTTGTTAAATTTATCATTAAGCGGCTTTAATTCTAAACAAATTTAAATATACGTAAATATTTTTACTGCGTAAATCATTTTATTATTCGACAACATTTTCACTTTAATATGTATATTTTCATAAAATGTTGTTATCAAAATTCAACGTCATAGTGATAGCAATACTAGATAGGCATAGACCGAAAAATTTGGTTTTCAAAGTTAAAGCTTCGTTAACTTGGCGATATTTTTTTTTTTTTTTGTTCCTTTTGATGCACTAAATGATATGATGTAACAGTTTTTATTTTTTAATGCTCCATTTCTTATTTTGGGGACAAAATAAGTTTTAACTTTGATTTGAATCGTTTTTTGTAAACTTTGATAAAAAAAAAAAAAAAAAAAAAAAAAAAAAAAAAAAAAAAAAAAAAAAAAAACACAACTTTTTAAAATTTAATAAATTAAGTATTTATAAAAAAAATTTAATTTGCATTGAAAAAATGAAAAATTCATTAAAAGTTAGTTGGCTAATTTTAGTTTTTCAAATAAAAAACTTTGAATCGTTGGATAAATGAACGTAACTATAAAATAATATACTTCTGCACTCATATTTTTGAATATGATTTATTATAATTTATAAAATTTTTATTCTAAATAAACGGATGCTTTATTGATTAAATAGAAAGTATTGTATGTTAAATAGCTGCTGCTTGTTTAAAAATATAAAATAGTTCGTACGCAACGTAAGTAACGGAATTCTTAACCTTATCTAATCATGTGTTTTATCCTACTACGAAATTTACAATACGTTATGAAAACTTATCCATTTTATTACGCACATTTCATTAAGTGCAATTATCTTATAGTAAAAACAACTCGTTATTTGCGCATAAGCGAACAAATAAAAATTAAACGTTTTTCTGATTAAATTTCAATATAAATAAATGAAGTATGATTATCAATCAGTTTGAAGCACCGATATTTACCATCACGTAGATAAGACACTAACGTGTAAAGAATGTTAAATTTATGATATCAATGCTTTAAATAAAAATAATTATTTAAGTATAACGAGTATTATTTTGTTTCGCGAAACGTTAAAAAATAAATTACTAATCGCACAAAATTATCATTACGTTCACATTTTTAATTATTATTAAAGTATAATTTTCTCTTATCAATTATAAAAAGTTAACCATAAATAGTTTTATTTCTAAATTGTAAAAAAAATATGCTTTTGAAGATTTTAAAATTCAAACGAAAACAAAACAAAAGCATGACTACATTCACTTTGAAATATCGATTAAGTATATTGAATATACTAAAAAGACTTATCCGTTCATTTTTTAATTTTCTATACCGTCGGTGTAACAGTTTTTTTTTTTTTTTTTTTAAACAAATAAAACTGTACGCGATGTGAAAGGATTTTTTTTCGATCTTTATATACATATATACATGAAGACGATATTTTTGTATTATTCAAACAAGCAAGTATTGAAATGCGAAGATAGGCTTTCAATTCAACATTTATCAAGCTTTCCATTAGGCAAGTAACATATGCGATAGCGCATATGTATCTCCCTTGGGGATATAGATGAATACACACACACACACATACTTATAAAGCCAATATGTTTACTTATTTCTATTTCGAATCTCAATAATTTAATGCGCCGAAAGACCGCAAGAAAAGATAACTCCTACGGGCGCAAACAATCAAATATGATGCATAAGCAAAATCATTATGTATCAGCGAATATCTACGTACTTTTGTCTCTTTCGGACAATATATACATAAAAAGATTTACGCGACAGAAAAAAAATAAAAATAAAAAATGAGATAAATAAAAAAAAAAAAAAAAAATGACAACAACGTTAAGCATTAATCTTTGTGGACTTAAAGAACCAGTCTAGTATAACGAAGAAAAAACGAGGTAGCTTACCAAGCTAGAGAAAGATTTACATCTCAAAATGTAGAACACGTATACCGCTTCACTTTGCGCCGCTCGTTTATGATTAATTTCTTAGTCTCTTTTTAAATTTATCGATTTTATAATTCCACTTAATAATAATAATAATAATAATAATAATAATAATAATAATAATAATAATAATAATAATAACGGAACGCGAACTAAAATTAGATTTATAAAGATCTTTTCATTGTAAATATGTATAATTTTATTAAATAATTCATTTTATTATCAACTTTTTATCAGAATTATATTAGCGAAAAGACGATAAATATTTTAAAAATTGACGATAAATTTCGCATGAACTTTCATCATTGTTTTAGCGTATTATATACATATCCACTTCGAGATAAATTCTCAGCTCAGATTTTCAACTTTATTAAGCTGAATTCTAACTTGATTTAATTTGATTTTAGCTAGATTTTTCCAATAGACATTGCTTAGAAATCAAACTAAAAATCTACCTCGATATATATCTAAATAATAGTTTTTAACAGAATATAATATAATTTTCCTAATTTATATTGATTATCATTTGAATTATTAATTATTTATAATGATTAATTGAAATTTATTGACATATATTATTTTTAATGCACAATTTCTTTATTACAACGATTGGATAATTACGTTTTACAGAAAATAATATTGCAATATTCACAATATTACTAATATTTATTCAAAAAAAAAAAAAAAAAAAAAAAAAAAAACTAATCTCTAAGCACAACAAGAGAGTGCGTTTTTTTTATCAGTGCGATAAAAGTTAAAACCAGCCGTAACCGAGTAGCCATAACCTTAAACACAATCTCTAAAACTAACACGAGCAAGCGATGAAAAGCAAAAACAAAAACAAAATGAAAAAAAAAAAAAAAGAAAAAAAAATAAAAGAATAAAAAATAAATAAACTAAATATGCGGAAATACACGTTTGAATTAGCCGTAACGTTGGAAGTACTAATCGTAATAACAACAGATACGAGCGAGATGAGAGAACAATGTATAACATCCCGAACCGGAGAGCTGCACGAGTATACGTTTTTAAGTTTTCCCCTCACTTACGCGAGTCCGTTAACGGCACAGTGGTCTGCTGGGATTGTTATTTCTGTCAGAGCGAATACGTAGATCCACACACGCGGACAATTGCGCGAATTGTTTAGACGCTCCTGGCGCACGTACGTACATATGGTATATACATATACATGTATATAGCGTACAATGGTTCGTAATAAAGTTCGAGTCATCGAATAATCGCAAGTTGGAAAATTGAACGGTTGTGCTTTTTTTTTTTTTTTTAATTTTTTAATAGTCCGTCACTTAAATACATTATATTTGGTGGAACGGCTCGTGTATTTTAAATTTGCTGCCGTTATTTGTCTGACTTGGCACTTTATCATGCGTCGTTTGTCGAATCATCTCGTGTTACTCGTTTTTAAATCAAACTGGTATATTGAGTGGTGTATATTATACTCGTAGACCAAAAGATTCCTATAAGCGCTTGAAATGTTTCAACAATTTCACTTTTTTTTATTTTTAAATTTATATTTCATTAGTTTATTGTTATTTTGAAACTTGCTAAAGTTCACTCAATTCAACTCGATATTGTAAGAATAAAGTATTATTGTTTAAAGCAAGTGTAAAATTTAGCTTTAAAATTTAATGATTTTCAAATATATTATATACTACCCAGTACATAATTGTTAAAATATTCAATCACTGCACATCTTAGAAAATTTCAATAAAATTCTAACAGAAAAATTGTTTTAATTGTTCAGTAAAATATTTCCTTTTTTTTTTTTTTTTTTTTTTTTTTTTTATTAAATTGCATTAAAAATAATCGACAGTAAATTTTTAAGCGTCTCATATTTCTACCATAAAAGATAACATATTTCCCGATTTATGGTTCACTATTTCTCAGCATAGATGTATTGCTTGAATTTTATCTTGCATTTAGATAATGTTTAAAAGTTTTTACATTTTGTTGACTTTCATTTTCCACTCTCATTTAATAAATGCTTATAATGTTTTAGATTATTTTTATCAATTTTTATTTTGAAATTCAAATACACATTTAAATTTATTTTAATGAGTAAATTAAATTATTTCAATGAATAATTTATTTAATTTTACGTGTAATAAAATTAAGCAATTTTCGTATTTAATAATTTTATTTATGTTATATGGCATTTTTTAATAATATTACAACTATAAAAATCAATCAATAATCAATATTAATATTATGATAGCATTATACTTCATACTAAAATACTTTTGATGAGGAATACAAATAAATTCTTCATACAACTAACGCCATTTCTTTTTAACATTTGAAATCAAAAGTCAGCAAATTTAGTCGGTCACTGTAAAAAAGTGTAGGTGAAATATCTCTCTTACGATAAGATATTTTAAAAAGAAATAAATTATTCAAAGTGAGTTTTTTTTTTTTTTTTATATATTTTTGGATTTGCTAAAATACTTGAATATTTGTCTTATTGAAACCAAAGTTTGAATAAAATAAACAATATTTACGGATGATCGAAAACAATAAGAAAATTTTTAGATTACGTCATATGTTTTTATAAGATGATTGCGTAGTATAACAAATAGTAAATTTCTAATATCATAGTCTTTCTCTGCATGGAAAAGACCCTATTTGGGTCTCCACTGACGAAGGATACAGCGACAATAACGACGCTATCATAAAATTCGTTATTCCCGAGATAAAAATTATGGAGGAAAACTAATAAAATACACACAAAAATTTTTCCAATTCTCCATGAGAATTATTGCCTTGAAAATATAGCACTTAAATTTATCTGCACAGTTTGTCTGAAAAATTCAAATTACTTAATCATATCACGCCATGTTTACTAAACACTAATAGTTTTACAAATATATTATAAATTCACCCAATAATTATCATGATCTTAATACAGAAGACAGAAAAGAGGGACAGCGTTAAAAGCCCAAAAATATTTCTTTACAATTTTTACTATTTTTTTCAAGTTAGAGTTAATGTTAATAGAATTAATAAAGAGTTTATTACAAAGTTGACACATTTTTGATTATATTTTTAATAATAAAAGAGCATTTTTACTAACTTTTGACAATTTTCTTTTTTAGATACCTAATATATTTTTTTTTCTACTATCTTTAAAAAAAAAAGAGGGCGACACTTGGCGACTCCACCTTAATATTAAATTAATAAATATTGTCTCTTAATAAAGATAAAAAAAATTAACTTATACACATAATTATTAAAATGCAACGTTTGCAAAAATTTTTTAAAATAAAATCTAAATAAGCTTTATTAAAATTTAATGAAGATTCAGTCCATTTGAAAAAACAAAAATGAAAATAACGAACTTATGCATTCATTACACGTTATAAAATACAAAAGTTTAACGAAAACTGACTCAAATCATCCTAGCATTAGAGAAAAAATATTTATTTATATCATCCGGTAAATTTAGTTTCGAAAAAACTAAAATAAAAAAAAAAGAAGGAAAAGGAAAAAGAAAAAGGTACGTCAAAGGAAGAAAGAAAGAAAAAAAATCGCGCTCTTACATTCGTGAACGTGAAAACCTTCATTTAATATAGAGCACGCCGTACTTCAAAAATGTCGAACAACTCGGCCGAGTTTAGCTGAAAAGCGTTTCGCGATTTGAAAAAAAAAAAAAAAAAAAAAAAAAAAAAAGAAAGAAAGAAATAAGGGAAAGAAAAGGAAAAAAATGATGAGCGGAAAGAAGAAAAAGATGTCAATCCGATTCACCGTCGTGTGTGTATACCAATGAAAAAAGTTACGCCAACACGTTTAATAAAGAATATAGAAATGTAAAAGACGATAAAACCAACGCACGTACACGATTTCATCAGAGCGAAAGAGAAAGAAAGAGGAAAGAGAGAGAGAGAGAGAGAGAGAGAGGAAAAATCAAAATCGTCTTTCGCCTTGATGTGTACGTACGTATATCCATCCGTGAGTGTTCCCGCACATCTACATGTACGCTAACGTAAAGTATACACATACGAATATACGAATATATATATATATATATATATATATATATATATATATTGATATATGTAAACGTATATATATATATATATATGATACATGTATACATTATATACGTGAAGGTAAGTCGGGGCGGCGCGCGTGCTAAAGTGGGTGGGAGTCGCGCCTAGAATTCGATTGCGCTAAAGATGTTTCCAGTCCGTGATACCACGTTTGCGCTCGGGATGATTGGATTCAAGGCTGCATTACCGAAGGAATCGCCTTCTCCCTCGCTTTTAATACGTGCGAGTCGCGAATACGTACATACATAGAACGGAGATTGCTGACTTTTACGTACGTACAATGATCGACCGTTTTTTTTTTTTTTTTTCTTTCTTTTTTTTCTTTTTTCGTAAAAATATGTCGTCTCGCGATCTATATACCTACTAAAATCTTGACATTCGATATACATTGATATGTACGTATACGTACGCTTACACTCGATGTACGTATAATTCATAAACTAACGTGTTATTTTATAAATAATGTTTATTAAATCGTGATCGCGATCTACTTATTGTCGATTCATTGTTTATACTATATGTATCACCTTCTCTTATCTACGTAAACCATAGCCGCGTTTTCACTATTTTTGTCTTCACATGTTTGTCTATCATCGCCGCTGTTGCTGCCTGCTTATATATATATAGTATATAAACACAATAACTTTACTTGCGCTATCTACACACAAACGGTCGACGAATTACCGGGAAGTTTTAATGGACGTTTCGCGAATTTCACGCCGCGTTATTCCCGCTTATTCAGATCGTTGGAAATATATTATTTTCTTATGGAGTTTATTGACCGAGCTGCTTTTATATATATATATATATATTATGCCCGACGCAATTGTTTTATCATTACAATAACATCGTATAAATTTTTTATGATTTAAAATAGTTATAAATAGTTTTTTCTTTCGTCGTTTTTAAAATACATTAAACTTCACTTTAATGCTAGTTTAAGCGTTAGACTCAATCTTGCAAGTAAACAGTAACTAAATGTCGTACCATTGATTTCTTTAATTTCGTTATTTTTGATGATCTGTAAATTTTAAATGCTTTGCTCGACTCGATTGATTCGCACAGTTGAACAATTTATCTTCTACAATTAGAAGTCTAAATAAAATATTTAAGTATTAAGATTCTCAAATATTTAATTAAAAACATTAGCAAAATAACAAGTTGATAAGATTTTTTAGTAGATGACTTTTATACGTCAATGGGTATAAGTGTTTCAAGTAAATATATTTTTAAATTTAAAAATATTCACGAACGATTTAATGTTTTACGAGTTGCAATGATACTTTATGTTTCTCTATAAAAAAAAAATAAGCAATTGCTTAAAAAATAATTTCTACCATAAAAAAGAACATTATTCAAAACGCAATTTATCCCCAACAAACATTATTTTATTGAAAATTTTTAATTTTAAAATCGCAGTAATTACGTAAATTTAAATTATCAATATTTTATTAAATTATGTCATGATTGCTACAACGCAATAATATTACGTTGAAATAACAACGTGTTATATTACACAAAACATCAATTTAATTGTATATTTTATTTGCTTGGAGGATCATATACATATATATATAATATTAATTATGTTGTCTGACAAACCATAGCCTTCATTATTCCGATCGAGATTACGATTAAAAACTATGTTTATGTATAATTACGAAATATTTATCGAAGCGTCGACAAACTTATGCTCGAAATAATTACTCGATCAGCTTTATTAAGCATAAAAAAAAATCAACAACGATTAACATTGATTACAGAGTTTTATTCATTAGCAATAATCGAATGAAGGTAAGCTCAACAATGAAAATTGACGCGATTCGTTATGTTACGCATGAACGGAATTATTTGAACATATAAACAAATGATCCCCCCCTCTCCCTCCCTTTCTTAATCTACTAGATATGTATACGTAAAAATTTAATAGGATCGAAGATAATTGAAGAATTTCGTGCCAAAAAAAAAAAAAATTTTTCTTTTCTTCGAATACCGAAACATTCACTTTTTCTTTCTTACTCCGACTCAATGGGATTGCCAACTTTTAACTCATTTGAATTAGTTATGGAAGTTGGACTTCGTTCAAGAACGTATGAATATATCAAGCCACACTTTCTTCATTCTCTTCTCAACTTGCCTTAAACGCATAAGTATTTCTGCTTATTTAGTTTCATTTAAATATTAAAAATAAATTAAATTTTATTCAATATATGTATTTATACATTATTATTATAATACGAAAAAAAAAAAAAATACATACTAATAACTTCGTTTTAATCTCTGCCGATTACTTTATTTTTCTTTTAATAACTATTTAAGCCACATACACACATTAAATACGCAAATTATCATTCATAATGCCTATCGAATGTTAATTTCGATTCTAAAAGTAAAATCGAGAAATTGAAAATGGCAAGGCTCGCGTATATTACAGGAGAGCTTCTTCAATTAGCATAAAAATTACCAGTTAGCCATTTTGAAAATTTACTATTGCTATTAAAAAACGCGCGGTCACAAACGTGCCTACATTTCATATGAACTTTTCGAAATATTGCCCGTTATAAACAGTTTAACAGTTTGGCTACTTTGAATTTAACCTTCAAAGCCGAAAAAATACTAGAGAGAACGTTTTCAAAATACCGTACGCTTTTTTCAAACTTTTTTGCCCTCACCCCTCTCGTTTTTTAAACTTTTGTTACCATTTGTTTCTTGGCCGCTCGAAAAGTTACTCCGTTAATCTACGATATTTACGTCATGTTGAAAATTTTTAATTCTGGGAAACTTAATTTTTTTTTTTTTAAGTTTTAAACTATCAAACAAATTAAAAAAAAAAAAAAAAAAAAAAAAAAAAACAAAACGCGTTCGTTATAAAAACAAAAAACTAAACAATTATCGTTTCTTTTAATATTTGAAAGCCTTGTATACTAGAAAATTAAAAAACGGTAAAATTATTACGTTTTTCGATCTAAAGTAATCGTAAAAACATTATGTACATTCCTTTAAATTTTATCGTTTTCAGTTTATCATACTCGTAAAACGGATACTTTTTTCGTTCTTACGTTCAATAAGCTCAACGTTGCTCGCCGCTAGTTTATGTATTTTAAAATAGTTTGTTTTTACAACAATCTAGACGAAGTTAAATGAATACGAATATTTTTTTATAATAATTGTCGTCGTTATTTTTTCGTTTTAATTTTATAAAATTTGTTTGAATAACGCATTAAACACTTCAATGTCTTACATACTTAATATGTACTTTTCTTTATACACATGTTAACGCTTAAAACTGATAATCTATTGGACATTATGAAACGATACAAATGAATTAAATAAATTATGAATTTACGAACAAATAATTACGATTAAAAATAGTTATATTTTATATACCTAGCAGTATCTGTACGAGCAAAATGTACAACGACACTGAATTAAAACTATCGTGCGGCAACTTTTTTTTTTTTACAATCAATCCAGCTCGATAAAAGAAAAAATAAATGAATTTCCATTAACGGAAAACTCTAACAAACCGCTCGTGCAACAACGAGCTTTCGCTATTTCGCGATAAAGCGACGTTAAAAGGAAAAAGAAAAATGAGAGAGAGAGAGAGCCGAGACCATTCAAATCTTTTTTACTGAACGTATACTAGGTACCGCGCTACTACAGGATAACAAATAGAAAGTGAGATGGAAAGGAAAAGAGTACACAGAGTACAAAAACCTCTAAAAATAAAAAGAAAAAGTAAAAAGCCAAAGTTAGAAAAGTTTGACGAATGACTAAAAGTGTGAGCTCGCACTACTCGTTCGAGAAAAAGACATGGGTTAGGAACAAAAGGTTTATCCATTGAGCAGCGATTGCGGTAGCGTTTTAAATGTGCGCGTACCTAGTTGCATACGTGTAAGTTGTTAATAACAGTCTTTAACGTATATCTTACAACGAGCAAAAAAACAAACGCCCATATACGCGATACGCTTTTGTGTCGTTTTTACACAACGATCGCGAGATTTCAACCGAAAAAAAAAAAAGACAGCATATTGTGCATTGCGTCAAAATATCCGCGACTACGAAAAAGAAAAAGGAGAAAAAGTAAAGAAAATACAAGAAACGAGAGCCGGGAAAGCAAATCACTCGAAGAATGAAAAAAAAAAAAAAAGTCAAACAAGCAGTCGTACCTCGAGAGCAAATTGCAACGAGCGAACGAAGGAACGCAAGACGGCGCTCGATAGATATAAGCGTGTTTTCGTAAGTATACATATACATAGCGCGTGGCACATATCGACGAAGAAAAGAAAACGAGAGAGAAAGATAGAACAGTGAAAGCAAAAAAAAATTAAGAAGGATAGCAACGGCGATAGTTGTGCAGCGGAGGGACGAGCTTCGGTGCTCATCTCCGGCGCACAATTGCCGGTGAATTCTGGTGCGCGTGCGATCGCTTTACTGTCTCTTTCCATTCCTACTCTTCCCTACATTTATATATACACACACACGTATATATATATATATATATATATATATACACGTGCTTGCGTATTTCATTCGCGCGGCAAACACAAGTTGCAAATAGAGAAGAGCGCAGAGGAAAAGGGAGGAATGGAGTGAATGAAAAAGATGGGTGTCGAGAAAGAGAAAGAAAGAGAAAGAAAGAGAAAGAGAGAGGAAGAGAGAGGAAGAAAGAGGAAGAGAGAGGAAGAGAAAGAGAGAGGAAGAGAGAGGAAGAGAGAGACGGAGTAAAAGAAGGATTCGCCGTTTCTAAGTAGAATCAGCAGCAGAGGCAGCGATGCATATAGAAACGAGAGATGGGAAGAATGAGAAGGAGTGCACACGAGGTATACGTGCAGGGATAGAAAGAGCCTAGTCGTGAGATCAAAAGCAGAGAGAGAGAGAGAGAGAGAGAGAGAGGGAAAGAGAACAAGAGTAGAGAGAGAGAGAGAAAGGCAAAGTATCCCAACGTGGCGTTTTTTATCGACTGCCCTACTTCGGGATCGCCTTGGGACAAAAGGTACTCGTCCGTTTATATACAACGCTTCGCGTCTTCCCCGAACACATATACAGACACACGAGAGAATATGTATTTACACACGTACATAATTTTGCCACTGTGTGTATGAAGATATACATACGCGTATATTTATTAAATGTATATATATATATAATAAACATAAATACATATTCTATATTAGGCTATGTATATATTTAAAACAGAAACGCGGCAATTTTTGATCTTCGCGCTAAAGAAAAGAAAGAAAGCTCGAACGACCAAGACTTCTAAATAACGAGGGTAAATAAGGTTTGATGGATGAATAATTTTCAACTCGTATTTCATGCTCGTTGTTATTCGTGTCCAAAAATTATACGCTAAATTTCTCTCTCTCTCTTTCTCTCTTTCACTTCCACACTCCCTTTACCGCTTTTTAATCGCTACTTGCAGCAAAGAGTAAAAGAAGAGCCGATGAAAGGTAAACGTTAAAATTATTGTACTTTTGTATAGAGCTCGTATAATATATTAATACATACGTTTATGCATGTGCAATGCTGTATAAGTTTGAATGTAAAAAGGCTTCTTTCTATTTTCCAAGAAACGCCGTTGGTATGCTTCGGTGAAATTTCAGACGCAAATTTCAGGTGGTAATCGAGGAAAAAAAGATGGCTTTTTCTTTTTTTTTTTCACTTTCGCGGAGAATAAAATTTATAGAATTTTTTTGCAATTACGGGAAGATTTTTGCGCGTGCACGAACGCCGCTATGCTGTGTCAAGAAATTTTGTGCTTTCCATCTTTCTCTCTCTCTCTCTTTCTCTCTCTACATATATATATATATGGGTATTCCTTGTTACACTTTTCTCGTGAAAAATTGTATTTAACTTGATAAGACTTTCACTGCGGAAGCTAAAGAATTGTATAACGTACAACGACTGGACGGTGATATATTTTATAGCGAGATATATTTATGAGGGAATGTCAATTTAATAGATTAATGATTGCAGTAGCAAAAATTGAATCAGCCTTTATGAAAGAAAAATTATAGTTGCTGTTTCTATTATTTTTGTATTTGCTTTAATTTTAGAAATTTATATAATGCAAAAAATGTTTTTAGATTTAATTAAATGCGGTGTTCATTAAATTATAATTAAAAAATATTCTTAAAGAATTTGTCAATAATTAGTTTCATCGATGAATTTCTTTTAAAAATGATTTAATAAAAATTAATTAAACCTTTGATATAATTTATATTTTTAATTTTGCAGTTTTAACACTTTTAATTAGTTTCTTTGTTCAAGTAAATTTAAAAAATATTTCTAATTAAAAATACTGTTTAAATAGAGATAATTAAAAAGAAGCAATGAAAAATCAGCACGAAATTACATTTTTTATTTTATATAAGTAGTTATTTATTATGTAGTTTATTTACGTAGTTATTAGATTCCGTTGTAATTAGTCCGACTAAAAGCGTAATTTGTTTTTTTATCTGACTATTTTTTTATACAAAAATTATTTAAGGAAATCTCTTAAAAATTTCTTCAATTAATACATAGAAGATTGTACTTAATATAACCATTGCTTTGACAGATATTTTTATAAAAAAAAAAAAAAAAAAGAAAAAAAAAAAATAATTGCATGCTTCAAGATGTGAATCCTCGGATGTTAGAATCAAGTCATTTTGTCAGCGTTAATCATCATTGTGAATTTTAAATACACAAATATTTTTTTATGAAATAAACTAAAACTTTTAGATATATGACTAAGATAATTAAAGATACAAATATTATAATATGCAAATTTTTAGTGCGGATAAATTTTTAATTCGTTTTTCATCGTAACAATAAACATTGAAATATTTTTAAAATAAATAAATTTCATATTATTATTACAGAAAACATTGTTAAAATTATTAAAATTTTCAAACATCATTTGTAAGAAAAATTTTCCTGCATATTATCACAATAATTTTTGCAAATTCAGATTTTATTTTCAAAAATTTTGAAGAAAATTACTTTTTCTCAAACAATACTATTAATTATACTTAAATATTTTTCAATAAATTTGAAACTTCAGAAATAAAATGTGAGCAATTTATTCTAGTTGAAAATTCCTTTATCCTATTTCTGGAACATTAGAATAATTAGAATATTATTACGTTTTTCATAATCTCTAAACTCTAGTATTTTTCTGGGCATTCAGCAGAGCTGTTGGTTCATCAAGTATTCAAAGTCAAGTAGAAATAAAATAATAGCTAACGATAAGAAAATTACCCAATATCTCATCAATCATCTGAACTAATCGATGGCATAATAAGGCGTTTATACCGTTTTATGATTTTAAATTACTGCTTTTAATACTGTCATTAAATTATTCCTCGCTATATTCACGTTAAAAAAAATCACGATAAAAAAAAAAAATGTCTATCAATAAATCTTTTTCGAAACAAATGATTCATAGTACTACTATTGATTTAGTAAATTGAAAAATATTTTCATTAGACTATATATATTTACTATATTTAATTAAAATAATTATTAATTGACTCAGCGTAATGCTATTTTACAAATATTCCAATAACTACACATTAAAAAATTTTAAAATTGAAAAGAATATATAATAACTATATCAATGCATTAATAGAAATTCCAACTAGTTAAAGGAATAAGAAGAAAACAACAGAAATTCGTTAAACTATAGCGTCGGCGTTAAGCTCGAAAAATCAGCATCCGTACTAAGGAAGTCGCTAACTCATAAAATACTTTAACAAATAAAATGCCTATTTTTACCAGCGCGCTAATTAAAAACGCTAGAAAAAAAAATAAGAAAGAAAAAAAAACATAAAACTCCCGCGCGCGTGCTCTCTCTCTATCTCTCTCTCGTTCTTCTTTGCATCGCAACTTATAAGGCACACACACATACTCGCGCACCAGCGCGCCCTCGTCAACGTAAAGGGGAGAAAAATCAAGAAAAGAAAAAGGGGGAGAGAAAAATAAGAGCATTATACAGTCGGTCGTTTGTTTGTACGACGTGAAGTAAAATGAAGGAAGAAGAAAAAAAAATTAAAAAAAAAAAAAAAAAAAAAAAAAAAAAACAAGAAAGTAAATAAATAACTAAAGCAAAATAAAGAATAAACGCCGTTAAGAAAGGTAAACGCAAGAAGAAGAAGAAAAAGAAGAAGAAGAACGTTGGGTATAGGCCGATAAAAACGAGTCGCCTTATCGGTGAGTTAGGTGGTCGGTCACTCGTGCGCGCGCTCCTATACGTATACGTATACTTATACATGTATATATGGTAATTCTTGCGAGCATCCCTATCTCTCTCTCTCTCTCTCTCTCTCTCTCTCTCTCTCTCTCTTACCGGTTTTCTTGATTTCACGCTATTCTTCTTACCACCCACTTTACCCGCTCACCTTCCGCGTTCTTCCGCCCCATTCGTCTCTTTCGCCTTTTTTCGCACGCTCGCGAGAACGAAGAGCCTCTATACTCCCATCGATTTTTCTAAGACTTCCGCCGCTCCCCCCCCCCCTCCCCCCTATTCCCTGTGCTACTGCCCCGACGTATATACACTCGCCGACGTACATAAACATACGTACATACCGATTATGCACAAGGCGTATATGGAAAACATCATCGTTTAGAATTCTAGTGAATGTCGAGCGATCGAGTTATTTATAATTGCGCGTTGGCTGGTCAATTTTACTTTTTTTTTTCCTTCCTTTTTTTCAGGCGGTTTTAATCACTTTTTTGTAACGATTATCGTCGCACGATTACGAATGTTTTGGGTTCAAGTAACGATATAATACCTATTACTTCTGGATGCATATTTTTTAATTATTTTTAAACGTTTTTTCAAATATTGATAGAGTTGGTACTATTTTTTAATGTTATTTAAAAAACAACAGACTATATGTTAATATTTTCTTAAAAAAAAGTAATCAATTTTAACCAACGACATATTTTGATAAGAAAATAAATAAACAAGCAAGTTCCATAATTTATGCAGCATTTTTATACGCAAGTTCCGCTTTTTGCATACATTAAATTACAAAACTGTTTACGATGTATTTTTTTATGCACGATTTTAATTTAAGCAGCCAGCAAAATATATAGGTATTGCACCGACAGACACATTTTTGCAATATTCATTCGCGTAAAACGAATCCACTAGGGAACGGATACTTTGAGTAAATCAAAGCTCGAATGTACCTTGAAGTTTCTTGTACGTCATTCTTGTAATAAATATGTAAGCACAATTTTATACAAAAATAAATATTTTCGTTTAAAAAAAAAAAAAAAAAAAAAAAAAAAAAAAAATGATTAGATAAATAAATTTAATTTCGCGCTCTGCATTCTAAAAGCGAAAACAATTAATTTTTTAAAACAAGCGTATCTGGACATCATCAGCTTTCACTCAAAAGTTCGCGTTTCCTTCTCTCTTCGAAATAGATAACGTTGCAAGTCCATGATGTTTTAAAATTTAAAGAATTTTTCTTTTTTTTTTATTTGTTTTTTTTGTTTCCATCGCGTATGCATTGAACCTGACAAGCCGCATAAAACAGTTTTGACACGTGCATTAACCAGCGGCGGAAAAAAAAATTGCGCAACACAAAGAAGTACGAAACAACGAGCAACAAAAAAATAATAATAATAATAATAATAATAATAAAAATGAGAAAATTCTAGTAATAATTCTTATTCTACCATTTTATCAAACAAATGAAAATTTTAATATTGAAAATTCTACTCTTGAATTTAATGAATTAAAAATAAAAATACTATGTATGTATTTAAATTACTGATGAAATTTTACATTTTAATCAAATGAAAATGGATTCAAGTTTTCTCTTTTCTTTTTTTAAATTTATTATATTTTGATGAAAAAATCGCATTTTAATAGTGTGAAATTTCACTGCTTTTGAATAATAATTATTTGCTGCAGCGTTGTCAATATTTGTTTTAGAAACAAAATTTTATTTTAAAACAATAAATCGATGAAGAAAATACGAAATATAAAATTTTAAATGTTTAAATTTTATTATTAAAGAAAATTTCGTATGATTTTATACAAATTTTAACAGGTTATACAGTAATAATAGTTATCAAATCGATAGTTTAAACATCATCAGAATGCTTATTTGCTTTAATAAATCATTTCCTTTTTTTTAAAATAACCAATTTATTAGATTATTAATTTTAAAGCCTTCTCTAATTAGTATGGTTATTTAACTACTACGACTTTCAATTTATTAAATGTTAAACAAAAACCGGTAAACAAGAAATTGAATTTTTTGATAAATATAAAGGAATCTTTTCAGCGATTAAAATAGTTATGGAAACATTAAAACTGGATTAGCGTCGTTGAAGCTTTAATCCCAAGCTGCTTTCCATTTATCAATTTTATGTATCAACGCTTGTATCATGAATTTTTTATCGTTTATATATATATATTTTTTTCTTTATATTTGTAAAAATGACAAGAATTAAAAATTTGATTGTCTGGTTGTTAATTATAATAACGTTTGTAATACATTTTAAGAAGATGATAATTTCAAGCGAATTATACAATTTTAAAATCGATCAATTTGTACTTTTTACTAAAAAAAAGAAAAATTAAAAATGACGGCGACCTACTATTTTATTAAAACCAAAATAAAGAATAATCGTTAGAAACAAAATTCATAGGTCTAGGTAACACAAATTTTACTGTTACTTACTCTCCATTAACGTAAGTTAAATTAATTATTTACACTTCGATAATTTATATTCGTTCGTTTCATTTACATGTAAGATTATTTGAAATTATTGAGAAGTACAGAATTTGACCTAAATGAAAACGGTCGATGGTATTAATTGATTTATGAAAATCTCAATCGGACGAAATTTTGTAAATGTGTATTGTAAGGTACATTTTGTAACTTTTATTCAACGATTCAAACTAAGGATAAATTGATCAAATTTTTGTTCTTATTAAAAAAAATATTATATTCATAAGTATATAAAAAATTAATCTTTAATTTAATAAAATCTCAACATACTTTCATTTAATTTTCATTCAGATTATTTAAACTATCTTTACATACTGATTATTTTGTGAATTCCATACTTTATATTGTAAGCACGAGCATAGTTCTTTATGTAATTGAATAAAATTTTAGGTAATTTTCCAAAACTATTTTAAACTATAATTGATCAATGACGACATGTAATAAAATAACTAATTTTTAAAATTAAATAAATTCGTTTTTAATAATTTAGATCGAACGATGAATTATGCAATAGAATCTCTCACATTAGAAGATGAAAAGTCTCGTCGGAAAATTAGGTTAGGTTTACCAAAGCTCGGTGAATTATAGCTTACGAATTTACATGAAAAGTCTTTTAACCAATGGAGCAATGAAAATACCGTTCGAAAATTTATAAGACAATGAAATTAAGCAATGACTTTTTTTTTTTTTTTCTATAAAACAAAAATAAAAAATTTAATTTTAATACGAAAAATTTTTTCCGTCAAAGTTAAATCGATCAAATAATTTTAATTTATTACCTACTTATTGAATGCGAAATTTACTTTAAATAAAAATATCAAATTTTAATCGATCATTTTATGTACTAAGCATTTAAAATCAATTTAAATACAATATTAATATAATTTACGTGTATATTAATTTTCAGAAACTTGCTAATAAATTACAAGCATTATTTGAAATTATAATTGATATTAAAAGTCAATTATTGCAAAATGCTTTCTCATTATTAAATCTGATCAATAATATTATAAATTTCGTAACGCATTGTATTATTACTGCGTAAATAAATTCATTTAAAAAAAATATACATAAGTAATTAAATTTTAACCCCAGAAGTATTATACTTTGATTTTTGACGACATTAAATTTTTTAATAATATACAAAATTTGATTGCATAAAAAACTAGACAAAATTAATTAGAAAACTTGACAAAATCAATTTTCTCTTGCATATACAATTCTTTATAAAATTCGACAACGACGCGCTCATTGTTCTTGAAATAAATATGAATCTTTAACCGCTCATAAATTCAAAGCGGAAAATTGTTAAAGAGCCGAATAATAATAGTAAAACCATTTGATGCCAATGCGGAGTCTCGAGATATTTTTTTTTCCTTCTTTTCTCCAAGAGCTCAGCCGAGCGCGAAAAGCTAAAGGAGTAAGCGAGAGAAAAAAGGTTCGAGAATCGTTTGTTCGGGAAAAAATTGCGAGGTGACGATGAAAAAGAAATGTACAACATAGTAAACGAGATCTCGGAAAAGCTCGGAGACGGAGAAAGATCGCGATTGGAAGTAGACGACGTCGATGGCTACGAGGAGGATGAGAAAGATAGGAAGAAGGAATACGAAGCTTTCGATGTCTCAAAAAACGCCCTGCCGTGTACGCGCAAACGCGTTTAGCTTTCATCACGCTCGCTATTTCATCTCATTAATTAATCAACTCGATAAGATTATCGATTTATTTCACTTTTACTATTCCTTTTCATGTTCCCTCTATTTATTTAAACAGCATTAGCAACGTGTACGCCGGAAATAAGGGAAGATATACGAAGAAGATGAAAAAAAAAGTAGGAAAGAAAAAAAAAAAAAAGAGTTAACGTAAGATAGGGGATTTTAGTTTTACAAGATTGCAAGGTCGGTCCGATTTTTATCAGCTTAACGCTTTCTCTCTGCCAGCGTTTATCCGGTTAATTAATAAATTAGCTTAGAAACGGAAAAGAAGAGAAAAAATTAAAGAATACGGGAAAAGATAAACATACGTACGACGAGAGTAAAGAAGAAAACAAAAATTTCACGTAGTTTAACAAGGAATTACGCGAGGCAGTTTTGCATCGATTACAATTATTGGCTTTTAAAGCGCTAACGCGATAAATTGCCACGGCGTTTTTTTAATGAAAAATTTTATAATTTAGACTCTTCCGACTGCGCTAATTATCGGCGTGCGAGCGTTTCTTATTGTCTTTTATATTTTCTCATTATCGTAAGGAAATTCACCTAATCCAACGAAAGTAAAAGACTAAAAGCTCGGAACGTTAATTATTAGCGCAATTTGTCGTTTTCAATTAATTTCGTTAATTGCGAAATTCTAGAGGAAGCATAAAAAAGAACAATAAACGATGATGCAAATAAAACAAAATAAAATAAAATAAAAAGTTTGTTCCGAGTTTATTTAGGTGTAAACAAGTAGATTATTGCAAAGTGGAGGCTAAGAAGCTTTTATTGTATTCCATGCGCGTAAGTAGTTTTAGAGGTAAATGCGTAATAAAGTGCTTTTAATAAAAGTGAAAGAAATCTTTGTTACAATTTTATTATTTTGCTATTTTATCTCAAGTAAATGCACGATTGATAAAGTTTTTAAAAAATAAATTTTCAGTAGATAAAGGAATTCTTATTCTATACCGCAATGATTCTATGTAAACTTGAAAGAGAAAATTTTTTTTTTTTTTTTAAATATTTTCGTTTGTTTACAAAAATTTTGTTTAAAAAAAAAAGAATATATGAAAATACTTTTGTATTGATTTATATTAAAAATATTTCAATACATTCCATCTTTAGCACTCGTTTAATTGTTACTAAATTTCGATGAAAAATCAAACAAACTATTTCTACATTTATTCGCAAAAAAAATTAAAAATAGAAATTAGTAAAAATATCAAGGTATGAACCTTTTGAGATGAAAATAAATGTAAATTAAATGCTCCACCGACAATTACAATATTATTAAAATTGAAAGCCTTGAAGTTTACAATTCATTATGTTTGGTGCAGTATATAAGCACTTACGCTGAGCTTTGCAAAGCAATTTCAATAATGAACGTTTAATGTTTACAATTATTCTAGATATTTATAAGACATTTACGGTATACAAAGGCTACAAATACTTTTTATATACTTTATAATAAAAAATGGTTTCGAAAATATTCAAGTACACACACACACACACACAAACACCCACATATATATACGAAAAAATTTTAACGGTAGGATGGAATGAGTTTTCGTTCAAAGAAAAAAAAAAAAAAAAATGATGTTTTTAGGGCATTGGAGAGCAAGCATATATATCGCGGGTGCGGTGTGAGAGAGAGCATACTACGTCAAATAGCAAAGTCGTCGAGTGTAGTAGAGCCGACGCCTGTGTCGAGCCTCCAAAATAACTCGGAACGATTCAATCAAAAAGGAAAAAAATTCACGAGGAGGCCCGTACGATTCTCTAACTGACGTACATAAAAAAGGCAGTCGCAAGCTTCTTTTCTCCCTTACGAATCCCTCGGAAATTCGAAATATATAAATTCTCCGAAATCTTGTAGCGACGAAGGTATCTTGTGTGCAACGTATTTTTTTGACATTCCGCTTTATTTACTTATTTTTGTGGAAAATATTATACCGCATTACGATGTTATAGATAAAACCGGAAAAAATTCGAAACTGAACGTTACCGCATGAAAAGAAAAAAAAACAAAATAGAACAAAAAAAAAAAAAATAAATAAAAATTAGATAAATAAAACGTTTGATTTTGAAAAATATTATTCCAACTTTAATTTACTTTAAGTTTTAAGGTACTTTTTGGCACGTGTATTTATCTCGTGTGTTTACATTTTTTAAGCGCACTAGAAATTCACAAAGTGGACGCTCGTATTAACAAGCGGAAAATGTAGGCTAAACCCTCACGTCGCTGCCAACGCTTTAAATTCACGTGTAAAAGCAAAGCGATGAGTACTCGATCAAAATTATATTACGCTCCGCGCGAATAATCGATTTGATACGCATTATTGTTAATTTGATTAAAAACACACTATAATATCGAGCAAAGCACACCAAAGAAAATTGTTGTAACCATAAAGGACAAGAGAATCATTTTTTTATTTCATATAAGTACTCGTGATGTAATTAATTAATAATCACATTATATTTCACAAAGCGTACAGTTGGATAAAAAATGAATTACAAACGTTTAAACGCTTATGAAAAGTCAAAATAAAATAAAAAAAAAATTTAGCACACGGATTAACATAGAAAGTGTGTCTGCGTTATTAAATCCACGTCTGACCATATCCGACCGTTTTCTACTTCGTTATAAAATATACGGTTATGTGCCCTTTTCATAAGCATCCGTAAACTTTAATATATATATTTTTTCTTTTTACGTGTCTTTTTTGTAGCTTACTCATCAGTTGGAGACCTTTTTTTTCTTAATTTCAATTTTTACGCTACCCAACAGAATGTTAATGAGAAAAGTTATGTGTAGTGGGCTGATTATACGATTACACGGTAATGGAAAATTTTATATTTTTTTTGTCTTTTAATACACATAATCGCATTTTCAAAGTAGTGGATGAAAAACAAAATATATTTTTTAAACGATTTGTTCTTGTAACAATTACTATGATTAAGAAAATAAAAAAAAAAAAGTTACTCGTCTAGGATGAAAAGGTTAGATTTTTATAATTATTCATAATTAAAGTTAAGAAACCATTTTTTATAATGATTCGGATGCGTAAAAGTATTCAATATTCAGTAAAGTTCTCATAATATTTGCTCTACCAAACTCATTTTGAACAAGTAATAATTAAATTTTAATGAAACTTTCTTTTTACTTTATGTTGAAATATCATAACACGACATAAAACCTGAGGTAATTTTTCTCTACCTTAGTCTCAAAGAGAAAACTGAAAATTCATTCCATTGGCGCGAGAAAATGTTCATTAAACAATGTTACTAAATTTAATTAAATCAAGTTTTCACAAACGTTATTTCCTACGGCGATGCCTTCTTTTATGTAAATTTATCTTTTAGCGATAAAATAAATCGTAAAACTTTGTAATTTTTTAATTCAAAGAAAATGTATCAAATACTAAAACGTTGAATGTACCGTCTTTTTTTTTATGACACACATTTTTTCAAAATAAAACGTCGTTATTTGCGTTACAAACGTTTATGAAAAAATATCTCCCTCACGAGTAAGAAAGCATCGTGCGCTACTTTTCCTTAATATAAAAAGGCCAAAAGTGCTTGCACTTAAAATCCTATCAATTTCCATGAATATAAAGAAAAAGAAAAAAAGAAAAAAAATTACAGAGTGACGTTTTGCTTTAAATCCAAAAAAAAAAAACTTTTTCATAATACGGCAACGCGAGAGTAACATTCAGTCGCCGAAATATAATTCGTCATTCCAGCTTACTCGCTCTCGTACATGCGAGAAAGCAGAAGGAAAAGAAGAGAGAAAAACAGAGAGAGAGAGAGAGAGAGAGAGAGAGAGAAAGAGAAAGGGAAAAGAAGAGAAATAAATTGAGCCAAACTCATTTTTCACTCGAGCAAATAAGCTGCCCCCTTGATTACTTGGGGATACAAGCAGGAGAAAGAGAAGAGCGCCAGAAAAGTCCAAAGTCAGAGAGAGAGAGAGAGAGAGAGAGAGAGAGACAGAGAGAGACAGAAAGTTTTGCCGCTGCCAACATCGCCGCCACTTCTATGTCGTCAAGTCCGTTGCAGCGTCGGAGTGGAAAAGATATAACCCGAAGAGGAAAACTCACCCCCGGGAGGATACTTCTGTCTGTGTCACTGGAACAAGCGCGCATCTCTCTCTCTCTGTCTCTCTCTGTCTTTCTCTCCTTCCATTTAAGCCTTGGCGCGAGAAAGCTTCGTCTTTACGAATCTTCTTTGAAGAATCCCAAACGGTAAGCTCGATCCCAAATCGTTCGTGTAACTATTTTTCCATCGAGCATTTATTATATACGTATACAGATATATAAATAGACATATTTGTATTTTTTTCTTTTCTTATCAAATAACACCGCATATGTTAATGTTCTTTGTTATTTCAGTTTCATTTTTAACAAGCGTTACTTTGAATAGATAATGCGGGGATAAAGTTTTATCGCGCAAATTATTTTTTTCAAACGATGATAAAAAAAATTTTGAATATGAAATGGAATACAAACGGTAAACGTTTTCTATATTTAAAAAGTTTTAAAATTTTTATTGTTAGCATTGAAATTTGCACAAAAATTTAAACGACGAAAAATTTATTCCCTAATTGCTTATAAAAAAACATGAATATCAAAAAATTAATTTTTATTGATATTGAAATTTTCTTATTACTTAAAACAAAATTTATCGAGTAATAATAGCAGGTTTCCATAGAAAATCTATTTTTTATTCAATTAACAGGTAAATAGAAATGTTACAATGTAGAATCACCAACTTAAAAATAATTATCTGCATTTAATGAGATGGATGAGTTACAAGCAAGTTGTTCAAGTTTATTTTAAATAAAATACATCAAAGTTTAGTTTTAGTTATAAATATAATCTACGAAAATATAATCTACGATAATGAATTGTCTTGTTTGAATGAAAATTTGACGGACCTTTTACTCGTTAAGGTAAATAAAACGTATTTCTCATTTTAATGTATAATTTTATGAAAAATTAATAATAGTTCTTCGTCAATTTTGTGGCATTGATTTTTTTTTTTTTTTTCACTAAGTATATTTAACAAATTATCATTGAAATTTACAAGTAAACATTATATTCGTAAAAAATATATTACATCATTTTTCAATATTTATCGCTTATCGTTTTAAATTACGAATAAAAAATTTAACGATAACCATATTGGATTAAAATAACTTTCATTTTAATTAATTGTTTCAAAAAATATATCTTTATTTAAAATTTTTTTTTTCAAACGTGTAATTATAATGATATTGATAACGAAATAATAATGGTTTTGATAAGGAATCATTCAATTTATCAGTAATTTTATTATTTTATTTTTATTAATAATGAATCATTAGAAGTAAATAAATAATTAAAATATACGAAATGAAATTTATATGATTAATATAAAAAATAAAATGAATATACGATAGTTCCATTATTTCAAAGTAAATAATTTTGAAATTTAGGTTACAGATAGTGACAAATTTTTTTTTTTTTAATTTTGCATCACCTTTTGCAATTAAAATGAATAAATCGTTTTATAATATTATATATTTAATAAGAACAAATTTTTAAGGAAATCTTCCGTAAATTAAGGAACGCTGTTTTAATAAAAGTTTCATATAAAAATTCATAAGAATTTTATCAAAAAAAAAAAAAAAAAAAAAAAAAAATAAGAGAGAGAGAAAAACAGTGTGTATCTTTAAATTTTAAAAACTTTAAATTTATACTTGCAAGGTTTTCAATATAAAAAATCTATTCAAAAAACCAAAAAAACAAAAAAAGAAAAGAAACTGCAGTAACCTCTTAAAAGTTAAGAAAAGACATAAAACTAAAATTTTTGATCTTCAATGAAACCAATTTCAATCTAATCTAATCTTTATGATAAAATCTTATAAATACAGAATTTTTGGACTATGATGTTGATACCTATAAAATACGTATTTCTTAAAAAAAAAAAAAAAAAAAAAAAGAAATAAAGAAAAAGAAAATGAGTTGCACTGCATTTTTAACGTTATTAAGCACTTTTAACGTTCTCATCCTTTATTTCTTACACATTCTTTTTATGCTTCACAAAGTTGAAAAAACTTATGAAAAAGAATAATCGCAACGTTATAAATTTCTAAAAGTTTTCTCAATCTGTTATTCTTAATTAACTTAGACAGTAATCACATTTATTTTTTCGAATCATACATTAAAAAAATTAAAAAATTTATATTGTTTAGTAAGAGAAAAAAAAAAAAAAAAAAAACAAAGAAAGAAAAAGAAAAAAAGAACCACAATATGAAATTCTTGTGAACGTATTCAATAAAAATTAAAAAAATTTTATTTTGAGAATCTTTAGAATATAATTCGGTACGAAAGAATGCCGTCAGCTATTTCAATTTTTCAGAACCGTACATAAACATAAATAACTACTGTAGGTATGATCGATGAAAATTTAAACGACCTCTAAACCTTCGCGTATATTATACGAGACGAGCATTTTTCATCTTTAAAATGCATATAAAATGATTGAATAGCAAACAAAACAAATAAGAAAAAAAAAAATAAGAAAAAATCGTAGAAAAGAGCTGAATTTTTATGTGTAAGTTTGTGTAAGTAGAACAAACGACGCAAAAATGTCAAGCATAACAATATACTTTCCTTAGCCAAAATCAATATCGTACTTTCGACTTAATGAAACCATACGAAAATTCTTCTTCTCCCGGCGTATAAAAATATTTTCAAAATATTCCCTTCATCGCTGAAAGTTTTTCATATCCCCAAAGCTCGAAGACTCCCACGTGTAATTTTTCACAAGCCACCCGCTCCCTACCCGACTATCTTGAAAGTAAAATAAAGAAAAAATTGGAGCTTTCTTTCTCTCGAGAAGAGATTCAAAAATCTTCTAATCGCGCGCATAATCGATTTACGAGCGTATCGTATATACACTTATATTATTTATCTAAAGCAAAGACGTTAATTTTCGCGTTGCTAAATAATCGAGAGGACGCCCCTAAAAATAAATGTCACGCGCAAGACTTGTGCGCCGATCCGTCGATACGAGAGATAGAAGAAGATACAAGATCGCGGACGTGATTTTTTCTTCTTGCATTGTCTTGGTAGCTCTACAATGCCGGAAAGAAGAGAAACTCACATCACCACCACCTCGAACCACCGTCGACTTTACTACTATATATATTTTTCTTTGACTATCGCGTGCCCACGACAAAGCTCAAATTGGTTGCTTTCTTACTTTTTATGGATCTAATAATGGTTTGTTGGGATCCCGTTTTGCTTAATATAAAAATCGTTACTTGTTTATTAGTCTGTATGTCTTAGGAAATAAAACCAAGGACTAGAAAAATAACAGTTAACTTTTCGATGAAAATTCAATTTATCGACATTGCTTTTACGACCGTTTTTATGTTGTTGTTGTTTTTTTTTTTTTTTTTTTTTTCTTTTTTTTTTATCTTGAGAAAAAAACGAAAGCTTTTCTAATTCCTAAACGATACAATCCAATGTGATTGCATTACTCGAACGTATTATCTTGATTTCCGTAATAAATATTTTACGGTAATAATTGTGTCACTTGTGTGTTAGGTCCATTCATGCAGATATGCTAGTCTTACATGACAAGCGTGCGAATACGTACATATATTCCGTAAATATATGTTTAATAAGGCGCACGAAACAAATATGGTTTTTATGCTATTGGACTTTCCACACTGTAAATGTGTTTAGTAAATAAGCCAATGATTTTTAGTTTTTTATCAAATATGCATAATATCAGGTTAATAAGATTAACCTAATTTATTTTCACGCTTAAACGCTTAAACATTATACGTTAAAACAACATTAACCATTGTTGCCACTGTAATTTATAAAATGTGGACAAAGCTTGAAAATTATCGATAAAAATTTTGATTGCGCCTTGAAAAATACATTAATAACAATTTATAAAAACTTTATGAAATTAGATTAACGTTTTAATGCTATTTTTCAAATTCTGTACAATTAAAATAGATTTTATCGTATAATTTGCCGTTATCCATAAGTTAATCGCCATTGCGACATTTAAAAAATGTTCCCCGAATAATACGATTTTTTTTTAATACGTTATAACGTTTTATACAAAAAATGCTCAAGCCCACCTAACCTAGAATCTCATGCGTACATAAGATACTTTGTATAATTCAGCATTTACTATTGTAGAGCCTTTGTAGTTCGAGTTTCATATAAAAATTCGAGTCGTATAACCCATACCCACGATGAAATCAACAAAACCGTTACCCGCTGCGTACTCGTAAACGAAATAACGCAACCGAGAAACCATAATGTAAGAGAAAACAAACGACGAGATAAAGAGATAAAAGCTAAATGGGGTATAACTGACCTTCTTGACCTGAAAATGCTCGGAGCGGAGCGTCTCGACGATCTCCTGCTCGGGCTTAACCTGTTGAGCTACAGAGGATCGGAAGCCGTCGAGCACCCCCTTGAACGTGAACTTCTTCATCTTGGCGCCGCGGCCCGCCGGCGGGTAGGTGCCTATCCCGGCCAACACTTCCTCCTCCTCTTCTTCCTCCTCCTCCTCGTGGATGAGCTAATTTTCTCTATGCGAGCTTTCACCACGACGAGCCGACCTCAACGTCGTCGTCCGTCGATGGCTTTGTGGGAAGAGGTGACGGAGAGAGAGAGCGGGGGCAGCCGCGTCCCTTTCGATCGCGTTGCCGCGGCGATCACATGTGTCGCTCCAGCCTCCGTCCGACCAAACTCGAGTCTCTGTCTACTGCTCGCTCTCTCTACTGCTCCTTCTCTCCCTCTCTCTCTATCTCTCTCTCTCTCTCTCTCTTTCTCCCTCTCGGCCAAAATTATACGCAAAGCGGTAAGTCCAATGGTTATAACAACCGACGCGAAGACAACCTAGCAGTAGTCAAAGGACTCGAACATGTCAGACGCGCGCGCGCTCTCTCGACTCGCTACGCTACGCTCGTATTACGTGTTCACACACGCGCGCGCGATTATTCATATATCAACACATATGCGTATATGTATGTATTGTACGAATGCGCAGGGCTATCGTCAAAACCGCTCCTCTTCTGTAAGTTTTTGTATTTTTTTTTTTTCTTTTATTTTATTTTATATTATAACGTCCTCCGCAGCCAGCACTACTGCCACCGCAACGGCGATAACACCTTTGCGCGCGCGCCCGCGCGCGTGTATGTAGCAAAAAACGACACCCGGGTAGCGCGACACACTGCGTGCGTCCACGCGCTTAGGATCGTCCGAGTGGCCGAGATACTCGATTAAGCGAATGATATAATTGCCGAGAAGAGACTAGGAAAGGACGAGTTCACTATCGGCGCTGCGTCGTTTCCTGCGTCTTGATTGCCGTCGTCGACGTGTTGCTGCTGCTCGCTATCGCGCACTTGGTGCACGTCGACGGCATCGTCGGCCTTCGTTACCTTCTCTTTTGACACCCCCTCACGGAGACGGCCTCCTTTCTTTCTGTGTTTATTTCTCGATTTCCCTCTCTCTCTCTCTTACTCGCGCGCGTTTATAACTCTGTCTCTCTTTCGCTCGGCTGGTCGACTGCCCGTCTGCGTTGTCTTAGGCTTTATCGGAACTCTCTCGCCAAGCGCACCACCAGAGCACCACCACCGCCACCACTGCTACTACTATTAGAGCATCGAACGCGAAGACGCGAGCGCAAACACACAACTCTACAGCGCGCTGTCTCTCTCTCTCTCTCTAGCCAGAACCAGTTAGCCAGCAAAAACTAGCAGCTTACTCGCTCGCTCGCTCGCTCGCTCGTTCGCTCGTTCGCTCGGCCTTGTGCGCTGCGCCTTATTTTCGTAGTCCCTCCCCCTCCTTTTTTCTCTCCGCGAGCGCTAGTGTTGCGTGTACGTAGGTGTGTGCTTACACGTACACAATTAACGGGTGTGTAGATTCTCGTGTAAACCCATATATATATCTATATATGCGTAGAAGCGCATGTATATACGTATATATGTCTATCGGAAGAGAGCTAGAGCGAGCGAATCGCGCGCGCGCGCACACGCGAAACGTCACTTTTTCCCTGGCCAAGAAGAGACGACCGCCTTCCGCATTTTCCCTCCTCCGGCTGCGCGCCTCGCCTGTCCCGTTCTCTGCGCGTTATCGTGTGTTGCGTCTGCTTCCTCCTCCACCGCCTCCTATGCAAGCGCGTGTACCTATATATATGACCTTCTCTCTCTCCGTAAGAGTTGTGTGCGCTACGTGTGTGACAGCTGCGCCGTGCCCCTCTCAATCTCTCTCTCTCTCTCTTTCTCTCTTTCTCTCTTTCTCTCTTTCTCTATCTCTCTATCTCTCTTTCTCTACTCTTTGGTTTACTCGACGGTTTCTGTTCCTGCTTTGCACACGTGGAAAATACTAATAAAGAGAACTAGAGAAAAGGGACAAGGGAGACGAATAATATTTGACAGTCGGTTTTTTAAGCGACGCGTGGCGTGGGCCAGTGGGAAAACTGCTTATTTCCCGAGCGACGAGTGAAACACACGGTAATGAGCTGCACAGGAAGACGGTCGTCCGTCGCACTGGCAGTGTGTCCGTTCGCGCGCGCGCTCGCGTCCCCTACTCCGTCTGTCAGTGTTCCTTCCTTCGGCCCCTCTCCTCCTGGCGGAACTCCTACCCCAAAGACTCGCGGGCGAACGCAAGAGAGCGTGGCCGTGCGATGAGTGTGTTTTTGAGTCGTAGTTGGACGACGCGCGCGATACGACGACGGCAATGCAGTGTTGTTTAATCGTGCCAGATCAATAACTGGCAACAGGCTCGTGTGTGGACACTTGCGGGGCCGAAAGCCGAGTACGCATGACGTTGGCACGCGCGCACAGCGATAACGAGAACGAAAGAGAGAGAGAGAGAGAGAGAGAGAGCGTAAACCTTACACACATAGAGGCATACGCAAGTATTCGCGCATACATATATATATATATATATATATATATATATATATATACACAACGTCTAGCTTTCCACGCGTGTGCCAAAGATCCAAAATATTTGCGACGTCAGTTTGTCTCTCATTCCCTCGTTATCCCTCTGTTTCTCTCTCTCTCTTTCTCTTTCTCTTCTCGGTATGTAATACTTTTTCGATATTTCAGAACCAGAGCGCGAGCCTTGATGTGGCAGTAGGTTAGACGGTGATCATTAATAGTCCTGAAACCAGTCACGGGTACGGTCATTGTTACCGTTAATCTTGACGCCGATATAACGCTATTGTATATACGTAATTTTGATGTATTACGAGCGTGAAGTTCACGTCCAAAATTAATTATTATTTCGTGTTATTTTAATCGAGTTAAGCAAAACTTGATAAATTAATTGTCAAATTTCGTTGTTGATAACGTTAAATTATTTTAATGTCATTATTAAAATCATTTTTAACAAGAACAAATGAAATCATATATAATGCAATTTCAATTAAATTAAAAGCTTCGGTAATGATTATGCAAATTAGAAATAATTTATTCACAATGACCTTTAATGGTACGAAAATTTTCTCATTGTAACTGCGAATAAAATTATTAATTATTTACCAAAAAACCATACACAGTAAACATGAGAATTTACCTAATAGATTATAATTCGCAATAAAATGAAATATCTTGAAATAAAAATTACACTTTAACACCAATTACTTAACGATATCTTAAATTATATTATGAAATTTGAAATGAAATGTGAAGCATTTGCGAAATAAATTCTTAAATGCATATACAGATATTTAAACTAAAATACCTAAAACTCGTTGCACAATGTGAATTTAAAGTTTAACGTTACGACTAATTGCAATAGAGTAGAAGTACCCATACTAATCACTCGTGCGAATTTCTTCTTTTTTTACGGTACGCGCGCATCTAATTGGCTTCCTTTCGCCCGCGTATGCGCTGAACCGCGAGCGCAATTTTAATTGCCCCGATTCGCGTCCATTATCGCCGCCCGCAAAGGAAAGCGCAGCTGGTACGTGGATTGCGCATGATATCAAAAGTTGATTCCCATGTATACTCAACTGTTATGGATATTTGAAATTAGAATACGGTGATGATAATGCATCGAAAACGTAGTTTTTTCGTAGGTTGTTTTTAGGGTATGTTACCTACGCATAATAATCTTAAATTACTTCAACTTTATTGCCAAAGAGTTCATAATGTGCGACTTTCTAAACTTTCTATGGGTTTTTTGCGCATTATGAAATGAGATAAGGATAGCGCCGTCATATATTTTCTATAATGATAAAGCCCAAATTTTTTATATTCTTCTTACATATTGAATTAATACCTCTATATTTATTACATTTATTTTATATAAAAATTTACAAAATTTTAACGATTACCGTTTAAAAATTGTAATTTATTTTCGATTTTTCAATGAATAATTTAATCCAAATTTAAGTTGAATGATATTAAATTACATAATTACAAGTGTATGCTATGTGAAACAACTTACTAAATTGTTGCGCGCTACAATTATCAATTTGACATTCGAAATTAAACCAAACACAATACCTAATGATATAGCTCGAGTTATAAGAGCATTATCTCAATTGTATTATAACAGCAATATAAATGATACCTTAATACCTGATTAGGTATGCTGTTTGATAAAACAACTATAAAGTATATTGGTTATTATTATGCGAAAATTTGAAAAACATAAAAACATTATATTGTAAAATAAAACATATATGAAGTCAAATTATGACAACACGTAATAATTGTAATTACCTCTTTTTCACCCACTTCTTTAATTTATAAATATATGATTATATTTAAACTTACAAAAGGTTTATAGAATTTATCAATTTCCAAAAAGAATAACATATTGATATTTAAACGTAAGATAAGCTTTGAAATACAAATGTTTTTAACGCTGCGTAATGGATGTAATGGATATTAAGCAAATAATACAATTTAAAAGGTAAAACTTAGGTAAAGACTATGTAACTTATATCGGTTACTTTTAAATTGCGATTAAGTAAATTCAGCGTCAGAAACGGTCAATAATGCATGATAAACGTGACCAACTCGAACCAAAGTTGACCGTTTTATTTTATCACTATTTACGACGCAGAATGCTTTGCCTTTTTCTACTTATGAGAATAAAGTTTACGTATACGAAACGTTTTATAAACTTTTAATATTTTGTCTAATATCCAATTTATAAAACAAAATTATTAACTTTCATATAAATGACACGCTAAGTAAAAAAACTCATTAATGCACTTTTTTTCAAAAATAAGAAGATACATTGCTTTTCTTTTTTAAATTAAAAATATTAATATAGCTTTAAATTTTTCGATTTTATTAGGCAATCTAAGACAGGAATAATATAATTTTTTCTCACGTTTGACTTTACATTTCAATGAAAAATGGAAAACTTTTTTTTTTGCCTTTTTCGGCTTATTTTTTATTGTATAAAGTAATTTATAGTTTAGTTTATTTTTAATTTAAAAATAAATAAGAAATCAAATTTTATGAAATTATTTCGGATTACTCCATTATTTTTAGAAAAATAAAGTTGTATATTTTACAACTTATACGTTATAAGTATTTCACAAACATTTATATTATTCTAGTCATTACAGTTTTACATTGAACGACTAGATTATTAACAAAAAAATATTTCAAATTTAAGATTATTTCAATATAAATTTTGATATATGTATACTCATCATATACAAACAAAAAAAAAAAAAAAAAAAATTTTGAAAGTTATGATTTGAAACAAACGCATTTTTAACGCATAAGTTTTTGAAAAATACTTTTTAAATATTATCTGAAATATTTAGTCGAAATTTTTTATTTTAAGAATTTATAAATTAAGTATCGAAATCACGTACTTATAAATCCTATGAAGGTTATTACAATGTTTTGTAAATATGTATAAAATTCAAAAAAAGAGGAATATAGTGAAATAAAATGTTTTTAAGGAAGTCATGATAAAACAATAGGTATTTTTTGCAGGTGACCCTAGTCTTATAAATCTAAATTTGCATTATTAAACAAATTTAAATATAATTAAACTAAATAAACGATAATTTCACTGCGATATATTTAAAATTGCTGAATCAAAAATTCAAATAAAAGAATTATAAATTTTAAATAAGCAAAGTAAATTAAATTTTGATAAAATTAAGACAAATTGTTTTTGACAAATTTTGATAAAATTAAGACAAAGTGTAAGTATTCTAGCTCGTATAAAAGAACTAATTTTATTGTTTTAAGACAAAATTTATTTCTTTTTACATAATACAAAATTATATGATAGTATAAAACATTTTTGTATACTTGCAACTAACATCAAAATGAAAAACAAATATTAGAATAATTTTAAAATTTAAAATAAAAATATATTAAATATAAATTAATGACAAAAATATTTATAAGTTTTTCATAAAAGTTTATTCTCTACAAACAATTTCATTTTATTCACCAATACTTAACAAAAATGAATTTTTTTCATAAGATACATTCTGTTAATAAAATATTACTAGTTATTATAAAATCGTGTTAAAAAAATCTAAATGAACCAAACAAGGTATAAAGATAATAAAACTATTCTTAATAATGCAATATATTATTGAAAAAATGATAAAAATTCACAAAAGTAATTAGAGGGTTAACGTAACAAGGCGCATCTTACAGCACTCGGCATAAATCTACTGTAATATATATTTTTTTAAAAGATAAAATAAAATTTTGTAAAAACAAATACATTATTCGAAATCTTTGCATCTTTTCTTTCTTTTAGTTTATATTAATTATCTACCAAAAATTATAATGTATTGTTTTTTGAAACTTATGAATAAACATAAATGAATTAACAACATAGTAATCAAACAGTAAGATATAAAATTTTGACATTAACGTATATACATAAATATTTATAAAAAATAAAATTTTTTATATTATACTTTTAAATTTATGTTTTAAAAAATAATTTTTAAAATTAAAATTAAAAAAAAAAAAAAAATAATAATCTTATCAAACTACAATTTAAAAATATATTTAATATTTTTTAAGAAATACATTCTGAAAAATTTTTTTTTAAATACATAAACGTAGAATACGATCAAACAAATGTTTATAACACAAATTCGAATACTTTAATTGTAAAAATATAAATAAATTCTATCTTTAAATTTATTTTTAATTTATTCTATTTCTAATTTCTATAAATTATAAATTATTGTATAATTCTGAAAAGTTAACATGCATAAATCATTTACATATTTTTTAATTCGTGACATATTTGGTTATTCTTTTTATTTTATAGTGAAAAAATAATTTAGTCAATCATATATTTCATTTTTATTTTATTTTTTTTAAATTTTTAACCAACAGTAATATATTAAATACAATTCTTATTCTAAAATATGTATCAGAAAATTTTAAATTTTATTACTTTTCGCGCTAAAAATGAATTAACTTAACCTCCAAATATTAAGGTTTTTAACCGGTTGCCAATTATTTATATCCGTAATGTCAGTTACTGAATAACTTTTGTAAAATATTTTTATTTTTTTTATTTTTTCTGTGATAATAAAATTTAAAGTAAGTTATGACATTACTTTTAATAATTTTAATGTATTGTATTGTTTTTAAAATTTTCTTTTCAATATTTAGAAAAATTATTTTTATAATTTTTTAATTAAATAAATTATTACTTTTAGTATGGATTTTATGGTAAGGAGGATAATAAAAATGTCAATAACCTTCAGAAATTTGGCATTTTCTCAAGCCCAACATGTACATATTTCAAGATACTGTAACACATCATACTTTTACAACAGTAATTTAACATCAGCTATTTATTGATAATTAATATTTTAAAGTAAAACAATGATATTTTTAATTTTCTTTCATAGACAAAGTAATACAGAGTGATTTGAAAAATTCCAAAGAAGATTTAATGCTTAAAACTTTACAACAAGGTCTTAGCCCAACTAAACTTTTAAATTACATTGATATGAATAAACATCAAATTAAACGCGAGCATGTCATACCAGCATTATGTTCATTACATCATTTTTATCAGAACAAATCACAGTCGATTGTTAATTTACATGAACCGATAGATTTTACAAAACTTTACACACGTTTGAAGCCACAAATAAAACAATTAACACCTACAGAAATTATTGAGGTTTTAAATATGCTTCAACTTTTACATGTGCCAAGTTCCAATATATTTGTTATGTCTCTTCTTCAACATGTAGAAAAAATTATCGAAGAATTATCTTTACAAGATGTTTATAATTTGTCAATTTTGTTAACTAAATTTAAACCAACAAATTTAAACAACTCCATACAATCTTCAATGAATAATCAATTTTTAACTAGAATTCCATACTTAGATAAAAATGATATTATAACAATTATTTATGCATTATGTTTTGCATTAAAAAATATAGAAGACGCAACTGTAATAAATTTTTTACGTGATATTGTAAAAAACTATGAAATACAAATAGACCTCAAGGATGCATTAAATATTTTAATATTATTATGCAATATGCAAAACTTACCAAATGAATTTACAAATACAATAAAACAAGTTCAAAAAATAATCATTGACAACATTGATGAAATTAATTATGATCAAATATTACATATTATAAAATCAATATCTTCTAAAATCAGTGCCAAGTAAGTAAAAAACTTTTTATTTCTTTCGAAATAATATTTAAAATTTTTATTTATTTAATTTTTATAGTTATGAAGAATTTTATGACGAATTATTCATTGATGAAATCGTTCAAAAAGTTATCTATGAAAATTGGGATTTCTTACAAGGATGTGCGATTCTTTCATATTTAAATTCTATTCAGCATGTGCAAATAGATCTGTTAGATTATTTATCTGCTAAATGTTATGAAAATCCAAATCTTTTGAATCTAGAACTAGACTTACTACAACCTTTAATTATAGGATTGGCATTAGCTGATTATAAACCAGTTTTTTGGGATGTAATGAAAGAACCTATTGTTAACTATGAAATTACAAACATTGATCAATTAAAACTATGTTACTTTGTCTTACATTTAGCATGTTTAGAGTGTTTTGAACCAATGCTTTTGCAAGAAGTATTTTCCACTGAAAATATCATATCAGAAGAACATCAACAAATATTGTTAAGACTGTATCAAATTGTTAAAATATTATATCCTCAATATAATGGTCCCTGGCCATCAAAAGAATTTCTTCATTCTTTTAAAAATTTACGAAAAAATAAAAATCAAAATTATCCACTTTTATCTGCTTTAGAACAAGCTGTAGGTGGAGATGCTTATATTAAAACTAATGTTAGCACAACTCTAGAACATTTTATCGGTTTGCTATTATTCTATTTTAACAAAAAAATTATTGTATTATTTTTGTTTTTATTAATCATTTTGATCATTTTAGATCATGTAGTCATTATTAATAGAAGTGGATATCCTGTTGCTATTAATTCTTATGGATGTACTGAAGATAAATGCCATAATTCTGTCACTTATTTAGAAGATTTAACTATTCCTCCAGGAAGTCAAATGTAAACTTTAAATTTAATAATGATCTAAAATTTTTATATTTTATATAATTTAATTAATCAAATAATTATACACAGATTCCTAATTCTCTATGCACAACCTGAATGGTATGCTAGAAATACACAACGAATGTTAGGACCTTACTCATTATTTGTAAAAACGTTGGAATCGTCTTACACTGTTATTCCAGTAAATGCAAGAATGTGGCAAAAAATGCCACAGAATGAAAAAGCTTTATACATTATGCAGGCCATTAAACTTAAATTTGAAGATGATTCAATTTCTACTACCTCATAAGATATAGCTTCATAGTACTAGATAAATAAAATTTAACAAATTTTTTAAAAAAATATTTTATGTACATATTAACATGTTGATGATTTTTTATGTATATAGCTGAAAAAATAACAGATGTATATTACAGATGTATTTTATAAAAAGTTTTATTCTGTGAATTTAAATTAAAAAAAAATAAATAAATAAATTTGTATAAAAATTTTAAATAAAACTTTTATATTTTGTATGCATTGTTTTTTTTTTTTTTTTAATTTCAATTAAATTTATTATCTACTAAGTATTTAAGATTCAACCTGTACGAAAGATAGTAGCTTGTTTATGACTGATATATAGGCTCTTGTGTAACATAAAATATAAATTTATATTAGTAGTATTACTTATACATTTTAATTTGTTACAAATCAAAATTACTAATCAGCTGCATAGACACATTATAGGACATGTTAGTTTTGACTCTATTTTAATTTTAAAGAAAAAAAATATCTGAAAGTTAAAGATTAATTTCTCTATTTTACTGTGCACTCAACGAATAATAAAAAATTCTGATTGATTATATAATAATTTATTCTTATGAAAATAGGCAATATATCAACAATAAAATATACACGTTCTTATCGTATAACTGCTTTACAATTTAAAATATCATATCGTCATTTCCTTAAAATTTGACATGAAAATCCATGTTCAATTCATTTTTTTTTTTTTTCAAAATCACAAGTAAAAAGCCTTCCAAAACATTATCAATGACAATGTTTTATATTTTTGTCTTGGAACAATAAACGCATAATATATTCCTAGATAAAAATTTCTGATCACCAGAGCACAGTTTATCGAAGTTTGTCGTGTATCGGTTTAAAATTACACTGAATACAAAAATCAATTATATAAAGTCTACATGTGTAAAATAAGATAGTTAATAGCGTATTCAAGCGTAAAAGCCTTATCAATGATCGACGATCCACATGATCTTGGCAGCACCCAGCGCTAGCACCACGTACACTTCTCTTAATATCGACAATCATTGATTTAGACCGAATAATTTAAGTGCATTGAAAGCAGTGGCCAGCGCAACTTCTTCCGGCGTTTTCCGCATAAATGCCGCGACCATTTCCACAATAGCCGGTAATGCACATGGTTCGTTACGTTGAAAAGTACAATAACGTTGCAAAAATGTCATGGATCGTTCCGTCAACGCGTCTTTAACATGTACTGGTAGTTTACTAGCTCTAGTATTAGGATACATGAAAGGAGCATCAGTTTCTACAAGAATTCTATCTAATGAAGCTTGTCCACCCTCTAACAATTGTCTCACACCGCTATCTGATTTGTCTTTGCACAAATACCCTGTTATACCTAAATAAAAACCTTGATCAAGATAAACTTGTGCTTCTTCTGCTGTACCAATGAATGAATGAATAAGAACTGGAGGCAAACGATCTGTATATTGATTCAAAACTTCCAACACGTCTCCTTGAGCTCCTCTTTCATGAATGATAAGTGGCTTATTCAAGCGACATGCGAGTTCTACTTGCTTATGAAACACAGACCTTTGTATTTCTGGTTCTGAAAAGTCTCCTAAAATAAAATTATTAAAATTTTATTACCAATGTTTAATGCAGTTAATAATATAATCATTATATAAATATAATAAAATAATAAATATAGTAACATGGTAAAATATAATTATGTAAATTATGTTAGTTTTAGAATTATAACTTTTTAATTTAACTATAAAAATACTAACTATTATTAAAATAAGTTAAGTGAGTGCAGTTTAACTTGTTATATAATTTTTTTTTTATTTTTAATCTTATATTCATTTTTAAAAAACTTATTAAAAGCTAGTTAATGTATAATTACTAATTTACAAAATTTGTAAATAATATATAAAACAATTTATCTGTAAAAATAAGTAAAATGTAATAACATAAAAATAATGTATATATTCAATAAATAATATTTTTCCGTTGATAATACATTAATAATTTATTATTAAAAAATATATAAATATATATATTATTAAAAAATTATCAATATCTTAATATTGTATTTGCCTGAAATTACTTAATTTTACAATACTTACTGTTATAATCTAAGCCACATTCTCCTATTGCAACACATTCTGGATTATTAGCTATACTTTCTAATTCTTCTAAAGTATCAGGATCTTCCCAAGATTTAGCATCATGAGGATGAACACCAGCAGTAGAATATAAATTACCAGGATAAATTCTTGTTAAACGTAATGCCTCTTTGCTAGAACGTATACTAGCTCCTGTCACCATAATTTTTTGAACTCCAGCATCTTTGGCTCTTTGTATAACACTGTCTAAATCACGACTGTATTTTTTATTAGTAAGATTTGCCCCAACATCTACTAATACATAATTTTCATAATACTGAGTCATTGTATCTGAAACTTTTTCATCCATCTTTGATCCACTTGCATCTTCAGACATCCTGGAGTACCTGTAAATATATTTTTTCTGCTAACACAAAAGGTACTCAGATATTTGAATATATCTATAAATAAATTTCATAAATATAATTATTTCTAACTGTTAATCATTTCTTTAAAGTATATTAATCTTAGATAATGCATAAAATAACAACCCCATTTTATATATATATATATATATCAGATGATTTTAAAATCAAACTTTTAATAAAATAATGCATTATACATAACTTTCTCTTTAATCCTAAGCTTCATGTGGGTATGCAAAATCACCTCTAATTGTAATTTATTAGAATAATTAAAGATATCAATAACTAAATTATAATAAAAACAAAATTATATTATCAATGATTTAAAGCAAAGAACAAATTTGAACTAAAAATAACTGCATAACATTGGCACCTTGCTGAACTTGTAGATTAAATTTACAATGACGAAACGCTCCACATTTACATGCAAAAATATCTTACGTTTTTAGCAGCACTCGTTATCCGGAAAAAATTCCACGCAATCTTTCACGGCAAATCCTTGCTTTTAACCTAAGAAAAATAAATAAGAAAGGGTGGTGTCGGCAACAGCGGCGGCAGTAGTAACTGCAATGACGTGCGCTCCAAAAAAAATCGTGCAGGCGATCCACGGGCCTTGTCGCGCGTGTTTCTCTTTCTCTCTCACTCTGCCTTCCTCTCTATCATTTTCATTCTTTGTTTTTCAAAAAAAGAAACAGTATAAAAAAAAAACAAGCACAAGTTGCCTACGTTTACAGATTATGGCATAAATTTGGAATAAGATGCGCAACGAAGGTTACGTGACACTGACCAATAAATGGAAAAATATGCGAAGTAAAAATATTAACCATTAATAGCATCAAATGAGTCATAACTCCCTCGATTCACCGAACTTTCTCCCCTTTGATTCCTGGCTTTTGTCTCGCCCACCGTATATTGTCAACATTTATAGCAATCGTTTAAAACATCATTCTCACAATAATGTTCTTTCATTGTTTCCTCCTTTTTAATAATTTAAACAAAATAGTAACCAGTAACTAATAATAGGACCAAAGTCATAGTATTGCGTCATGTTTACTACAAAAGCTTATAGAAGTGTACTGTCGAAAAAAAATTGATATTGCCCACAATGAAATGCGCAATGATGTACTGCGCGAAAGCACAACAACTTGTGAATTCAGCCTTAGAAATTTCCTTCTTTTCTTATTGACAGTCCCTACTCTAAAGTTTTCAGATTTCATACTATACACACATTATGTGACATATAATTAGTTTTGCACATGGTTTTGCAAAACATGCACATAAATATGTTACCAAAATTAAATGTACTTTGAAAATTATTTTAAAATTTAAAAATATCGAACAATAGCTTTTACATTATGTTGTAAAAATAATCAATTCCAAAAAAGAGAGAATTAAAAAACTTATATACTGAAAGTTTGATATAAAAATTTATTTCTATAAACATATATATATATATATATATATATATATATATATATATATATATATATTGAAAGAAAACTGTATTTTTCAATCTTTGTTTATAGTTTTTCATCAACTTTAAGAAAATAGATTAATTATAATTTTCAATATCATGTAAATTTCAATCCAAAAATTTTCTTTAATAAATGCTGATTATGACGGGTTTTAAAAGTATACGTCAAACTATACGTCAATTTACATGTAAAGATATACACTTATTTTGATACCTTATCCATGAACCGCACGATACAAGCATTTCCGCAAAAGTATTGTTTACATTTTATTCAACAGAAATACAACAAATAGTTCCCAATGAAGGTAGAAAAATTTCAGTAAAATTAAATTTGTATACTTTAAATATATAAAATTTAATGTTATTACATTTTAACTTATAATTAATTTAAATTTTTTGTACCTCAAATTAACTATTGCACGTATGTAGTTAACCGAAAAGTAAATTAAAAATAGTTGTTTTTATTTTGAAGTTGCAAATAAAACAAAAACAATCATAAAATAGTCGTGTAATGACATTTAATTTTTAATCAAACAATGCTTTAATTTTTTTAATTTTCTGTTAATTTATTTTATACAAAAATATAAAATTATATTAATTATATTATACTATTTATATTGTTAATTATATTAATTACATTGTATTATTTTTTTCTATTCATTACTCATTTTTTTTGCACATTATTTTTTATAGTTTTGATCTTATTATAATACATTTTCATTATTATAAACAGTAAAAATAAAATTATTTTATATTTATTTCTTGTATGTGCTTGTGTATGTTTTTTAATTAATATTGCTATTAAATTAAAGCATAAAGTTATAAATGATGTTAAGTATAAGTTTTTAAATCCAATTCTTTAAAAAGTTTGATTAATTCTAAATATATTTAATTGTCTTAATAAAAATTAAAATTTGATAAAATAAATAAATGCATTAAAAATATTTTGTAATACATTGTATAAAAATTATTTTAAAAAATGTTTATATTTATAAAGAAAAAAGCTCATAAAACAAGACGACAGATCCAAGCAGAAAAATTAGCAGCTGCAACACGATTCGTACAAAAAGCAAATAGATTAACTGATCCTTTAGAATCACTTACAAAATTTCATAAATTTACAACAAAAAATGGTACTAGTATAGATTTGAGTTGTACTCGAGTAAAGAATTTACCTCCAGAAACAATAAAATGGATTTTCGATTTAATGGAAAGAAATATGAAAACAATGTATGAACAATCAGCCTGGGGATGGAATGAGGAAGCAAAACAAACTGAACTTACAGAAGACACTGCTTGGTATTTAATAGCCTCTAGTGAAGGAAAAATGATTGGTTTTTCACACTTTAGATTTGACTTAGATAATTCAGTGGCAGTTTTATATTGGTAATAATCTAAAATAAATGTTAAATTTTTATTTTCTGTTTATTGTTAAATATTTTCTAATGATTTTATTTATGAATAATTATTCTTTATTTTCTATACCATTAAAATTGTCATTAATTAAAGAAACATTTTTTTAACTAATTTATCGATTGCAAAATTAAAATAAACATTATGACTTAATAAAATATCCTTGTATTAAATATAAAATATGATTGAAATATTTTATACAAATATATATTTCCAAGATACATTATTTTATAAAATCAGTAAATAATGTATTAAATTTTAATGATAATCATTGATTAAAAAAATACTATTCGTTATAATGCAAATTCTTTATTTACTACTCTTGTAGTTACGAATTACAACTAGAACCATCAATTAGGCACCAAGGACTTGGTCGGTTTATGATGCAATGTCTTGAAACTATTGCTGCAAAAAATCAGATGGAAAAAGTTGTTTTAACAGTTCTAAAGTGTAATTTATTGGCTATCTCATTTTTTGACAATTTTCGGTAAGAAAATTTTTATTTTTATTACAATTGATTTGATTATATTAGTCATTCATTATAGTATGTCTCATTTATTTGTTTTCAATCTTTACATATCGAACTTGATTATAAAGCCAAAAACAATAATTAATATTTTTATTTTAATTTTACTTACAATTATTTTTATGGTAAATTTTAATAAACTTATAATCTTAACGTTTAGGTACTATCTATATTGAATTACAATTTTTAGATGCCAAAACTGTTACATTACTACACAATCTAAATTTTGACATAAATTGTGAATAAATAAATATTTAAAATGGCAAAAGATAAAATTAATTATTTTCAAATACTGAGTAATTTTTAAAAAGAACAGCTATTTCATTTTAATATACATAAACAAATTGCTATACCTATAAAGCAAAAAAGATTAGAAAGAATATATTCGTTCATAAAGTAATATTAATTTTTAATTACAACTATATTTTGTATTATCTACATTATAAAAAATACGTGTATTTCAGATTAGCATGAATCTTAATTCGAGAATATTAGTATAGTTGTACATAAATATGAATTATTTTAGGATTATTTTTAGGAAATTACTGTTAAGTATTAATAATACTGAAATACTTTAGAAGAAAAAATGAAATTATTTAAAAAATTTGAAATATTGCATTAGACTTAGTTTAAATTAAGTTTTTAAACTATTAAAAGAGTATTACTAAATGCTAATACTGTTTCAGTTACAAACTGGACATCACAAATCCACCTTCATCAGACGGAGTTGATCATGTTATTTTGAGCAAAATGAACTTACAACAAGAATAGTTCATTTCGTAAAATTAAATATTGTATTCATCAAAGCAACAAAATGAATGAATACAATGGAGAAATATTTTTTTATCTTTCTATAAACCATGAACGATTTTATTATTAAATAATTTTGTACATGAAATTCATTTAAGCCTTGTAAAATGTACAGATTTAGTATTATTAAATATATTGATAAATAAAATAAATAGAATTATATCGATACATTATTTTATTTTTTAAAATTATTTTCTAATTGAAAATAATGAAATATTGCAATCAATTTTATTAAATTGTTTTTTTCTATTCATAAAAATGTATTTAACCAATGAACACATTAGTTATTAAATTTATATTTTTAAGTTTGATAATAATTGGTTCACCCAATATTATTCATGAGAAATTTTATTAAAAACATTCATAATTTATGCATAAGAAATTTTGTGGTTCTTATAATCTATGAATCTTATGTACCACTTTCACTGTTTTAATTATGAAATAATTTTTTGAAATAGAAAATTATAATTATATGAGATAATTGTTAAAAGTATATTAAAATAAAATTATTATACAAAATAATTTAATATGCCTAATTAAGAAATGAAATTATTATTTTAAGTTATTCAGAAATTATTTTTTGTTAATTTTAATATTACCTCTTAGAGGTAAAAATTATGGCTTATTTTAAAATCGTTTTCGAATAATAAATAATAAATGTACATTATACAACCTTACTATTTAATTTATACAAAAAATGAAATATTTATATAGATCAAGATATATCATTTCTATTTTATTTATACATTAAAAATTGTAATATTATGTAAATAATTGTAATAAATTATAATTTTTATTAAATGTTGCTTTTTCCTTATTATATTAGCTCACAATTTTTCACAGCAGTGGCAAAATATTATTAATCTATTGCCTAAGTTAACATACATATACATATAAAATATCATTGGTCATTTTAAGATTCTGTTTTGTAAAACAAAAGTGACAGTAATTGATGCGAACACAAATTAACTATAGGCGTTTTTTTCGAAGGTCCTACATTTGTAAAAGTTAAGGGTGTTTCACTAATAGTCCAATCTTGCTTATTACCAAGAAATTTGGTAAGATCAACTTCGCCAGTTTTTGATACTGGAAAACGTTCTTGAAGCGTAGGATCACCCCAACATAAATTTAAAGCTTGTCTGTGTAAAACCATACCCACGCCTTTACCCGCTCCGTCTGGTATTGGTATTACGCGTAGACTAACAACACTTAAATCTACAGGGAGATTCGTTCCGAGAGGTGAAAAAGTAGGATTTAAATCAAATTGTGTGGTTAATCGTGGATGAAGAGCAACTACAGGATGCAGCAGATCATCCAAAGCCAAGTGTGCACCAAGGGATAGAAAACCAGCTGGATGTTCGATTGGAGGCGTTGGATGCCAACACGATTCTTTTGGTTTTTCAAATATTAAAGTAAACTTATGAAAAGTTAATAAATTGTCGGTTACACCTTGAGACAAACCTCTATTATCATCTTGAAGTAATCTTCGATCTTGCATAATCTATAACAAAAATGAAGCGACAGATTAAAATGAAATCAAATAATTTGGAATATTGTATCATTTTATATTCACAATATTAACATTATAAATTTCGACATTATTAATATTGTAATAATTACAAGATAATAATTGACATACACTTGGTGGATTTATCAAAGATTAAAAACTTTAATAAGTATAATATTATTATAAGTAATGTAGATAGGATAAACCGCGAAATGTAAGTACTGCGATTACGAGCGCGATGACGCCGCGCACACGTTTTATGTGTGCCGACGATGGACTACAGACAGACTGGCACTTGAGACAAGAACGGGCAGCATCACGCCCGAAAATACAGTGGCGAGGATGTTGCAAGACGAGGACAGTTGGACGGCGATAGCTACCTTCGTCGAGACTGTCTTGAGGGGTAAGAAGGCGGACGGGTGTCTGGATTAGTTGGTGAAGGGTAGCACGAGCACGAGTCAGTGAGTGAATGTGAATTAAAGGATCGTATGAAAGGAATTACGAAACGGAGACAGGTTACAACATTACGGGGAACGGACTGACGAATAGACAGAACCTGCAGCGGCGAAGCAATACGAAAGTAGATCCACGCTGCAGGTTGGACAGAAGGTGGATATTCCATCCGCGCATCATATGTCTATAGTTTTATATCAGACATATGCTGGCGTATGGCGGGTTAGACGGTCCCCGGGGTTGCCGATGCCCTCGCCACGGATGTGCCTGAGCAATCGAGCCTATCCGAGGCCAGAGCTGACGCGACTACGGAACCCGTCACACCGGTGGGTCCCCTCGCGTCTACAGGTAGACAAAGGGGTCCTCACTGATGGTCTGGTTTAGGCAGATTCCCCGTTTTTTTACCACCGAAACAAAAAAAAAAAAAAAAAATAAAATAAAAAAAATGTAGATAGGATAAAAAGATGTCACCATCACCATAACGGCTGAGAATAGTTACGACTTTGTCTTATACTTACGACGGCAAGGAGAAACGAAAGGAAATGAGGAGAATAATGAGAAAGCCGAGTCGCGCGCAATCGTTCGTTCAATTTTCCTAAAATTTTACGCACTAAATGGGACGAGAGAGACAAGTCCGCGAGCAATGGGATTTTTTCGTCTTAGACGACAACAGGAGGGCAATCACTTCGTTTCAATACGCGTAACGGGTCGGGGATCGACTAATTACAATACGCATTACGCGATTAATTATTCTATTCTTTCGACTTCATCTTTTCTTTTTCAACATTACACACTCGCGGAGCTCCTTGCATTTATTCGTACGTGCAACACGCGATAATTCGGTGAGCGTTGAATAATCACGCAACACTCTATTCGAATTGATCGACATATATATTACGAGTACACTTCAATTCATGAAAATCATGTTCTATTGCAAATACGCTAGCACATACATATATATATATATATATATATACACATACAAATACAATCACACAACTATTGTATTTAATTTCAAATTCGAGGGATTTTTATGCTTATACAGCTTTTCCTCATGAGTCAATAATTAACATAAGTTTTTTGGCTCAAAAATAATATCAACAATTCTCATTCTGAAGAAAAAAGAATAGCGGGAAACAAATCGTCGTTTGATTTGTTTTTTTCGACGCAACAGGTAGATTTAAGATTTATTCTAAAAGGAAAGAAAATTTTAAAAAATAAACTAAATTGTGTCTTGACTGATTAATTAAATCAGAACCTAACAACAATTTCTAGTTTTTTCAGTACAAAAGTAAAAAATTTTTACCATTATAATTATCATTATTATTATAAACAATAATATTTCAATAATAATTAACACTACTTAAAAAACTTGTTTTAAATAATATTAATAATTACTTCAAATTGTCCTGAAGACATTGAAGTTGCTCCTAAAGGTTGACCAGTTAAAATCGACATTCTTACACGATCATCCTCTATGTAACCTGCTGCTGCTAAAGGATAATAGTTTCCTTGGATTGGAATTTTTGAAAATCTTTGTCGCTTAATCATCTGTAAGAAATTTAAATTATAAGAAAAAAATGTTTCCAAACTAAATACATGTCTATAACTTACATTTAAACCATTTAAGTCCGTATAAAATGTATCACCAGAAGCAATATCAGTATCAATTCTCATTGCAAGCTCAAAATTTTGTGTTTCTGAAATATCAACTTCATTTAAAATATGTAAACCAAGTCCATCACTGCCAGTTGAATTATAAACAGTACAAATATGTTTAACATATGGAAGGTCTGTAAAGACTCTTGATAAAATAGGCCCTGTTACTAAATGAACTACTCTATTGTTTCCAATTAATACTGGATCAGGTTCTGACTTATCAGGTAAAAATAAGTAAGCTCCACTTTTGTCTTGACCAGCACCTCGCGTGCCGTATTTAACAAATTGTAAGTGCACTGGAAAAGTCGTACCACTTACTCGTAGAGCTTTTAGTAGACCAGTTTTTCCAAAAGCCACAGATAACTCGGGTCGTTGGCTGATGGAAAATTCTTGCATAGAAGGATACGTCTGTACATTATTAAAACCAGGTACTGCTGAGAGTGGAATAGCTGTATTATAAACAGTTACATTTGCCAGATACACTTCCCTAAGAAAACAATTAATTTACGATTATTGAAATATTTCTAATGCGCTATTTATAAGTAATTTGCGTAATTTAAAAACATTACTCACTCTGGTAAATTTGTGCTATGTAATGCATGAACTATGTAAGTAGTTAAACCAAAAGCAGGTACAGTGACTAGAAAAGATAATTCATATCTTGCTGCAGAAATAGCTGCAGAGCTGACCCAAACTGGTGAGATTTGACATTGCACCGGACGACCCATTTTGTCCGTGACTCGTACGTATGGCGTTGAAACATAAATACTTGTTACTTTCGTTCTAGATCTTGGCAATGAATTATAGAACAAAATTTTTCTTGATGTAATATCGTCACCTAAAGAAACAACGTATTTATCTCCTGGACTCGTGTGGTGTGATCTAAGAAATATTAAAAATAGAATATAATAAAAAAAATTTTATTCATTGCTTATATATTATTACTTAAATTATAAATCTAATAAAAAAAATATTTTGTAAAATGTTATACCAATAAATTAAAAAAAAATTGAATTATATATTTACTAATGTATGTGTAGTTTTATAAAAGTTTCATTCAAGATTTTGATTTTAAATATTTATTTTACCTAGTCTCATCTAAGGTTAAATAAATTGCTTCTAAATCAATAGCTGCTTTGTGTGAACTTTTTAGCAAATTGACAACAGACTGCTGAAGAATGTGAGCTGAATTATTTAATGCTGTTATCATTTTTTGTGCATAGTCAATAACAACATTGTCTCTTGATGTTCCTGTGACACCATCATGATGTTGAAAAATGGAATGCCAACGCCTTGCAACATCTAAACGACTTGCCATTTTTTCTTCTAGTAAATGATCATTTCCCTTCATCCAAGCAATAGTGCTTAAAAGTTCAGATCCTCTTAAAGCTTCTAAAAGCACTCGATCAAGCCTCTTATGAAAAGGCCTTGAAGTATAATATCCACTCCAATAATGATCATCTCTATCAGAATATGTAAAGAAATCACCACTCAAACTAGGATATTCATCAGCACTTTTTTGACTTTTTACAGCTTCAAAATAATCACTCAAAGTACCAAATTGAATTTGTACATTCATCTGACGATCATTATTCATGTATTCAAAAAGCTTTTGATAATTTTTAAATTGAGCATCCCACTCTGCCAATTGTGCATAACGAAAATCATCACCCAGAGGTATTAATACAACATTAGTTTTAAAAAGTTGAGCTTTTTTACGATATTGATCAAGAAGCATAGCAGCTCTTTCACCCACATTAGCTTTTGTAATAGCTTTTGGAGATATTTTCCAAGGACAGCTGAAGCCAAAACTTGGAAGACGATAAAAATCAAATTGACAGCAGATTTTTGGATCAGGCCCACAAGTATGGGGAATATCATAACTATAGAAGGGCATCATATGAGTAAAAATTTCTGTAGAACCATCATTATCCCAAAGTTGACGCCAACGGAATTCTAAATGTTTATCTTGTGCTAACTTTTTTTTTACTGAATAATGAACTCTTTGTATAACAACATTTTCCAAGCCAGCACCTTTTAAAAGATATGGCATAGTTGGAGAAAGTCCAAAAGGATCAATAGCCCAGCCTGTGTTTGGCACATAATCTAAATTTGTTTTCAACCTAAAATATTATAAAAAATTTATGATTTTATTTATATATTATTTATGTTTATTTGAAAATAAATGAACCAATATAAAAAATTTCTTTGACCTAATTATAGACATATATTTTTTATATAAATTAATATATTTAATGACATTAACATACCATTGATGACCTTCAGTTAATTGAGTAAGTTGCGCCATCCAGTGAGACACTGATTCATCAGGCATAACGTAGCCTCCAGCAACAATTTCTAATTGTCCATCGTGCACTAATCTTTTAACCACATCACGAGTAGATTGAGATTGATTATCCCACCAAAGTTTAAAAAATGAAATTTCTGCCCAAATAAACTTTCTTCTTCGGTCTTCAGATAATTTAGTTACCATATTATTGAGTATTCCTTGTGTTTGATAAGTATAATATTTTTCAAAAGTATTTAACCATCCTGGATCATTATGAGAATGTGGTACAACAAAAACTTTGAGTTTTCTATTAGGATGCCATTGTTTCTCATCATATTTAATATTCCAGCCTTGTTTCCATACTCCACCATCTGGATTGTCAAATTTAAGTTGCTTGTAAATATCAAGCATTTGAATATCAACTTCTGGTATCTGATTAAAATTAACAGAACATACAGCTAGTTTTTCAGGTTTTAAATCTACTATAGAATTTAAATAATTTATTTTATCTTCTATAGGTGAGTCAAATTGAGCAGCAGCTTGCAAAAAATTCATAGCACGATGATGACGATTTATATCTTCTTCAAGTTTTGCTAATCTGCTTTCAAAATGAAGCCATTGATTCTAAAAAATACCAATGCAAGTAAAAAATTGTTTCAACTATATAATGTATAATCAACGATATAAAAATTTTAAAAAAAGATTTTTTTTAAGGAAATTGTAATAGCAAGAAATAACAATTAAAAAAAAATTCTAAGTACTCGTGAATACATTTATTAAAATATTGATATGCTTACATCTTTGACGTTTGCTTTTGAATTACGACTCTGAGGAAAAAGTGTAACATCAAGCATCAGGTAAATCATAACACAACAGGCTAATATTAAGCCTGCTCCAAGAGCAGCAAATAATTTTCTTGCTTTCATATTGACTCAAAAGACTATTTTTTATAATAATCATATACTATGTTACTTAATATTTACTAAAATTCAAATAAATATATTTGAATTTAAAAAACTTACAGAATACATAAAAAAGAGATTACTTAACCTCTAATATGATCAAATGTCACGCATGAGTACTGTATAAAATAATTAATAATTCCGTAATAATTATACGCACTTTCGAACAGCATTGCGCTCAGTTTGACCAGAATATTTCAATCAAATATTGCTAGATAAATTTAAAATAAAATAAAATTTTTAAGTACGTATGAAAGTAAACAATAATTTTACTTTATTAGTTTTAAAATACTTATAATTATTAAAATTTTAGCCAATACAAGTTTCTCATATGTATACAGAAAATATTCTTAAACGGCGTGATTACATTTAAAAAATTATATTATATTTAAAAAATTCTTGATTACAAAAACATATGTTTATTTTTATTGGATACCTATTTGCCTAAATATTTACATATATTTTTTAAAACTATTAAATAAATCCATTATTCTCACTACAAATAATCAAGAATTAGAAAATGTCCTTTAATAATTCTCTGTATTTGTTTTTATTTATTATTATATTTTTCTAAATCTTCAGTTTTCTTCTATTCATTTTTATAAGGTTAAATTATTACATATAAATAATTATTCTATCACGTATTGTTTAAAAATTTATGCGGATAGACTGTCCGGGGTGCAATACCTCACCTCAGGATAGCCTTCCGTCACTAGAGTCTAATTGTGACGACTTGTGCGCGAGGAACAAGTAAATAAGTTAGACACTCGTTAACTATAACATATATATTCAGTTTGAGTTTAAAATACAAAGTGTCGTTACCAGAGCTGTGGCGCACGCGTGCTCTGGGCAACGATAGGACTTGTAATCTGACTAGTCTTCGGCGGAAATTGTCTACTCTTCCACGTCACGTACGGGGTCAGCGTCTGCTTGCGTCGGTGCTGCCGTCTCGCGTCGGTTGGAGTTGACGCTCGCTGTTGGTTCTGCTGAGCTACCGGAGGCGCCACAAATTATATCAACAGTATTTTCTAGTAATTTTATTGTCATACATTTGAAAGCAGTGATTATCGACATCTTTTTATTTTATATAGCATAAAAAGAATTTTTACGTCGAATTTCAGATTTAGATTGAAATTTTAACTAACTTTTTAGGAAACGAATTTGACAGCAATTGCCTAAAATGTGGACATAAGGATTAGAATTACATCTACTTTATGAAGATTTTTTTATGTAAATTCGCAATTTATGTCACAAGAAAATATTCCAAAGTTTTTTAATATTTTTATTATAAGCATTACTATTAAATAAATCATGCCTGGGGAACCACCAGTTGCCGCAGGCAATAAGTCCAGTGGTAAAGTGAAAAGAATCTCGATTCCTCGTGTACAAAGTAGTACGGATACAGAATTGCAATCTCAACAAAGTGGCTCAACTCCACTTCAACCTACTGCTTTACATTGTGTTAGTTTTCGTTCGGATATTGAAGACAGCCCAATACCTCCAGCACTTCGTACAAAATTGTTAGATCTATTTCAACAGATTGAAAAAGAATTTGAAATGATTTGCGCTGAAAATACTGGATGTATGTTTATAGTTTTAAACATTTGCTTATAAAATGATGTTATTCTTTTATAAATTCACTTAATACTTTTTTATTATAGTAAAAGAAAAAATAGAAGCATTAAATGAAAGTTTAGAAAGAGAATGTTATGGATCAGGAGAACGTAGCTTACCACCAGGTGACTTTCAAGATTATACAGATAGTAAAAACCTTTCAAAACAAAAATGTAAGTTATTTTCTGTATTACTTATAATATTCCATAATTTCTATTCTATAATATTAAAATTAGTATGATATATTAATTTTACTTTAAATAATTTTGTTTTTTTTTTTTTTATGTTATATTAAAACAAATAAAAATTTAAATAATACAATAGTAAATTAAGCAATAAATTATGTTGAAATAATCAAATCCTTTTAAACACTTTAATTTCTTAACTAATTTTTGCTTTTCATAAAAAATTAAAAAATAATTTATTATATAATTAAGTAAAAATTGATTTTTTTTAAAAGATCAGTTTAATTTGTTGTTTAAAATTAATCAAATACTATATTGAAAGTTTTTCATACATAACTTCTTTAACAGTTTTATAATAATTAAATAAATAATGTCAAAAGTGATAATACATTTTTTTCAGCCATTGGTGGAAATTCTGCACATAAAGTAAAAGCTTCACATAAATTAAAAGCTCAAACAAGTAAAATAGTTTCAAGTTTTAAAAATCCTACTATGAATTGCAGTATGCAAAGAGAATATAGAGGACACAGAGATGGAGTTTGGGAAGTTTCAGTAGGACGATCTGGTCAACCTATTATCGCAACAGCATCTGCTGATCATACAGCTCGAGTATGGGCAATGGATAGCTGTCGTTGTTTACTGCAATATACAGGGCACACTGGATCTGTAAATTCCGTACGATTTCATCCAACAAGAGATTTAGCCCTAACAGCAAGTGGTGATTGTTCTGCTCATGTGTGGCAAGCAGCTGTAAATTGGGACTTACCAAAAAGATCATCCTTAGAAGATTTGGCAGTTGTTGGAGGAGAACGAGGAGTTGGTGGAATAGGTGGAGATAATTGTTTACCTCCAGAAGAAGAAAGTGCTCCTACATTAAGGACTCCAATAAAAGAATTAGTAGGTCATACTGGAGTTGTTGCGGCAGCTGATTGGCTTTTTGGTGCTGAACAAATAGTAACTGTTTCTTGGGACAGAACTGCTAATTTATACGATGCTGAAACTGGAGAAGTTATTCATACTTTATGTGGTCATGATCAAGAATTAACTCATGTTTCGACACATCATGCACAGCGATTATGTGTTACTTCTAGTCGTGACAGCACTTTCCGTCTATGGGATTTTAGAGAACCCATTCATTCTGTTTCAGTTTTTCAAGGTCATACAGAGTATGTATATATATACGTATATATATATATATATATATTTGTTTTTTTTTTTGTCCTCAAAATCAGTTTTATTTCATTTTTGTTCATTTTATAGAACAGTAACTTCAGCAGTATTTACTAGAGAAGATAAAATAGTATCAGCTTCAGATGACAGATGTGTGAAAGTGTGGGAATTGCGTAATATTCGCAGTCCCTTAGCTACTATTCGTGGAGATAGTTCAGCAAATAGACTTGCTGTGTCAAGTACAGGAGTAGTAGCTATACCTCATGATAACAGACAAATTCGATTATTTGATTTAAGTGGACAGCGATTAGCAAGATTACCAAGAACAAGTAGGCAGGTAAATGATTTACAAATATTTAAAGTATAAAATACTTGAAAAATTATTTTTAAATTATTGATTTAATATAACAATAATAAAATTTTTCTTATTTTATTAAATTAGATCATTAATATTTTTTTTAGTATTCAAAGAATTCAATTTATTTTTAATATTATTATTTACTTAATAAATAAACCTTAATTACGATTAATACATAAAAATATTTAAAGATTTATACAATCTAAATATTATATAGGGTCACCGTCGAATGGTATACTCTGTTGCTTGGGCTGAAGATAACATCAGTACGTGCAATTTATTTTCATGCGGTTTTGATAGGCTGGTATTGGGATGGAGTGTTATGCTGATTAAAGATGCTTGAGAAATATTTCGTTATCGTCGTCAATTAATGACCTTGGCTTTGCAACACAGTCACATTGGCAGTCGATAAATGTATTCCAGGTATTATATTATAAACATAATTATGAGCCAAAAGTCCACCAGTCAGTCCAGTCAAAGATCCAATTCTTCCACTTTTACAAACAACTGAAAAATGTCAGTTGAAAAAAGAATAAGAATATTATGTTTAATTCAACATGCAATGAAAATATTAGATTATTTTTATGAAAGCTACATCAAATTTTTATTTATATAGAATTAAATAAAAAGTTAAAAATGAAGTTATTAAAATATTTAATATTGAATGTGATAGTATTACAAAATGATCAAAAGTTTATGACAGTAGTTCGACAAGTAATTTGCTTAATATTACAGATAAAAGTTCTATTTTCATAAAGTTTCTTATTTTTGACAAAGTCTTGTCAAAATTTATTCATTTCCTGTATTATTTTTCCAAACTTCTAATTCTTTTGTAAAAGCAGAAATTTTTAAGATTTAAAAACTTATTGAAAAATATTAATTTAAAAAAAAAAAGATAATAAAATAAACTTCTCAATAATTGATATATACATTGATTGCATATTATAAAATAGGTAAATTTTAAGATGCCATAATTTTTAAATTTTAAATTTATTAAATTTATTAGATAAATTTTTTTTAGTAAATAATTTTTTGTTTTTATTAAAAGACATTAATTACTTAAAGAAAATCTTTTAATTTTGCAACTTGTACGTCGGTAGAACTAATAAAATATAATAAAATATACATCTTTAAGTATTTCATCGTCTATAAAAAATTTCACAGAATATTTTTAAAAAATTATATATTTGTTCTAAAAAAATAGATGTGGCACTCATTTAGAAAAAACTTGCATGCAATTTATTGTGTATAATAATATCTGTGACCACAATAAAATTATTTTGCTAATTTATGTATTGTATTAATTCTAAGTGTGATAACTATGATCGCACCTTTATAAGATATATCTTATAAAGGTGCGATCATAGTTATCACACTTAGAACTAATACTACTAGAACTCTTTATACTATATTTATCTAAAATTAATCGATCTAATAAGAAGAATATGAATCATTCAATAAATTATAATTTTATTTATTTTTTTTTTAAATAATGTTAAATTACATTTCAAATTGCATCTTTTATCACTGTTAATTTTCAATTATACGGTTCATATAATATAATCCATATATACAATTGTTAATCTAACACTAACTTTTTATGATATAGCAAGTTACTTGTCAAAGTACCTTACTCATATTTTTTAATAATCTAATAACTATAATTATACTAAAATTATGTAGATAAATGTTATTTATGTACTGCGTGTCATTAGTATTTATAGCTAAGTGTGTGTGTGTGTGTGTGTGGGTGGGTGTGTATATATATATATATATATATATATATACACACGATAATAAAAAACGAGTGATAAAAAACCAAATAGAAATGCGATTTTTCCGATATTTATTATGCGCAATTTTGCAATTATAGAAAAATTGAAATTCTCAATATTTAAAAGCATTGTATATTATTCAATGTTCAAACTAATAATTGTAATATTTAATGATTGTAAAGTGCTTCATAAAAATCAAAATATAAATAAAATTTGAAATAAATTGAAGTTTATGTCTCATTAAACGTCACGTTAATTAATCTAAATAATATTAAAGCGATGTTCCTTTAACAATTACAATTGTAATTTTCAATACATTATAAAAATGAAATAAGAAATATGAGATTAAAATTAATTAGTGACTTTGTCAAAAGAAACTTATCATTTTTTAGATACAACGTTAACGTACGTATTTTGCTTGCGCAACATGTGAAAAAGTAAAACAAAGATAAAATGAGAAAAAAAAAAAAACATAAATAAGTAAAAAAATTCGAAAAAATTACCCGAATATGCCGTGAGCAAACACAGCATCGTGTATCCGTAGATGAGTATATGATGTAGTTCGGGTACGTCATGCTGCCAAATTATGCCAAGGAGTCCAAGGAGCTTGGCGCAACCACCGATGGTGAGAGCGTGCACGAGATCGACGGGTTTGTAGCTCCGCGGCCTTTTGCCCTGGACGAGCCACCTGAGCTCTGTGGCGAGGATGACCGCGAAAACGAAACCGGTGAGCGCGAGAGCCGTGTGAGCGAGCACCAGGTAAAAGTTACGCTCGTCCTCGATTACGACGTAGTTGCTCGTTCGATAGGGAATCGCGGACGCCTCCCACGGCACGTCCCCGTAGCTCGTCCATTTGTTGAACGCCTCGCCGAGTATCAATACGATCATCAGCTTCCAATAAGAATTGAATTCGCTGTTGTACAACAGATGCCGATATGCTGGCTTCTCTAGGAGAACCAAGTCTATCAGCACGATCACAGGATCGTATTCGATGTACTTGTCTGCTACATTACCGCAGCTCTCCTGATTTTTTTAAAAGAATATTTTTTTTTATACAAATAAGTATGTTTGTGTGTGTGGATGCGTGTATGCGTGATGTTTAAAGTTTTCAACAGAGAATTAATTAAATAATATTAATCGAATGGAGATAGTCGATAATTTTTTTTTTTTTTTTTTTTCTTTGTAACCAACCAAATTTTTCTATATACAATCAAATTAAATCTTTTTCTAAAACAATACATATTACAATTTTGCTATTATTTTAATAAATTCACGAAGGAATAATTTTGTTTGCAAAAATTATAATATAAATATCATGATAATTATTCATCCAAAAAATTTTACTAATTGTTTTTATTATTAATTTAAACGCTTTGTTGTTTTTACCAAGAAACTTACAATACAATAGTGTTTTCAAGATAAAAATTTCAAACAATAGTTCGACTTATTTTCGATCCACTATTCAACATGTTAACTACTGACATTATGTGCAAGCACAAAAAAAAAAAAAAAAAAATAAAAATAAAAAATCAAGGCAACTTCTATAAAGCATACGATAACTATTGTACGTAAAAAAAATTAAATACAACTTTACGAATTAACCCATAATACAGCCAAGATATTATATTATAAAAAATATCATAAAACATCGTTACTTTTTTCATTAAAAAAAAAAAAAAAAAAAAAAAAAAAAAAAAAAAAAAAAAAAAATGCATCATTTATAAATATATTTATATATTAACTTACGCATTTTAAAACTTTCAGCACACTAGGACTATAGCGGCGAAAAAGCTCGTCTACGTTGGCGCCGCAATTTATGCACGTGTACATTTTTCGTTTTTTACAGCTATTGTAATTAGTTGCATCGTTAAAATTATATTTTAATGCGGATTCCTTTTGTCTGTAATAAAAATAAAAAAAAAAAAATAAATAAAAATAAATAAAAATAAAAAAATAAAATAAAAAAATTAATATATTGCAATATCAATGATAAAATAAATAAAAAGTTTATTTAATAAGAATTAAAAAATTAATTTGTTATTAAATAATCATTTTCAGGCATTTTAAACAATGTGTTATAATTTAACTTTAAAGTTTCGATTAATTCGATAATGTATCATTTCATAAAGTCAAGGCTGCGATTAAAAACAGCCGATACATCGTGATTTTATTAACGCGAGACTTTAACCAATCGTAAAATGCATATTCTTTGTACGCACGATTCGTTGTTTCTTCCTGTGTAGAGTTAATAAAAAAAATTAATTACTCTTTAAGCTTTCGTTAAATGCGGCACAAACAAAAATTTTATTTTTATTTTAAATTATATATACTGATATTGTTAATACGAACGATAATGTTGTAAAAAAAAAAAACACTTGTTTACTTGTAGATCAATTCTAATAATAAATAAAAAATAAATATTATTAATAAAAAAAAAAAAAAAAAAAAAACCGAAATTGTATTTTGATCTACTTCGTTACTTGATGCAATAAAATATGAATTAAAAACTTGATAAATTTTACGTATTTGTTAGAAATTAATAAATAATATAATGTTACATAGTTATGAACAGTATACTGACATTTATTGATAAACTTTAATAAAAATTGTTATTGTAAAATGGTGGACGCGTGTATGTAGTCGCTTATTACATGAGCTTAATCTATTTATAATAATTATAAAAAAGAATATACATAATTATTTATACAATAAAAAATGTTAAAAATATATTAAATTTTTTGTTAATACGACAATGACAAAAATTGATTATAATGGAATGATATAAACCAATACTTTATATAAATATAGGGACATACAAAAATAAAAAAGAAAAAGGAAAACTTTCGCAAAATTTAAAATTGATCAACAACAAAAAGTAATTGCACAGGATATTCAAGATAAATTATCAGTTATTTATGCAAGATAAATTATCAGTTGATAAATTAAAGCCTAAAATATTTTTGTCGCGTCAATGTAATATTATTTTTTTTTTTTTAAATTAGCTTATTAAAATTGAACATTTAAAAAGTGTCAGCTAATAATTAATTATCAATAATTATCTTAAATATTAAATAATTTTTAAAATCTTTCACACGAAAATGTAAAATTAACAATTGCCATTTATAAAAATATTTAGTGTTTTATCATAAATATCGTATCTGTATTTTCAAAAAAGTTATATACATATCTTGTTAAACCGTGAGTTATACTAAATAAATTAAGCTGTAAAATCAAATAATCACCGAATCATTATAGTATTATACAATCTACTAGTGAATTGCTAAAGCTAACAATATTATGTTTTAGCCTTGAACAAACGATCGCGTGTAATTGTTGTCGCTTCTATAGAATAATGTAGCTCTTTACACATTTTTAAATATATAGACAAGCGCGCATTCACGCCTGTATGTGTAAAATATTGTACGGTACGAGTAACATTAACGGAGACAATGAAATGTATACCAGCGTGATGTAAAAAGAAACTATTGTAAAAAGTTGATTTTGCCAAAGAATAATTGAAATTTATTTTTAAATAATGATTACTTAATCATCATTTTTTTTATAAATAAAACTTCATTTGAGAAAACAAAATTATACGCATAAAAAAAAGTAATATAAATATACATGTAATTAAAGAGCAAAGAAGTTGTGGACAATATTAAAATATATACCGATATATTATTTCTGTTGATATCTCGTTTTCCTTCAATTTCAAGGTTTTTTTTTAAATGCATAAATTAAAAGATAATCTCATAGTGCAACAAATGATTCGTTTTAAATATCGAACAAACATTCCGAATATTGTTTAACACAAATGAGAAATTAATATTTAAAAGAAATGTTAAAATATTAAGTTTTATACAACGAGAAAAAAATATTTCAAGGAAAGAATTAAATATAATCTGAAAAATAATTTATTTCCATATTAAAACAATTAACTTTAAGTTTAATAAATATCTTGTTTTAGTAAGCAAAAATTTCTAAGATTGCATTTAACAAAGTTTTCTTTGATTCAAAAAAATTTTTCTTATCGGAATGTAATCTTAAAAGAAATGTCATACCCAAAATCTCATAACTTTTAATTTTCCTTTTTTATATATAAATGTATTCGAGAAGCAAATGTAACGGGATAAGGTGAAAGTCCTAGGAACGATTCAAAGCGTTGAGAAGGGGACCGATTTATCCGTCATGTGACCGTTGATATATATGCGCGTCCGCGGTAGTTGAAACAGCGGACCACCGTCGCCTTATGCATCTCGATTTCTAACGCGATTTTAACACCGATCAAAGCATACATTCCGCGAGTTTTCAAGAGTCCGTGCGCTCGTTATTCTGCCGTCTTATCTTTTAACTCTGCGTTTACTTAAAATTTGATAATAATGAGCGCGACGACATACATTAAACTACCGACGGGTCAACATATGCCGATCGTTGGTTTTGGTACGTGGCAGGTAAGTGAACATTTTTTTAAAATAAATTAATTTCTCCTAATATCTTTTTCTTCACATAATTAACAAGATTTTCTTTTTTTTTTTTTTTTTTTTTTTATTTTTTAAAGAAAATTTTTTTTTACGTCGATAAAATAAATATATCACATAGCTATTTATAATTCGAAGTGTGAGTAACATTTTTAAGATAAAACACAATGATATCAGCTACTACTTCGACATTTTTATACTTTATAATACACTCAATTTTTACAAAAAAATGCACATTACTGCATATTATAAATATAAACCGCATAGATTAATATTCAATAAAATTTAATACAATGTACATTTCTTGATTAAAAAAAAATTAAATAGAACACTATTGAAAAAAAATTTTTACTTTCAATTAATCGAGTAATTATTTGATATTTAACCGTATTGTATCATTAATACTAATATAATTATAAACGCAAATTGATCATATGGAATATGTAAACAAAAAAATAATTTCTTGTTTAAATATGATTAAATGGACATAAAAAAATTAAATCAAAAATATTTGTAATAAAATATTAAAACTTAAAAAATCTTCGAAGCATTCGAACGAAAAATGTTGTTTTGAATTTTTGATTTTCATTTTTAAACGTGACATAAATACTAGAAAATATAATTGAAAAAAAAAAAAGAAAATTTTTTGCAATTTGACTTGTAATTATCATCAAATATAATTTCATATACATACACGATGAAGTGAAAATAAAATTATTAAAAAAATTTAACATTTGCCTTTTTATGATTAAAATATGATACAAATAAAACTATCCAAAAATTAAAATAAATAAATAACAAAATGAATAAAATATAAAGTGTATCAATATAAACAATTACCGTATGCAAAATATATTTAAATAAGAAAAATTTATTAAATTTATTAAAAATTTGAACCTCTGAAAATGATTACTAAATTTAACTAGTGTTCTAAACTTGCCCATTCTGTGACAATGGCCATGAGAATGCTTTTTTTTTCTCGCGATCAAATGCAGCGATTATTTAAACGAAATAAAAGCAAAATAAAAATTATCGTTATAGAATGAATTTTTAATAAATATTTATTACGTATTTATAGAATTAAATTTATTCACTGACATTATACACTTGAAATAATTTATTAAAATTATGAAACAAATTACCACTATTATTTCAAGTTTTAATTAATTTGACCCTGAAACTATTGAGAATTATCATTTTATAGCATTTCCTTGTAACAGTAAATAAATTCTAACAATACATTAAAACGGACTTTTACACAAGATCTATCCAATAACGTGTTTGTTGCGTTTATTTTTCGTATTTTTATTAATGAAAATTTATATTCTATATTTTATTTATTTATTTTTTTTTTCAAGTTTTAATATTTAAATATGTTTCTTCTTTCACATTACATCAAAACAATAAAAATTGGATTTCAAAAATATTTGAAAAAAATTATTTTTAAATATCTTTTGAAATCACATTCCTTCGATAATATTTCAGGCTTCGGAAGAAGAATTAGAAGCTGCAATAGATAATGCTTTAGAAGCTGGTTATAGACACATTGATGCAGCACCAGTATACTTGAATGAACATGTTATTGGAAGAGTTTTAAAAAAATGGTTTGACAGTGGCAAAATTAAAAGAGAAGATCTTTTTATAGTGACAAAAGTAAGTTTATAATAATTTTTTAGTTTTTAGTTAATTTGTAAGCTAACAAATTTTGGTATCCGGTTTTAAAAAATATTGTAGTTTCTATTTAATAATATTAGACTAAAATAATATTAAATATATTTTCAATAATTTAAATTCTATTGTAATAAGTTTAAATATAATAATTTCAATGTTTAATATAATTCTATAATTCAACTGCTTTAGCTACCTCCAACTGGAAATCGACCAGATACAGTTGAAAAATATTTGAAAAAATCTTTGGAAAATTTACACCTAGAATATTTAGATCTTTTTTTAATTCATACCCCATTTACCTTCGTTGAAGATGGAGATGATTTGCATCCAAAAGATGAAAATGGTCACATAAAAATTGATCCTAACACTAATCATATTGCTGTTTGGGCAGAAATGGAAAAACAGGTTGTCAATGGATTAACAAAAGCCATTGGTCTATCAAATTTTAATTCCAAACAAATAGATCGTGTACTTAACGCAGCTACAGTACCTATTTCAATGTTACAAATTGAAATGCACTTGTATTTTCAACAACAAGAAATGGTAAGATTGTATGAAGATATGATAATGTATCATATGAGCAATATTTTACAAAATTTGTTAAAAATTTATATTATTATTAAATTTCAAAAATTACTTTTAAAAATTATTATTATTTTTTTAATAAATAATAATAAATTTATTTTTTTAGATCGAATACTGTGAAAACAAAGGCATCCCTTTAACTGCTTACTCACCTCTAGGAACAAGAGGTTTAGTGAAACTTTTAGGCAAAGGCGATGACATTCCTGATTTATTAGAAAATCCAATAGTTTTACAAATAGCTAAGAAACATAATAAAACTCCAGCTCAGGTAGCATTGAAACATATAGTACAAAAAAATGTTGCTGTAATTCCTAAAAGTACAAATCCACAACGAATTAAAGAAAATATTCAATTACATGACTGGATTCTGGATGCTGATGACGTTGAAGCATTGAATAAATTAGATCAAGGCGAAAAAGGACGTATCTGTGATTTTTCATTTTTCTTAGGAATAAATAAACATCCAGAATTTCCATTTTAATAAATTTTACATTCATTTCAAGCAAGACCAAATATTATTCGAATAACTCAATCAATTTTAGATACAGTTACATATTTATAACCTTAAATTATTACAAAATAAGTTTTTATGACATTAAAAAATTATACATTAATATAAACTTAATGTAATATATATTTTAATTTATAGTTGCAAAAACCATATTTTTACTAGATTTTTTTTTTAAATTTATTTCACAACTATATAAAAGACAAAAATTACTATGTAATTGATAAAATAAAATATAATTTTACAAAAAAAAAAAAAAAAAAACATAACTTACATTATGCCATTAATTTTTCTTGATAAACTATTTAAAAACAATATAATACATATTTTCGTTGTAAAAAAAATATCAATCTCAAAACAATAATGTACCGTACATTTCTATCTTCTCTCCCCAGTTTTAAGATCTAGATAAGTGACACGTGCTTTATAAGATAAGATGATCAACGATTATCTTCCTTTATTTACTTCTTACCTGAATTGTTTAACGATGCGAAAAGATCGGAAAATGTTTTGCTGCCACAAAGTATTACGAACGACCGAGTTCATTGTTATTGAAATATATGTATTTAAATTTAATTCTATAGAATACTCATTAGACAAATTCACACGCTCTTATTATTTTAATTATACATTAATTCATTTTTTTATGTGTAATTATTAAATAGATATTTAATATTTAAAAAAAATAAATATTTATTTTTATAATTACAGAAATTTTGATTATTTCTGTAATATAAGTAACTAAAAGAATTAAATCAAATAATTTTATAATAACAAATAAATAAATAATAATTAATGTAAAAGTAATTTTATATAAAATTAACTTTCAATATTTTATTTTTAATTAATCTGTATTATAAAAAGTTTAAAACATTGAAATTGATTTATGCAGATTTTTGAAATTTTCGAATTATCATTATTAAACAATTAGTTGTAACAATTATGCATCTATAATATGAATTTACAAATTATTTAATTTATATCACAAATATTCCGATATTAGTTTTTTAAACATACTCTATAAATTACATGAACATTTGTAAACATGTTTTTATATTAGATAATATATTAAACATAATGATGAATTATGATGTTTTTTAAATTATTTAATTATATTATTAATACATTATTTAATTTTTATTAACAAATATTACCGACAAATAATTATTACGATAGATAAGAATATTTATCTACCGATATAGACAATTTTTCCCATTAATCTATGTATCTAATCATGTTTTTAAAATAACAATAATCATTGCTATGATAATTTAATCATATTAACGTTAATGTATGTAAGACCGTATAGTCATTTATTAAAAAATATTGAATTCAAATTATTTTAATTATACAATAACCATACATAAATTTATAGTTCAGTTTGTTTTTCATGAAATTAAAAAAAAACATAAATTATAATTATTTATAGTTACAATAATATATTGATATAAAATATATATTAACGATAATGTTGTTTTTATGTAACAAAAATATATATTAATAACTTCGATTAAGTGTTCATTTTTCTTTTTTTAAACCAATGCGCTAAATAAACAAAGCAATAAAAAATTTACGTAAAAAAACTGAAAGATTCATAGTGCATTACGCATACATCCCTTTTCTCTTCCCCAAAAAAAACAAACCACGTGCCACAATATATCTACGTGTAACATATACATCGACCCGGATTCAATATTTACATCAGGAAGATGAGAGTATTACCGGATTATACGGGGCGCGCGTCTGACCCCCGTGGCTTTTCGATTAATCAAGCTCCGGTGCACCGAGGTACATCTGCACGCTCTTCAGAAAAGAGATCGACGATGACGCCGGCGACGAGCCGGTATCAATTACATTGTTGTTATTGGGGATAGAAGAGCGCGGCCCGTGAGATGCGGTCGGCAGATAATAATACACTGGCATAAGAGCATGCACAACAAAAGGCAACAACGGCTAGGGGGCAGGTAGGGCCTTTGCCAAATGGGAAACTCCATCGGGGCGCGCAAAACGCAATGCGATAGCCATCGCCGGCGTATATTATGTGCAACTATGCGGCTAATTTGGATTTGTTCGCGAAATGGATACGTAAGAGACGACGCGCGCTCGTTTTTTTTTTTATAAATAATAAGGGCGGCTACGAAAAACTCGCAGTGCTGCGGACCTCAACAGGGGCAGTTAGTTCCCCTGGCTTTCAGTTGCGAATCACGAAATGAGCGAGAAAGCACAAGGAGCTTCGCTACCTTCGCTGCGACGCGAATCCAGCGATTTTAGCATCGAGAGGATACTATCGAAAGACGTATCCCCGGCTTCGAGTTCCGCGTACTCTAGCGTCGAAGAATCGTTAATAGTGCCGGAACAAAATTACGGAAGCTTTCTTCATGACGGTATCGCACTTCATTCTTCAGCCACGTCCTTTGTCGTTCGTAATAAACTCGACTGGTTAAGAAACCTTTGCAAGCTGCAACCACCGAAATCAGAAATTAATGTCGACGAACAGAAAACAAACAGGTTTTGTGTTATTTAATTAAAACTATGTTTGTATTAAGTGAATTTTTTAATATATAGTGTGAGCATTAAGTAATCAAATTTAAGGCCGTCGATAAAGTGCGTAAATTTTTCTCACATAATAAAACGTACTTTTATACTATACATCATTAACAATACCTTAATACATAACTAAAATAAAGACTTTTTTATTTAGTTTTATTAATTTTTAAAACTAAATTCGATCAATTTAGTTGAATTACATAAATAGAAATATATTGAAAAATGTAAAAGAGTAAAAGAATAATAAAAAAAATTAAATTTTCTAATATGATAATATACTTGTATTTATAGATCTATTGATTGATTGATTGATTGATTGATTTTTGAATTATGAAATTTATAAATCTATTTTTAGTGCCGAACCGGTTAAGGAAACACGTAATTCTGAACCCGAAAAATTTAACAGCGAAGAACTTTCTTGGTTGCGGTGTACGAGGTACCGTCCACCAAAATTACCGCGAAAATCTTGTGCCGGCAAAAATTTTAAAAGAAAACCTGGATCCCATCCAAGAATACCATTTACAAAGTACCAATTAGAAGTATTAGAAGAGAAATATAAATGTAACGCTTATCTTTCAAGGAAAGATGTAGTCAATTTGTCGGACTTACTTCATCTTCCTCAAAGTAGAGTAAGTATGTATATTTAAATTTTTTACTGTATGATAAATAAATTGAATTTTTTTCATATTTAAGATTCTTTATTTAATAAAATGTTTGGATATTATTGCGGAAATTACATAATACAATTTTCAGCTTTGAAAAATTATTTTTTTTTGTTGCAAAAAAATTTCGATTGTTTAAAAAAGCATAAAGAAATGTTTTCTTTAATTTTACAAAAATATAATATTGTAAATACTATTTTTAGTTATTCCTTTTAATACAACATTTCGTTCCAATTATTTCAGATAAAAATTTGGTTTCAAAATCGCCGTGCTCGAGAAAGAAGAGAATCTCAAACGCATGAGCAAATACAAACAACTAGAATTTAATTATCAAATAAGTTTGTAAATTATTATATTTGACATACATAGCTTTGTGTTACTTGGCATTTAGGACCAAAATTTAATATTCGACATAAATGATAGTATTATACAGAAATAAAGATGTTACGTAATTTAAATAAATGATAATTGAAAATCTATAATTAAATATTTGTACAATCGTTTATCATAATTATAATAAAAGAATACTCGGATGATAAAATCTTTTCTCCCTATGACTTGCATTGGGTTCTAAACATAATTTTTAAGTCACCTGTTTTCAAGCACGTTTTCAATTTTCAAATGTAAGATTAAAATTTTCTTACATTTTTAAGTAAGTTTGTTGAAAATTTTTTATGTTATGTGCGCATCAGCTCCATATTGTGAACAATATATTAACAATTAACCTTAATAATACATTAGAACTGGTGCAGTATCATCACTCTTTGCAAGTTGAATGTCAGATAGCGATTATACTCTCTCGACCGGCACCCACACCTATCCACTTAACTGAAATAAAAAATTTATTGGTAAATTATAAAACTGGATAATATATAAAAAAAACTTTATATGTATCAAATCATTTAAATTGAGGAGCTTAAATTTTTAAAAAACAAACATATGATTTAATAACATTTTTTTAATCTTTTATTTCAAATAATAAATAATCAGAAAACAAAAAATTTATTGAAGTAATATTAGAATCAAAATATTGAAAACAATACAATTTTATAAAAAATCACAAAATAGGTAAAATTTAATTCATAATATTTTATTTAAATAATTAAATATAAAAAAAAAAAAAAAAAAAAAAAAAAAAAAAAAAAAAAAAAAAAAAAATTTTAATATAGTCAATATATTAGTAAAATATTCATCAATACATTAAAACATAAACATTAAAGAATAATTCGAAAGAAATAGTAGATAAATTGAAGTAAAATATAAAAAAAAAAAGCAAATCTCAATTAAAGAAGATAATAACAGTTCTAATAAATAAAATACATGTATAAATGAATTAAAATAAAAAAGATTCATTTATCAAAAAAAAATAAATAAAATAATTTTTACCAGGAATATCCAAAAATTCTTCTAATATTTGTACATATTTTTGAGCACTTGCAGGTAAATTATCAAAAGAACGTACACCTTCGGTGCTAGTTTGCCACCCTTCAAATTCTTCATAAATTGGTTCTACCTTTGCTAAATCTGTTGTACTGCTAGGGAAATAATCAATTTCCTTGCCATTTAAACAATATCCAATACAAACTTTAATAATTGGCAATGTGTCCAAAATATCAAGTTTAGTTATACATATTGATGTGTATCTGAAATCAATGAAATTTGATGTTCAAAAATTTTTATCGAATTTAAAATTTTAATAATGCATATATTTTTGATAATATAAAATTGTTAATGTTATCTAATGATTACATCTAAAATATGGTAAATATTTTTTAATTATTTTTAATTTCAAACTTATTTGATTAGAAATGCAAAAAATAAACTTTGTTACAATTATTTAGACGAATAATAAATAATGCAAAATTAGAAAAAAATATAAAATTACTTGAATTTTTTTTCTACTAAGTGAATATTCATTAACTGAGCACACTAATGATTAAATTTATTTAACTTTAATGAACTAAATTATTTTATTACGATGATCTAAAATGAACTAAATTTAATTTAATTATTATCAATGAAAATAAATTTAGTTATCTGCATTATTAAAAAAATGCACTTACCCATTAACAATTGCTGTAAATCTAAGTAAAGCTAAATCAAGCCAACCACAACGTCTTTTTCTTTTTGTTGTAACACCAAACTCGGCTCCTCTCTTTTGTAATATTTCACCTGTTTCGTCTAATAATTCAGTAGGGAAAGGACCATCGCCAACTCGAGTTGTGTAGGCTTTTACTACTGCAACAATTTCTCCAATAACTGTAGGTGGCAATCCAAGACCAGTACAAACTCCACCAATACTGCAATTTGAACTAGTAACGTATGGATATGTTCCAAAATCTATATCTAACAATGCTGCATTAGCACCTTCAACTAAAATCTTCTTTCCTTCTTTTACTGCTGTGTATAAATAATGAACAGTTTCTTTAACTAATGGCCTAATACGCTCTGCATATCTAATAAACGAAATAATTTTTTTATTAATTATTTAGAAAAATAAATTATGTTTATTAATTATTATTAATTAAAAATGTAGCAATTTTATTTTTATTATTATATTAATTTTTAATGATATATATTAACTATATCAATATAAAAATCAAAATTAATTTAATAAATAATAATCAACATTTCAATGATATTGTTACAAATAAAAACCTTTTTTTATATTGTTTACAGTACTTTAAAATAGTTTTTTATAATTTAAATATTATAAAATATATAATAAATGAAAATTAAATAATGAAAAAAAGCATATATCCCTTTCTTCATTTATTATTCTTTTTTCAAAATAAACACTTTCATAAGCACTTTAATTATTTTTATAAAATCTTTTAGATTGATAATATAAAGTTACTACATTTAAATAAAACGTAATAATTATCAATAAATTTAAATATTTGAAAAATAATTTTACAAAATTGAATTTTTGTTCATTTAAAATTATTTTGAAGTAAATAATAAAGTATAAATATCTGATAATTTTTATATAAAATTTGTTTACTAATTTAAAAAGAAATTAAAATTTTCAAACATAAATTTTTATTTAATATGTCGACAAAAAAAAATTTAATTATAATAATTAATAAATTGATATAAAATTTATTATAGAAAATAATTTATATTATGAGTCAAATTATAAATTCAAATTATTTTTTTATGTATTCTTTAGATAAAATATTAAAAATAGTGCTTTTATAAAGTAATAAAATAAAATAATTAAAATAAGTTTTAGATGATAGTGAATTTTATTTATATTTTAAATGCCTTATAATTATTTCATAAATTGTTTTTTTTTAGTTTAATATATTATTTTTTCTAAAATTGAATACCAACCCTTTGTAACGCTCTAATTCTGCTTTAACATCTACTTTTAAAGCTGGGAAAACTTTTTGATGTGATGCCACAAGAGCTACAAATTTATCAGAAAATTTTTCATAGTCTCCAATAAGTTCTCCTATTCTGATTCCAGTTCTGGCAGCTTTACTAGCATAAGCTGGACCTATTCCTTTTTTTGTTGTACCCAAGGATCGTGTACCCTTCTCAAGTTCCTGTAATTGATCAACTTGCTGATGAAAATCAAAGACTAGATGAGCTCTATCCGAAATAATAAGACGATCTTTCCAGTCTTTGAGTCCTTGAGCTTCATTTTCTTCTAGCTCTTCGAATAAACCTGGCAAATGAATTACAACTCCATTTCCTAGAAACAGATAAAAGTTGGTATGAAAGAACAATGTAATTTTATCTTTGGTAAGTGTGCTAAAAGTTGAAATAAATCTGTTAACTAGCAGAACTCGGTTTGCTTTGTTAAATCAATAAAATTGTAATAATATCACAAGGTTAAAGAAACAGATTATGACAATTTGTCCTTAGAGCAATTAACTTAAAAATATATAAATATGATTGATAAGACAAGGTTAACTAAAAATAATTTTAATTACTTAATTTTTCTTTTCAAACATTTAGAAACTATAGATTAAACTAAGAACTTTCAATAAATAATTAAATAATAAAATTTTTTTATATTATTTTAATTTAGCCATTTGAATTTTACATTCAATCAATACTTTAAAAATCAAAAATAAATAATTGAAAATAAAAAATTTAAAGAAATGTTATGTTTTATCATATAAATTACCTGAAAAAAAATTTTGTTGCTAGCTTAAATGATGTTATGTTAATTTTATCCAATGAATAAATTTATTATTTTAACATATTGATAATATACTTTTGATTGTCTTCATTAAAATCAATCATCAAGTTTGAAAGGGTCACAGTAAGCATAAAAAGCCTTAATCTGACTCATTCAGATAAAGGCGTTAGAATTATATTATATATTTTATTAATCTTGTAATTAAAAAATATATAATATTTTATATATTTAATTTAAAATTCAATTAAAATATTGAACTCTAATATAATATGTACTATATTTTAAATTCTGTAATTAGGTATGATTTGATTACAAATATACTTAAGAGATAATTTGAACTTTAACTTATAATATATTTTTACAGTTCTTATTTTAATCTAAATTATTGTTATTTTGTAAAAAATTAATAATCCTTTTGAAATACTTTGAATATTAACATATACGATAATACATAAACTATAAATATGTTATACAAACTATATAAATCAGTATAAATTTTAAAGAGTACAATTTAAAATAAACGATACGATTGTATTAGAAAGAGAAATATAGCTATTGTAATATTATATAATCATGACTAATTTAGAAAATAAGTTATTGCATTTAAATTCTTGTCGATTTAAATAAATCGTTACCTATAACTGATTTGCATCTGGGATTGATAATTCCACTAGGTAGAAGGTGAAAGTGGTATTCGGCACCTTCTACAACTACAGTATGACCTGCATTACTTCCGCCCTGTGAAATTATATTAATATTTGAAGCACAGGATTCGTAGAATCTCTGAGCATAATAAATGCTAAGTTTCTAATTAACCCTTTAACTTAAAATAAACTAAATATAATTATTCTATTTTATTAATCAAGAAAGTTTATTTTATATTTTAAGACTTTTATAAAAGTATAATGATTTATTTTTTCACAAATTTTTGTAAGATAAATATTTTATAAATTATCTACATATACAATATTATTAAGTTTTGGAAACTCATTTTTATTGATGTATTAATATTAATTTTATTGAAAATAATTAAGTTTAAATATAAATATAAAAATAAAAAAATAATAATCATTTAATAATTTAACTGTATAAATTTATAAATTTTTAAATACACTTTTATTTCATATAATATATAATATAAAAATATATAATTAATAAAAATTAATTTTATTAATCAGTTTAAAAATTGATAAGATTCAAAGGGTTAACTAGTGAAATCATCTGTATACAGAGTGGACTACACATTCATGTAAGATTCCTCAACTCCATTAATACAGCTATCAATTTTTAATTCATTTAGAAATCATATATGTATTTACTTTTCATAAAGTAAATAAAGTAATAGTATGTAAAATATATATCATCTGAACACAATCATTTCATATTATAAATCGAAGTAATTGTCAACACACTAATCAGTTGGCAACACTAACACTGTTTGGCATCTAGCTATGAAATCACATGTCACATAAATAGCTGTTCATTTAAATTTATAGATATGGGTGTCAAAAAAGATTACATCATACTAGTCACAAGATACTAGTATAACAAAAAATATTTCATAAAAAGAGGCTTATTTTTAATTAAAGAAGAGGTTAATAGATTTCTTTACTCTTTACAATATTTATTATCTACTTAATACACATTGAAAAAAATATCTGAATGGTGAATAAAAGAATGTTTTCTTCTTTATAATTTATTTTTAATAAATATAACAAGATTGTATACTCTAATAATACTTCAAGTAGTAAATCAGTAAAATAATATACATATATCATTGATATAATAAAAATGATAAAAAATTACTATAAAATATAAATAAACAGAAAAATGATGTATGTTAATAAGTGATATATTAAACAAGTTTTTTAAATTTATAAATTACCAGTTACTTGTAAATTTCTTAAAATATTAAGTATATTATTAAACATGCTAAACTTGTATTTTATTAAATAATTGTTGAACTTTAAATTTTTTCAAGTTTTAAAATAAACAGTAAGTTTAAAAATTAAGAAAACAATTTGTTTAGTTACTATTGTTTTTGGAGTTTAAATTTTTTTTTTTAATATAAACATTTAAAAAATCTTTAATAAATCATTTCAAATTTATAAACCAAAATATTGACATAAATATCATCTAGATATTTGTCTTAAATATATTAAAAAACATTATTTTAGAACTTGAAGTGATTATGATTAATATATTTATGAACATTTCTGCTCCTTGAGTAAGAAGGCCTTGTACAAGACCTTTAAGTTTGTGAGAGCTAGAAATTTTCTAATTGCGACAGCTGCATGCAGACCAAAAAAATCCTTCGACGTAACACTGACTAAACCCAAACCATCAAACTTTTCCTTCAACACATAAAGCTTCAGGGAGCAAGGTAGGCAATGAAGAATATATAAATAGAATTTGTATATTCACTATCTCTGTTTCTCTTAGAAAAAGAGGCAGCGCGCGCTTGCTCTATTATTATGAAAGATTGTGAATGTAATCGCGAAAGAAAAAAAAGAATAAGAGAAAAGGGAGCAATCTATAAATAAAATATAAAGCTCATCTTCTACTTATCTAAAAAAGAAAAAGAAAAACGAGATAGAAGTACCTGACACCTGCAGACAACATCGGCGTCGGTTGCAAGCATGTCAACAACTTTTCCTTTGCCTTCATCGCCCCACTGAGCACCCAGGACGACCATGACCTTGGCCTGCTGAGTTGCTCCCGATATCGAGACCCGAAGTTTCTTTCTAAGCGAAGCAACCCCATCGCTACTGTCTCCATTAGCTTGCATTCTCACACACGCTGCCGACATTCTTTTTTTACTACTCTTCGTCTATCGTTTTCCTCGTTGGCTATGCCGAAAGGCCTGCTTTGCCGCAGATTGTCGTGGCTCCGGGCACTAGCTGGTTGCCTCGTGTGCGCGCGAAATGCCTCGTGATGGCTTCAGCTCAATGTTGTTCGTATGAGGCTCGAAGCGTGACTAACAAGCTGCATGCGTATACGACTCAGCGACACAACCACGAGAAGAAACGAAGACTGCAACTACGACAAGCGACTCCCGACTTTGGTACCGTTCTCCGCTGCCCCGCCAATTTTTCCACCGCGTATACACGCCGAGTCTGCGCTCTATCTACTTCCTTGATTTTTCTGCACCTATTTATGTGAGTGTGTGCGCGCGCATTTGAGCATTAAACATTAATTTCTACACAAAGATAGGTATTTTTGACAAGAATTGACGATCAGTGACAGAGCTGCAAAATTTTTATTGCGGTCACTTGAACTTGAATTACGCATCTACTTGCAAAAGTAAAACTTAAAAAGTAGAAAAAATCCCCGTTTTGCACTTTCTCGCGTAAACTTTCGCGAGGTCAATGCTACTACTAAAGGAACAAGTTTTTATGGCAATTATAGAACATGCAAAAGCCGGTTGCCATAAGTCAAGGTGCACGTGTACTTATGCAAATAATTTTTGTATATGTACAGAAACTCGCAATCAACGCCCCCTATATCCAGTGCCGCTGCCAAAGCAATTAAAATTACGTGCACGTGGTAATTACTCATGCCGTGTTTCATTGAATATGCTTTATGCCACTCATTTATCGCACAACTTCATAAATCAAAAAAATTTTTAGCTTAAAAATGTTAAAAAAATGTTAGTTATGTAATACATTTTGATTATTATCAACTATTTTCTGTTCAATATTTAATTATATTTTTATATAATTTCCGTTGGAACGTTAAAAGCTTTTAAAATTTAATAATTCTTTGATAAACGACAATTATTTCAATGTCAAAATCATAATCATCGTTTGTAATGGTCAATTTAAGAATGCGATAACGTTGTACTTAAAATTGCAGTGAAAAAAAGTATAAGGAGTGGCTTCATACCGATATATGCAACATAGAAAATAATGAATATAAAAAAATATAAAAATGCGTACCCACCGCCATAGCGCGATCAAAGTTTCTGACGCTGCAAAAGCGCGGGAATGAATATATGATATAACAAAATGCAAGTTAAAAATAAATGATAGAGTTATGATTCAATGTATAATTAGATGCAGTTAATGAAAAAATTTACCAAAAAATATGTTTAGTTTTTCATGAATAAAATTCTTTATTGTAGAAATTCTTTTACATGAGAATTTTTATATTTTGATATAATATAAAATGTTTAGAATTTTAATAATTATATTCAATAATAATGCATAACAATAATAAATTAATAATTTCATTATATAACTATAGTTCGTTTAAAAAGCTTGAAAAAAATAAAATTTTTATTTACAAAATTCTTCTGTGATTTTTTTAGTAATATACCGTTTTCTATTTCTTTATTCGCTCAAACTTTAAATAAATAAACAATATTTTACAATACTTTGTTGCTTCATTCATTATATAAACATCTTCATAAAATTATCAATACCTTATTTTGCAAGAAATATTGTAAATGTAAAGTTTAATTAAAGAATTTAATTAATTAATAATTATTTTATAACGCATAGTAAATAACATAAAATTTTAAGTTGTTTTAACCAGTTTTAAAGTGTTTGATATTTAAGTTCACGAAGTCTACAGTTTGGAAATGTAAAAACATAATATTTTATAAGTTATTTGTAAAACAATATTATTCATCTAGAAATAGGTAATATAAAAAATCTTATTTATATTTTAATAAAAAATAACCATGCAATAAGTTTTCATTAGTTCATATAGGTATACTGCTGTTGTAGATAATTTTTTATTAGCTAGCATGATTCCTACCTATTAAATTTGGAATGTCAAACAATCGATTCTTTATTTCTACCGATTTGACTAAAACATGAAACGTTAAAGTTAGAAAAAAATCGTAAAGTTATAATGAAGTAGAGATAGTATAAAACAATTTATTTTTATACAAAAATTAAATAAGTTCCGTGACTTTAAAAGAAGATTTAGAAAACGTTTTGTAATAATTTCAGTATAAACTCGTTATTTCTACTGATTTGACTAAAACATGAAACGTAAAAGTTAAAACAAAATCGTAAAATTATAATGAAGTAGAGATTATTTAAATATTAAGTATAAAACAATTTATTTATGTATAAAAATTAAATATGTTCCGTGACTTTAAAAAAAAGTTTTGTAATAATTTCAGTAACATCGTAATAGCTCTAAAAACTATAGTTTGTTTTAAAATTAGAGACATGTTAAATCAATCGCATAATGTATTTTTAGTTGCCGTTAAAAAAAAAAAATCTAAGAAAAATGTCAACAAAAATGTGTGTAAAGTTTTTAATTAGTATAATAGCACTTATCGGTTGTAGTACGCATTTGAGATTGAGTTATCAAAAAAAAAAACGATTGAAAAAAAAAAAAAAAAAACAAACAAATTCATAGAGAACATTTTACTTTGTTTATTTTTTAAATAAATATATATAAAAAAAAAATTTCGAATAAAAAATATTTCTGTAAACTTTGTTAAAGAGTCTACTAAACAGCTGCAGATAAGCAGATGCGTATAAAACTTATAAATAGTGACGACTCATATAACAATAAATCAGCTTTTTCAACCGAATCAAGTTCCATATAGCACATTACGCGTGATGTCAGTATCTTCGAAAATACGTACATAATTTTATTCAAATCTTTCAAAATTAATCTTAATAACTTTAAAAAAAAATAATATGCTACACGATTTGCTTCTACAATTTTGTTAAGACAATGTGTGATATTTAAAACAAAAAATATTCTTTTATTCGTTTAAATTAATTTAATAATATCGAAAGATAAGATATATAAAAATACATAAGTTTTTTAATCGTATAAAAGTGACGATTAGTAATAGTATAACTTATCGTATTAAATACTTTATATGTCAATGTTCATTTGTATCTATATTATCACTCTAAAATTTTTTTTATAAATTTTATAAAATTATGGAGATAAAATTATAAATTTTATAAGGAAAAAAAAAGCAAATAGATAAAATGATGGAGATAAAATTATAAATTTTATAAGGAAAAAAAAAAGCAAATAGATTTTCTAAAGATTTTTTCAAATTTTTGTTGATTTTTATTTTGTATATAAAATGTAAATATGCAAATAAGCTATTTAAAAAATTTTGAATATTGCTGAAAAACACTTGTTTAATTATTTACTCTATTCTGGAAATTTACTTATTTCTATTAAAAAATTTGAAAATGGGTTAAAATTATCTTGTACGAGTTTATTACTTATAAATCCTTAATTTTATTTAATTGTAATTATATTTCATTCATATCAAAGATTTAACTTTAAAATTTATTTAAAAGATTAATATTCGTTTATTTGAATTTAATTAAGGGTTTAGGCCACTCTAGAGGCCGTAAAAATAGGCTTTTTTAGGATTTTTTTTTTTCAAAAATACTACAAAATAAATCGAGATTCCAATAAAGACTATTTATTATATATATATCAGTGACTGTATACAAAAATTTTTTTGAAGCGATTTGTTTTTCAGTATCTATAGAGATACAATTCTTTTTTCTCATATTTTATATGTAAAATTATTACAATTAAAACTTTATTTGGAATCTGGCCTTACTATTTTTTATAAAAAAAAAAAAAAAAAAAAAAAAATTTGTTTATCGTTTTACATATTTCATATTCATTATATTTCCATACTAAAAATTTATGGATAGAATATAAATAAAAAAACTTGTAAAATTAAAAAAAAGATACTTGACATTGATATTAGATATACAATTGAATAAGAATTTAAATGTTGATAAAATCAATAGTAAAAAATAAGAACTGTTTGTTATATTCTATTTGGATAGTATAGTTACACCCAGAGAAAAAAAAAAACACCATCATTATATGCGTACGTCTCATATTATTAAATGTTTACATGACAACATGAAAAACTCATAGCCTATTCATATAAAGTCGCATACCATGAAGGTACGTTTTTTCTCAATGTAGATATAATGCACGTTAACGCATAATTTTTTGTTTTATAAGTTTTTACATTTTCTTGATAATTCATTAAAATATAATAATAATGTGTCTTGAAAGGTATCTAAAACAACTTGCTACATTTTTATTTTGATTAATTTTCGATTGTAAGAATTCAAAAGAATCGCGCATACATTTTAATATGAATAATTTTGAAAAAAACTTATCATTTTTTTCCGTATTTCATAATTTTTTTATGATATTATAAAAAATGTTTAATTAATATTCTTTAATTACCGCCTAATGCTTCTAAATGACTTGCAGAAAAGCAACATGTTTAATCGTTAATCGTTGAATACTTAAATATTAAGATGATTTTTTGAAATTTAAAATTTATAATTATATTCTATCAACATTTTTATAATGGTATATAATTTTTTAAAAATACTTTAAAAAATTAAAATTAGGATTAATTTATATCTCTGAAGTAGTAAACTAAAAAAAATCATTCATTAACAACAGAAAAATAAAAATGAACGGATAAAATAATTTCTCTAAATCGTCCTTTAAAATCTCTGCATTATTTACATGTTGCCTTGTCACCAAACAGATATCAAAAGAGGTGTTTTAACCTTTGCAAGTAGCAGTTGTTTACGCGATTTGGTAACCGTTTCTCTTATATGCGTAGCTTGTTAATTCCCATCCGGGCTCTTTCAAAACATTCACATTACGCATACTACTTTTTTATTTTTTTTTTTCAGTTCATTACACTTTGAAAATTTTAAGTACTGTAGAGATGAGTATACAATGCAATGAGCGCATGTTGCAGATTTTGCGAAACTAATTTCGAAAGAAAATTTTCGATTACCCGGAACTATAGAAGTACATCGTATTTTAACAAGAGATATTGAAATGTTCTTGAAAATTTTTTTTTTTTTTTTTTTTTCATTTATTTATAAATGCATTCAGTCAAACTTGAAAAAAAAAAAAAAAAAACACATTTGCAAATAAAATTATTGCTAGACGATTTAAATGTAATGCTAAATATTCATTCACAAGTCGCATAGTTACTTAAAGCGACATTTCGAGATAAAGGTTGAATTAAAATTATTGCAAAAAATGTACAACGAAAGAAAAAAAAATTCTTACCATTATTAAGTGCGTATTACTTGATCGTTTAATTTGATAAAAATACAATTTTCTTATTGCAATCAAAATATTTCTCATTTATGTTTACAAAAAAATTATTATAATACAACGAAATATATAAATGTATACGCATCATTTATATAGTTAAGTTTCAGGTGTTCTTATTACTGTTTTGAAATTATTATCGCATTCTGTCTTTTGTTAAAAGAATCGACACCCGGTCAATGATACTATTGTCTCATATTTTAAAATTTCTTTGATAGATATTAGTATTTCAATTTATCGAATTCAATACGTTATTGTTTGATAAACAAACGAGTTACAAAGACGTTTTATTTCATATCATAGATAAGAATTTATCGTTTAATACGAATACAGTAATGAATTCACAATACGTTTTATGTTACAGTTTATTACTTTTGTTACAAAAGTTATAATTAGCTATAATTTTTAATCGAAATATATATGGTGAATGGAAAAAATATAAAAAAAAAATAAATTTAACATTTAAAATTTATTAAAAATTCTAGTCTCGAAATACATAATACAGCTTTTTCATTATATTTGCGAAGCACTTAATATATTACTGTACATGTTCACATAAGTATGTATATGTGAAAATTTATAAAAGTAATGCAATAGTTGATAAAATAAAAATTTTAATATCAATACGTGTAGAAAACGATATTTGTTAATTATTCTTTTATTAACAGTGAGTTGATTAAAAATATTAATCCCAAAAACATAATTTATTAACATTATAGAAAATTTAATCTAAAAAATTTTGCAAAATTAATTGTTTTTAATATAACTAAAAGTATCCTTACAACGACTTTAAAAAGAAAATGAACATTTTTTTCATGTAAAACATATTTTTAAAAATTTAATGTTTAGAATAGAAGTAACTATTTACTCATATTTTTTAAATTTGTACAAATAATATTAAACTTATTATAATAATAGATTCAAATTAAAAACAATTTTTAAATATTTCCAGTAAACAATATATCATAATTTTAATATTAATGTATAAATGACAAGTTTTACACAAAAATGAATTTCATTTTCTTATAATTTATTTTATATACATTATGATTAAAAAGTACCGAGAATTGTCCATTTAAAAAAACCGCGATACATCAATCCGATTTTTTTTATTTTTTTTTTTTATTTTTTTTTATTTTTTTTTTTTATTTTATTTTATTTTAATTATTAGAACCTTAAGTGACATTTGTGTCAAATTTGAGCGCGATCCGTTCATTAATATTTGACTGTTTACATCGGTCAACTTTTTTCGTTTTGTCGCGTTTTAAAATGAGTAATTTAGTTGACCAATGAATTTATTTGAAATTTTTTGGTTCCAATGACATTTCTTGAGCAGAATCGCTAAAAATGTTGCAAAAAGCCTTTGAGGATTATGCTCTTTCAAAAACCCGAGCATATGAATGAAATTGTGCTTGGAAACGTATGAGCTTGAGGTATAGCTATTGAGCTAAACATTTCATACGGTATGCTTCAACACATTGTAGTTGATATTTTAGGCATGAAACGTGTCGCAGCGAAGTTCGTTTCAAAAGACGTGAATTTCGTCCAAAAACACCATCGAAAGATAGTTTAGGAAGAGATGATTTCCGACACAAGAAATGATCCAACTTCTATGAAACGGATGACAACGGGCGGTTAGACATAAGCCTACGAGTACGACCTAGAGAGAAGATAATAATCATCCGAATATGGCGAATAGAAAACAAGCTGAAACCGAAAAAATTACGCCAAAGCTCAAAAATTAAGGTTTTTCTCAGCACTGTTTTATTTAGTTCACACCTTTTATCGGGATGTGATATATTATTAGAATCTGCCACCGGGCCAAACGGTTAACAAGGAATATTATCTGACAGTTTTGAAGCGTTTGACAGATGCGGTGTGACGTAAACAGTCGAATTTGTGGGCCGATAATTTATGGATTTTTCACGACGATAAAGCGCCCTCGTACCGAGCTCGGATTGTGATGTATTGTAAGGCCAAATATCAACTAAATTGCATCGAACAACCACCGTATTCATCGGACTCGATGGTGCTTATTTTGAAGAAGATAAAATAAATTTGCCTAAAAATTAAACTTGTTTTATTTACAAATTCCCGGTACTTTTTGTACAACAATTTTCAATCTAAAATAATATATATATAATACATTCCAAAGTTTTTGTTTTAACGCAACATAAATGTCTTTAAAGTGAGAAAAAGTAAATTATAAATTAACCTGTGTAAAACCAATTTTTCAAATTTAATATATGAATATTAATTTAAAAGTAATTTAATACAAACACATAAGAACTTTTTTTTTTTTTTTTAAATCAGAAGCTTTCATTATTTATCATTTTAATTTTATATATAATTATTATTATTAAACTTATTAAATTATAATAATAATTATTATTAATTAAATATCAAATTATTTCTAATCTATTTATAAACAATCATTAATATTAAACTCTATTTATTAAAGTATGATTGATTATATAATTATTGTCTTATATTTTTAAATAATGAAAGTAGTATATCCAAAAATTCTCTTTTTTACAGAATTTAATGAAATTGAAGCGCACATGGAAAATAACATATTATTTTACAATATTATCATCATTATATATAAAATTTAATTGTCATATTAAAATTATAATCATATTAATCAAATTACGATTATTATATATAATTTTATATATTTTTGCAGTCAACTATTTTAACTTATTAAAAGCAATCAACTATAATTCAGACAACTCATTAAAAAAGTTTTAACTGTTACATGATAAGGTTAGTATATAAAAAGCATAATCCGGATCATAGCATCAACCAGATTCGATTAAAAAACGCAATTCTGCCTCATCTATGACTTTAACTAATAAATATATAGTTTTGTATACATTTATACATACTGCTTTTGAGTATAGTGTACAGTCTTACATAAAAAATAAAGATTGACTCAATGTTATATTTTTGTTTACACTAGCATTTATTTTTACATCAGATTGTTGCAAATATACGACCTTAAAAAATGAAATATTAAAAAACATACAAAATTTATATTGTTCCATAGCTATTAAAATAATTTAAATTAATTTAATATGAAAATTGAAAAACTATTATTACAATATTAAATATTATTAGATTTTTCTAAATATTTTTATAAAATTTATTACAAAATGTTGCATTACTGTTCTTATGTTTTCGTATTAAAATGTTTAAAAAATTTTCATATACTTCAATTATTAAATAAAAATAGATGTTTTATTTATTTACTTTGTTTTTCTCACATAAAAATGCACAGGTACCAAATACATCGGATAAACAACCGATTTATTATGATTGAGTAATTTAGATCTATATTCTACATTGACACTTTGCACATTTTGAATTTTTTATACTTGTATAATTCTAAAAATTAACAATTGAAAAGAAATTCAGTAATCTGCAATGCTTTATATTAATAAGGTATTTAACGCTATTTTTTTATTTAAATAAGTACCTACCTTACATTTGTTTACATTATGTGTGTATATATATATATATATATATATATATATATATATATATATATATATATATGTGTGTGTGTGTGTGTGTGTATATATATATAAATATATATATGCCGATATTACTTACAATGAGTTGATTGATTTTAAAATCAAAATAAAGTGTCAAAACACAAAACAAATTTTGCTAATCAATTTGCTTTTTGAATCAATGATGCAGACCAGCAACTTTTAATTTTTTTGGATGACGTAAAGTTCTACCAGTATCACTGTCAGATGATTCTGAATCAGAATCATTATAGTTTCCAATTCCTATAGAATCATTTTTAGAAACCTCACACGACTCGGCAGCAAAGTTTCCAGTAAGTTTGGCTTTTTCCAAAGTTCGTACTTTATGAAATTAAAAAAAAATTTAATTAATATTTATATGATAAATAATATGCATGATATAGTCACAGACCAAAGTTCCAGAACTTTTCAATTTGGTTAGTTAATCCTGAGGTCTGACAATTCCAATAACCCAAAATCTCAAACATCAGACCTAAGGATTGACTGGTTAAACCTAGGAGCTATGGCTTCGGTCTTTAACTATAACATACAAGCAAATATAAACTTGTATAATCTATTTTTATAAGATATTATAACATGTATCATAAATTCTAATATAATACATGAATTTTTTTAAATTTATATATTTAAATCTATTGCTCATAAAATTTTATAGTAAATTCTTTAGTAATTCTTTAGTAAATTCTGTGCAATTAATAGTCTTTTTAAAACACGATTTATGATTGGCAATATTTAAAATATATAATTTCAGTAATTAATTCAGTAATAAATTAAGTAATTAATCTAAATTGCTGCTTACTTTGAGATTCTAGAAGGCTATTTTGTCGTTTTAAGTCATCAATATCCTGTTGATGCGAAGTATTTTTACGTCGCATAAACTGAATATATTCTGCTGCTTTTTTAAGAATTTGTGCCCTACTAGCCACTTTTTCACCCTGCAACGATGGTACAGAATCTCGTAAGCTTGAAAAACTGTCTTTAATGTGGTCTCTGCGCTTTCTTTCAAGAGCATTATGATGTGCTCGTTTCTCAGCCTATAAAATAAAATTCATTTCATAATTTATACATATATAAAAAATTATTTGTAAATAAAAAGCAAGATAAACAAAATACCTGTGAGAAATATTGTTGATTATTAGAATGCCTTTGTCTTGAATCTGAATCGTCGCACTCCTAAAGCAAGAAATAAACAAACATCAATTTTAAACAGTAGACATTTATTTTTACGTATATTTTATGATTTTCTACTTAAAAAGTATAAACTTACATCGCTTTCAATGTCAATGTCTCGATCATCGTCACTCATTCTTCAAAATTCGACAGAAATAATAAGAAAATTGTAAGAATTTTAATCAACCTTTATCCAAAATGTCCAAGTCCAAAACAGTACAAGTAGCTTATAATGCATAAGTTATACAGTGTTGTCAAATGACAAACAGGCCAAGCGCACAACATAAAAATTGATAAATTTTGGCGCGAATTTTAAACAGAATATCAAAATTGTAGAAATTTAATATTGAATTAAAAAAAACTCATTAAAAATATAAAATATTCCAAAAAATTGAATCTATTTAATCTTTTGTAAAATGAACATTTCAATTAATCCAAGAAAGATGAACTTAAATACATTTAATTTAGTTAATATGACAACATTGTAATATTGACTGACATACATGAAATTCCCTAGATGATAATCAGCTGATTGTTTTAAATAAAAAAATTAAACAAAATTTTAGTTTTTATTCATTCATAAAAATAATAAATTATAATTATAAAGCAATAAAAATAAGACAAGTCATACAGTAAAATATTTTTAAAAATAATAATACTTATTTATTTTGGAATATTTGAGTTCAAATTTAGTAATAATTTTTAGTAACTTAAAGAAAAATAAATATGGCAATCTATCACTAAGAATGAAAACAACGTGCCGCATGTACTGCAGTATAACCTTAGATTTTATATATACTGTTAAGATAATTTAAATTTAATGAATAATACTTAATAATATTAAATTAAGTATTATTATTCATTAATTTTTAAGATTTTAACTCTGAACTTTTCATCCCCGATACAAGATACATTAAATTTTGTTCTTATTCTTATTAAATTGTTAAATCAAATTGTTTATATTTTACAGATTTTACAAAGTATTTTATACAATTTAATATTTTAAATTTTATAAAATGGTGGAGTCAGTTAGTAAAAAACGTAAAGTATCCAAAAAAACAAAAAAATCTTGGAGAAAGCACGTAGATACAAAAGATGTTGATAGTTTTTTGGAAGATAAACGATTAGAAGAAAGATTAGGAACTCCATTTTCTCAAAGAAAAGATGAAGAATTATTTGCTATTGATAAAACAAGAAATGAAAGTGCTATACATGAAAATATTAATTTAACAAAAAAACAACGTCGAGAATTATTAAAAATAACAGAACCCAAATGTTTTGCTATTTTAAAGCCTCTTACAGCAGTGCAAGATCCAATTACTAAAAGAAACCGTGTTAGAACTCCAGAAGAAAGAAAAAGTTCTATTAGAAAACGCATTGAAGCAGAAAGAAAAGCAAAAGGTCAATTGAAACTAAAAGAAAGAGTTGCAATACAAAATAGATTGTATGCTGAAAAACAAAGAGCTAATAAGCCTAAAAGAGGAGAGTTTAACGATGATGTTTGGAAAAAAGAACCAGTTGTAGAAGAAGAATTGAAAAGTCAATGGCTTACTAATGATGCAGTAAGGCATACATTAGCTAATACAGGAAGAAAACGTAAAAGAGTACCAAAATCTGTGCTGAAGAAACCTTCGATTTTACCTGCAGTAAGTGCCCCACATCCTGGAATTTCTTATAATCCTTCGTATGCCGATCATCAAGAATTACTGGCTGAAATAGCTGCTGATGAAATTAAGATAATGAAAGAAGAAGAACATTTAAATAGGGTGACAAATAAAATGTTCCGTAAAGTAAGTAAATTTTTACTATGTGAAATAAAATTAACTTAATAATAATTTCACTTATATAATGCTTTATACAAATAATTTTAACTTCATTCTTTTTATTTAAACATTTAGATTTCTCAGAAGCAAAAGGAAGAAGATAATATCAAAGAAATGTCTGAAGGTATTCCACTTGTAAAAGAAAAACAAATTGCTTCAGATAATGAAGATAATGATCGTACAGTAAAATCTGTTAATCCTCCTGTAATAAATGCAAAAAAAACTTTAGTTCAGCGTCGTAAACAAAAGGAACAACTTAAGCTCCAACAAGAATTAAAAAAACAAAAAGTTGAAAAAAAGAAAGTAGCTGATATTTATCATCTTAATCAATTATCAAAACAAATATCTAAAAAGCAAAAGAATGAAGAAATTTTACAAAAAAAAAGATTGGAGTTTAAAAAGAAAAAAGAACTTCAACCGAAAATACTAAGTAGACATAAGTTTGAACCTCTTGAACAAGAATTCCAAATGGGAGAAGATTTATCAGGAAATTTAAGAAATACCCAACCTGCTGGTAACTTATTAAAAGATAGGTATAAATCTTTACAACAGAGAAATATAGTTGCACCTGGTACAGTTTTACTGTGAGTATTTATTATTTATGTAAATAATTAATTAAACTAAAAATCATGATTTAATAATCCTTTACGTTTTATGTTATAGGAAAAAGAATAAAGCTAAGGTTAAAAGGTTTATTAAACCTGATTACAAAATTGATTTGAAGAAAGTTGTAAAATAAATGCAGTACGACAAATATTTATATCAATTTAGGTGATAAAGGCTTTGTTATTTTTATTGTATAGATATTAAATATTAATTTACAAACACTTATATTGTAAAATTTCGATTATTTGTTTTCATAATCAATATAATCATATTCATTTTCCATTTCATATTTATATTCAATGTCAAATGAACTTTCTGATGTTTTCATTCTTTCAATGTCTACTAATTCTTCACTTAACTTACTTTTCACATCAATCTGACTACTGACAGATAGAGCACTGATCGAATCGTGAACACTTTTTTCACTTGAAATACTTTTCTGTGCCTTAAAAAATTTAACATTTGTATTATTTAAAATTTGTTAAAGAGTATTTAAATTGCTTGAAAATTTTTAAGTTTTTTGTAAATAATATTAATATAATTTTTACATCTAAATCTTTTATTTTTTCGAGTTCTTTTAATATTTCGAAAATTTCTTCACGCGTAGAAGCAGTCTTTTCGCGTTTTTTAACAATTATATCTTCTAATTCAATATGATCAGGTTCAAAGCCCAAATCACCAATAGCATAAACATTTGTTGATTCAAATATCGTTTCTATCCTACATTCAAAGAAAGTTTTTTATCATTACTTTGGATAAAAATAAATAATTTTTATTTCCATAAGTTTTTATCATTAATAAAAAAAAAAATGTTTTCAATTTAAATAAATTTTACTTACGATTCAACATCGGAAATCAAATTTTTAAAATTACAATTTTCAATTAAATCTATTAAATGAAGTGCTAACGATTCTAAATCCATATTTTTAAAGTGTTTATATTTTTTATGCATATTTACATTGCTTATCTGTAAAATTATATAATTGTACTTCAAACAATGAATCAATTATTAAAAATTATTATTTTAAAAAATTTCTTTAAATATATGATTAAAAATTATTGCAATTCTATATATTTATACTTATGCGTATATTATATCAATGTAAGTTAAATGTAAAAATCGTGTATATTTTATTTGGCTATTGTTGATTACGGTGTAAAATATAATTTTCTAAATAAATTCAAAATAAATTGATGAAACGAATGAAAAATGTAATTTAAAAAATTTTAAATATTTTATTTTTGGCTTCGGTACTGTAGAACGGATTTTTATAAAATTTTATTTAATACACGGGCAAACAAAAAACAGTGCTTCATATTTTTAACAAGATCATCATATTCTTATGTATTTTGACTAGGAATATTTTCTTCCTTTGACTTCCTATTTTGACTTTGAGTTAGAAAAGTTGCAACTCGACTAATGCCTCGCATCTGATTTAATAAATTTTATTAAATGATAGGAAGTATATTAAATTCATGAATTTTGATTCGCTGAATCGGAATATGGCATTAGTTTTAATCCTATATCCAATAATGCTATATTCCAATTCAGTAGGTCAAAATACATGAATTTACAAAAATTTCCTGTCGTTTATAATATTAGTTATTAAATCACATGCGAAATTTTTGCCGAGTTGCAATTTATTTTTCGAGGAAAACTGGCTCTTAACGAAAAAGATAAAGATGCTGGACGAAAGCTGATACCTAATTTTGACTCAGCGAGTTAAAGCAGATAAGGATATAATAGTCTTGTTAAAAGTACACATTTTTTCTTTTTTTTTTTTTTGTTTTTCATGCCCGTGTTATGCGAAAATTTGCATCGTAATATAATATTAGTGTATCTTTAAAGTTATGCAGCAGTTAATATGAAAATTCACAATTTACTTACTGAAAGAGCAGAATTAACAATATGTTTTAATTTACTTATTGTTTGACAGTACTTTGTTAAAGCGTTTGAAGTTTTTGATTTTATTTGTTTCACCGATTCGAGTTTTATTCTTTCTTGATGAAGCATTACTTCTAATTGCCTTCTACGAAAATCATATTCTACATATTCGGAATGTTTTGCATTATCAACAATTTTCAAATAATTTTCTTCAAAATGTGGCGTTGGTTTACGCGGTTTATATAATACACATTTTACTATTTTGTGAGCAAGCTTCAATTTTTTAAGCAACAACGTTTGCATCTTTGATATAATCATTCGATGTTTTATATTGTTTTTTGCTTCTTTTATTTTTTCTTTACTTTCGTATACGTCTTTCCTGGATAAGCGAAGAATTGAGAGATATTCTTTAAACAATACCAGTTTTATAACTGGGAACATTTCTTTTAAAAATTAATAAAAAAAAAAAAAAAAAAAAAAAAAAAATATAATAATTGAAAAAAAAAAAAAACTGAAAGTTTAATCAATGCCAACAAAACATTCTTAATAATGTGTATAACATACTCGTATTCGGATTTTTTATCCGTCATATTAGCATAATCATTCCGTAATTGAACTAATTCATTTTCCACTACTATGTTTTCTCTCATTAACCGTTGCACAGTATAAGGAATAATACTTTTAAGTTCCTGTTGAAAATTTTCCGATACATCTAACGTTTGTTTATAAGCTTCCTTCTTCAAACTGAAACCATTGCCATGATAATTAAATTAAATTGAAATAACATTAAATAAAAGTTAACTTTTAAATTCTTTTTTACTTTTCTTTATGAATTTTCGATTTATATTCAATTTGATCTAATATTTGTTGCATTATGTTTTCTTTTTCCATGTATAACTTGTTTTGATTATCAAATTTAGTTTTTAAACTCTCTTCCATAGACTTAAACTCTTCAATAGAATTAATTTTCGCATCTAAAGATTCGTTACAAGAAAAAAAAAAAAAAAATTAATTGTAATCTTAAAAAATTTAAAAAAGCTAATACTGTCAAAAAAATCAAATTAAAAGTTTCTCCTACAAATTGGAATAATTTTTTTTAGATTAATTAAAGAGGATTATTCTATGTATATTTTGGTACAAAATCTATCAGATGTACCGATGAATATTGAGTAGTTGAGAATGACTATAAAAATCATTTTTTATTTAAAAAAATGAACAATACTGTGATCTGATTTATAATGCATACAATTATAGAACCAATCCATTAATTTAGATAAAATCAATCAAGGTAGTATGAATGTAATTAATAGATCTTATAAAAAAAATTTTAAATAAACAATTCAATGCAATATACACACCCTTTTAAAATAATCGATAATTAATAATTAAACCTGAAATCAGGCCAATCAAGCCTGAAATTACCATAAAATATTGTACGAAAATAAATTAAAAACTTCACACGAAATTTCACTCAATATTTAATCATTGAGATTAATTAATTTTTATTTATTGTTATAGTTTACTCATTAATTTGACTTGTGAATAATGTTTAATCCTAGTTTCTTCAAATTTTCTTTCCATTTCTTTTACTTTCTGTAAATGATTCAAACTTTGTTCTTTTCGTATTTCATCCAATTCTTCGCATTTCTTTTTTATATCGTCAATTTTCTTCATTTCCAAATCAATACTATTATTTAAATCAACGATCGTGTCTTCAGCTTCTCGATTTTTACTATCAGAAATACTTTGAGCAGTTGCACAATATTTTTCTAAGTATTCATTCCTTAATTGTAACCTATATGAAATATAAAATTTTAATGTTTTTTTTTTTTTTAATTTTTACTATGTTTAAGATATACATATGTATATATGTCATTCTAGAGTTAATAAAATAGAAACTTTTTGATGGATGAATTTATTTTAACTTTGCAAACTGCCTTTTTTCAATTTATATTGTTATAAAACTGCAGAATAATTTTTACAAATATATATTCATTAATAAAATAAATTTACCTTTCGATTCGTTGCTCAAGATCCTTAATACGAGTTTCATACATAGCTCTTTGCATATTTATAATCATTGGTTGTTCTTCATCTTCTTTGATATTTTGAGGATCTGGAGACTGAAGCCGAGCAGGAAGGGAAATGTTTCCCTTATTCTTACCGTGTAAATCAACCATTTTGAAAAATTTAACAATATTATTCAAATTTATACAATACTTATGATTTTTTTTTATGTATATTAAATTCCGCGAGTTATTTTCGTCAAAATTTATTCGATTTTATTTTGTTTTTTCAATACAATTTTTGTTTTTATTACATAATTATTAAGTATATAATAAAATTTATGTTATAGTTTATCTATAATAATATGTTTATTTTCATAAAAGATTATTTATCAAAGTTGATCGATGATTTCGTAAAATAATAATACTTTCAAAAAAATAAATAAAGTTTATTTTTTATAATTCGTCGAAAAAAAAAAAAAAAAAAAAAAAAAAAAAAAAATCATATAAAAACTATAAAATTAAAAAACATGCCGATAATTCCAATAAAATTAATTAAAATTATTAATCGCACGAACATTCCGATGTACTAAATGAACTCTCGATTATCGTCGATTGCTGGTGTTCCTCTTGTAACGAAATTCTTGTATCCGAATCACGACTCACGGTATCGATTTTATTAATTCTTTGCACATCGGCGTTTATCGGAATCGGTATCAATCCCAAATTTCCAAATTCGTAAAGAGTTTCCATTGATTCTGGTTCGTGCTGCAAAATGTACGAGGTTTATAGTATGCAGTAATATATTATTATTATATTCATAATAGCATTATTAGAACGTTACCCCAGATTCTTCTTCCTGTTCGATAGTAGATTCTTGATAGCTCGCTAAGATGTCGAGAAGAGAATGGAGAAGTTTCTCTTTCACATCCACAAAACACGAAGAGCAAGCGTCTTCTTCGCTACCCGTGTCTTCAACTTCTGCGTGTACCTATTTAATTAACGTTAAATAAATTTATAATTTGAAAGAGAAAAAAAAAAAAAATAAATAAATAAAAAACAAATTAAAACCATGTAATTATGAAAGAAAATGAATAAATACCTGCAAAGCCTCTTTGATCGCGTTCTTAGCCTCGGCGATAATCCTGGCGAGACGTTGAATTTCCCGGCAGTCGTCTCGCGCTTCCCTCGCCGTATCGTCGGCGGCTTCGCGACTCACCTGCACATGCTGCTCGAGCAATCGGGCCTTCTCCTTGGCCTCGGCGCAGCTGCGCTGGGTTTCCTCCAGGACTCGATCGCCTCGAGCCGCGTATGCCTCGGCTCGTTGCGCTCTACCGATCGCTTGGACCATACGGCGATGCTCCGTGGCCAATCGCTCGATTTTTTGATTTTGCTTCATTACCTGCGTTTATCGAAGTATTGAAATTGTCAGAATTTTGCTTTTGAAGATTTTCGTAAAGAGAGAAATTTTATCGATATGTCTTTTTTAATAAAATTAATTTGATTTTTTGAAAGTCAGCGACAGTTATTAGATATTTATTATAATTTACACAAGTTTTCAAATTCAAAACTTTTTTAATTTTTGGAGAAAAAAAAATATATAAACTTATGTATAGTCTATAGATTCTTTAAGTAATTAGACTGTTAAGATATACACATAGACAGACTTTGCGATATAAGCATGCGAACGATTTTTAGAAAAAATTAAACATAATATAAACTTTGATAGATTTTTCCTGTTATTAAAATAAAAAAAAAAAATAATAAAATTACATTTAAAACTTTATAATTCTTAAAAATGTTTTTAAAAAATATACGATTCTCTCCATGTATCCGCAATTTCAATTAAAATTAAAATTTTTTTTTTTTGAAATTCGTATTAACATAAAGAAAAAAAAAGTTTAAAAAATATTCCTCAATTAGAGCTAAAACTACTCGTATAATAAAGAAGTATAACTGTAAAAATTTCGGTATATAGGAAAAGCCAAAAAAGAGATGTAAGCTCAAAAACTTAGCTATATATATATATATATACGTATACCTTTTCAAGAGCAAGTTTAGCCTCAGCTTCGTAAAGCGAGGCCTGAAGCCGTTGGATGCGCTCGGCCTCCTTGTACTCTTCCAAGCGTGCGTCGAGCTCGGAGCAATGGCTCAGCAAAGCATTGAGCTCCTGATTCAACGCTATGTTCTCTCGGACGGCTCGCTGGGTCGCGTCGCCCAGTCGCAAATTCGTCGCCTCCCGGAAACTGTCGGCCAGTTGCGTAAGTCGTTTCTCGAGCTCGTTCTGCATTCTGTAAACAATGGGTGATGCGTTCGGTTTATGCCGAACTAATTCGTTTACCGACCATTGCTATATGTAATATATGCGACATTATAAATTTAATGTTTATTGGTTAAAAATATTGGATTTTTTTAATACACATGCACATAATATTTATTATATGACGCGCTGTAAAGTAACGAATTATAGAATCCAGCAAACTCAAACGTATTGTTCAATTTTTTTTTACCGCTTATAAATTATCGGTAACTGTAATGAAGCCGCATTTTCGTATTTTGAACAACGAATTAAAAACTTTATTTTATTACAAAAATAATTTAGTCCGTAAACTTTTCTCTAAATTTTTAAAGTTTCATTTTGTATACGAATTTTATATAACTATCGCAATTTTATTCAACTCATTATATACAGGAATTTTCTGTAATGGCAAAACTATTCATCGCGTCTATTTAAAAATAGAATAAAAAAATTTAAGCACACATTAGTTATCGTTTCTTTTATCGATAAGTGTACTCGTATAAAGAAACGTATCGAGTGTTATTTCCCAAATATTTCGTCAAATTTTTATTTTGATAAGCGGGTATCGAAGTTTTTATCTTGTGAATATCAAAAACTCAGCCTCTAGTAAATTAAATTTTTCATAGACTACTTGTTGAATGAACATTGTGATATTTATAACCTAAGGTAATTAAAGTTTATCATTACTTTGCCTTTCCAATTATAACTTTTTTCTCCGTTTCATATAAAATCTCTTTATGACGAATTTCCTGCTCAGCCATTTGTTTTTCTTGCTGCTCGAATTTGTTCATCAAGTCGATCCTGGAAAGTCGCCAATCTTCCAATGCGTTTAATTTTCCAGCTAAATGTTAATTAAAAATATTAATTATTCCTCATAACTCTAAATTAAAATTTTATTCACTCATAAATAATGATTTATCATTAAAAAAAAAAAAAAAAAAAAAAAAAAAAAAACAAATGTTTTTCCTTCAATGTCATTGTCGTTAAAAAAAAAAATATTTCAAACGAATAATATTTTTCGTGCGAAAATTTTCGATAAATATTTTAAGTAAAATGTAAAAATATTAAAATAACGTAAACAATGAAATCGATTATAATTTAATACCGGCAAGTTTTATTTCCGCAGTAAGATTGTTCTCCATTGTTTTGTATTCGTATTCCATCATTTCTTCTTTCTTTTTGAAAGCTTGCTGCTCTTCCCTTCGTAACTTTTCCAAAGCTATCAGTCGTTCCTGCAGTTCTTGAGCCTCTTCGGTTTTTTTTTGCAAAACTCTTTGCAAATGAGAAGTCAAGTCGGCTTTGTTTTCCTCTAGCTGAGTTAACTTTTCTTTAAGTTTTTCCGCCTCCACTTCCAGTTCTTCATTACGTGATCGTAATCTGAATTTTTTTTTTTTTTTTTTGTTTTAGAATCAAATTAATTTTTTTGACTTAGTACGATCAATCCTATAAAATCTATTGTTGCATTTTATATTTAAAGTTGTATGTAAAATAATTGCATAACGTATATAATTAAAATAATTATTTCGTAATTTTATTATAAAAATCTCTCGAATTATTTAAGTATAAAATAATAAAAACTTAAAATATGTATGTTAAATATAAAAGTAAAAAAAGGGAGAATAAAAATATTTTGAAATTTTGTAAAATATTATTGCCACAACTATTTGTTCTTTTTAAAAACATACGTTTATTTATTTATGAAAATATTTATTTTGGAAATTTTTTATGAGAAATAAAAATTTTAATAACAACGTAAAAACGAATTGAAAAATTATTCATGTCCATTTTTAAATAATTTATCTGAAGCGAAGTAAAAATTTTTAACTATCTTTATAATCTATTAAAGTTCATATAAGTAATCTTAAATAAAAAATATTTATTACGCATTAACAATTAAAATTGAGAATTTTTATTACTGTCCACAAATTTTAAAATATTAAAGTTAATAGTTGCACCTAAAATATATTTAATCCAATTTTCATTTATTATTGTGTACTATATATTCACTAAATAGATGTATTTTGTAAAAAAACGGAATATGAATAATTTTTTGTTGTGAATAATTTTCTGCAAACATATATTTATTAAAGATTTTACTGTCGAAAATTTTTGCTAAATAAAGTTTGATGGAAAAAATTTTGTTTTTTTAAATCACTTTTTAATTATAAGCTACGGAATTATTTTTAAACATAAAAAAAAAAAAAAAAAAACAAATTTTATTAAAAATTATATATACCTTGCCAATTGTCTATTGTTATCAAGTATTTGTTGTTCATATGTAACAGTTTCTAATTCATTGACGAAATTTTTTTTTCGCGATTTCTTATCTTTTTTTGACTTTTTCTTCATTTTAAATTTTTATATTAAAAATTTTTATAAGTTCACTAATAATATACAAACATAAAATTTTTTATACTATTCCAAAAGTTAGATTCATGAAATAATAGATCGCGGTTAGATTCTATTTTCCATAAATTTGTTATATTCCATATCTTTTGTTGTCATGGAGATGAAACTACAGGTTATTAAGTAATTTAAAATGAAAAATTTGATTAACATATTCTTCCAAATTTATTTTACATCACAGCAATGGTTCGTAACAAGTTAACAACTACCGACGAGTTGAATTATTCAAAGATAAATATTATAAAATCACTACACAATTAGTCAAGTCAATATCTTCAAAATATCTATTAAGTTTTTAAATGTAGAAATTGCACCTTTGATTTTAATATCCAGAAATAATGAAAACTAATTTTTTGTTTTTAATGAAAATGCCTGAAATCATTGTAAAGATTGTTTGATGCTTAACATAATAAATAAATACATATATATATGCTTAATAAACCAAATATCGATATTTAGACACATAGCTCAGGATCCGTTTTAAAAAGTTAGAATGAAATAAACAAAGAATAGTTTAACATTGAAAATTTCTTATTTAAATCTTTACAAATATTTTAATAGAATATTTTTATAGAATATAAAGGAAGTAAAAAGCTTTTATCAATGATGATTTGCATAACTTAAAACTAAATTCAATAATCTTATTAATTACAATAAGCAATTATTTTTTTTTTTTTTTTTCTATGTTATATAGAATAAATACATATATCCAAGTACATTTTAATTTATTATCGCCGATTAATAATTACTTTTTTGTACATAATCTTTGACAATATTGACTACTAACAGAATCAACTTCAGTACTGTACAATTTTTATTTTTTAATATTAAACTCTATTAATTTTGATTAATCAACTACATCAATAAAAATGCTTACCAAACATTATAGTCCAAAATGAACAATAAGTTGTTTTAACTATAGAAATTATTTCGATTAATGAAATCTATTAAATTTATTCTAATGTATACTGAGCAAAAAAGATTAGGTAAACATCTATAGAAGATGCTTTAGATGAACTAAAAAGTAAACTGAAAATAATGTTTATTGTAATTTTTTGCAAATTTAATGGATGTAATTAATAATCAAATATTAAAGTTTTGATGTTAATAATAGAGCCACAAACAAAAACTAACAATTACTTATTCAATTTTGTAATGTTATGTTTAAATATTCTAATAATGAATATATTTTTAGCGAGTCCATAAAAAACATAAAAATAAAGCCTTATAGACTCACTTTTCATAAAGTTTAAGTTTGCAGCTCTTTTTACAAGAATGCCCACGTCTTTTATGAAGAAAAATAGACAACTTGACCCTGAGCTTGGTCCCACATGGCTTTTGAGAATTTGTGCTTGAAGGTGGGTATGTATGTATTGGTGTCGAAATTTATTCATTTAAAATTCGCAAATCTCAGTTGGCTGGTTGCGCAGGCGGCCTTTGAGCTTGTTGCTGTTGCAACTGAAGTCTTCGGAAGTAGATAACAAGTCCAAGCATGCCGGTAAAGATGGCAATGAGATGAAGATCCCAGTTCTGGATGAGAGACTCATCCCACTTACTTAATTGCTCAAAGATGCTAAGCTCTTGCACATAGTCGAGGCCAAAGAGCAAAAATAGTTTTATAAGAGCTAGAGCCACCGGTATTCGCGCATCGGGGCTGGTTTCTGCCGCCAAGTCGTAACAACGCTTTGCGAGATGTCGGTCCTTGGTTAAACCTAAACCACGCTCGTGCATGTAGCCTAGATTGAACATCGCTTGAGCATTGTGACGTTGTTCCGAGGCTGACCGATAGTGACTTGCTGCAGCTTCGTAATCGACCTTTGTGCCTCTACCATAATAATGAGCATCTCCAAGTTTTACCTATAAGATAAATAGCATTCTTTAAGTGATGGTTTTATTACAAAAACGACAATTATAAAAAATTGTTTCACTTTTCAAAGAAATAATTTCATATTATTTTTAAAATAAAAAAAAATATCGTTAAAAATATTTTATTTAATTTATTAAATCTTTATTTAAAAAAAAAAGAAATTAATATTAAAAAAAATTTGCAGTTACTTGAGCAACTGAATATCCTTGAGCAGCAGCTCGTGCCCAAAGCTGTAAAGCTCGTACGAGTCCTTCTTCTTCAGTGAGGATAGTCGTTTCGGCTCGATCAAGTATGAAAGCAGCATTACTTTGAGCTACCTCGTAACCCATTTCAGCTAACAAGTAATATGTAACAAATGCTTCGTCTATTCTAGCCTCTCGATAATCTGTATGAGCAGTCATGAGTTGATCACTCCATTTTCCCCGCTCGGCCACATTTTTTAACAGCTCCACAGCTGCTGGACAACTGCGCATCATACCAGTACCGGTAGCATGCATTTGCGCTAAATTGTAAAAAGCTAAAACGTGGCCGGATTGACTAGCTAAGTTGAAATATTTATTAGCTAACTTATAATCACGACGAACGCCTGTACCACCTGTAAAAATATGATAAAATTTATTAACGAACCATTTTATTTTTGGAAAATCCATTAAAATATGTTACTATTTTATGTAATATTATATTATCTATTTAAACAGTATATTTCCTCATAAAAAATCAAGGATATTATTTGCAAGAAATTTAAATTTTTTAATTTTATTTTACATTTCTGTTATTTAATGAATTTAAAAATAATAAAATACGTACTAAAATACATATTTCCAAGCTGTAATTGACCATCAACCCATCCTTGCTCTGCTGCCTGACTAAAATATTGAAGAGCTTTTGCAGGATCTCGATCAACGCCTCTGCCATACAAATACATTAACCCAAGTCCACTCTGTCCTACTGGATTACCCAATTCTGCAGCTTTTTTAAAGTACTTATAAGCAGTTTTATTATCTTGCTTTACTATATCACTGCCTTCTAAATAGATCTGTAAAAATTTATTGTAATTTTTTATAAAAAAAATTGTGCTACCTTAATTTATAAATTATTAATTATACATATCAACCTTGTAATTACAATAGTTCGCAATAAAAAATTGTGCAAAATTATAATTTAAAATAAAATTTAATATTTCAGTATTATAGACATTGAATTAATAATTAAAATACTTATTGATTAATAATATGAAAAATTACCTTTCCTAAAAATGCCATAGCAGCTGGATTGCCAGCATCAGCAGCATTTTGAAAATATTGAAGAGCTCGCTGATGATCAATAGGCACACCTCTTCCACCTTGATAATGAAGTTGACCTAGACCAACTTGAGCTTGTATATCGCCTTTTTCAGCAAGTAGCTGGTAATATTCTATCAAATCTTGATCGAAAATTCCAGAACTATAATTAGGATTTTCGTGCTCATCAAGAAGTCGCACACGTTGAACAACTGGACCACCGCTTAATGAAACTTCTTCTGCAACTTTGTTAGCTACTTGTCTATAAAAATCTAAAGCTATTTCACAAGATGCTTGAGTAGTTACTCCTGCCCAGTAACGATAACCCACAACCATCTGAGCACGAATGTCTCCTCCAATGGCTGCTATAGTGTAATGTAAAAGAGCTTTAGCTTGTGAAGCATTTACTCCACCAAGTCCTGTTGCATATAAAAATCCCATGCCCTAGAATTTTATAAAAAATTAATTATGACTCACAAACTTTTTATCTTTAGGAAATTTCAAATTATAAGTTATTATCAATTGCATATTATTGATCACTTAATTTTTTTTAAATCTGCTACATTTTATACGTCAAAATATGTTCTATCTAAGAACTGCTAAAAATTGAAATTCTGAGAACTGCACAAAAGATAAAATTTACTGTTTTATTGCAAATTGTTATCATGCAAATATTATAGTTTACCATATGTGCAGAAGGTAAACCAGTTTCTGCAAGCTCTTTAAATGTTTCTAAAGCGACTGGTATATCATGATTAAATGAACGAGAAGAAGAACTTATGCGGATTCCGAGTAAATGAGCCCATGCCAACGTAGAACGTGCTTCTTTGTGACCTAATGTTGCTGCAGCAGCAAGTAGTTTATAAGCTTCAATTTTATTTACACGAGTTGCATTTAAAAGACCTTTGGCTTCATTGTATAAATTTTCAGCTGTAATAACAATTAAAATTTTATTTTAGTATTCCTTTTAATATAAAATAAGTATGTTTTTGAATACAGAATATTTTTCATCAAATTTTTTATATGAATATATAAAGAATTTTCATTTCAATCAAAAAATAAAACATGAATAATTTTTTAGAATCGTTTTAGATGTAAATAATCACCTTCTTGTTCTTGTGGTGTGAGAGGTTGTGATGGTTCTTCCGGAGATTTCTCTTCGATATTTTCATCCCTCCAACTCTCAATCTCTTCATCTTCTGTCAACAAAATTTGCTGAAAATTTTCTAAATTGTCTTTTGATTCTGTTACCGCTGTTTTTGTCCAGGAGTCGGCTGTTTCTTTACTAGTACTCTCTTCTTCATTTTCATTCTTATCTTTTTGCTGATTAGTAGTTTTATCAGTAACATAAAGATCTGCTGGAGATAAAAGTGACTTCATTTTGTCTCGAAAAATTGCAGCATTCTCTTTTAAATATTTAATGAAAGTTTTATAATCTTTGTGTTGTAAATCTTCGGTAGATTTAGATTGTGCATTAATATCTGGAACAACATTTTTTTTCTGTTCTAATTTTGTTTTTTTTTCTGTTTTTGCTTTAGTTTGTACTACTAATATGAGCAGTAGAGATATGGTAAGAATGTAAGTTATCTTCATTTTCACGATGCTATCTTTTTCACGTCTTGTTTTTCGTTACATAGCCGGCGACCCGTAGATTCACCAAGTATCAACACATACGTGGACATACTAGCAGACTGCCATCCCTATCATTAATTACGTCAGTATGACACGTCAATAGTCATAATTCTTTAACAGTGCCTATTAATTAAAAAGGTGTGTAAATTAAATACAATATTTTAATGGACTTCAAAATCTTACCTTTGTGGGATAAATTTAGTGGACGGCAATTTTGTACCGTAAAACCTAAGAAAATTTTTTAGTTGAATCAGCTGTTGGTCATGATGGCAGTATGATAATTCTAGCACCTACAAACTCATGCGTTATCGCTTACACTAACGAAACGATTCAATTTTCAATTTGTTTATGAAAATTTTTTTATAGTAATAAACCGAAATACTGTATTTCAGTGTACTTACAATAACGCAAAAATATAAATATATTTAAAAACTATAAATTTTACTTCTGAATAATTTAAAGTATAAATAAAGATTTACTACGCCAATACATGTGTAGTGATAATATGGCTACTATTTTTACTACACAAAAGTAATTAATAACGTTGAAACCTAGTACTTTTGTCATTGTAATGTTTACAATTCTGCTTCTTTTATTCTGTTGAACACTAGATGTCGTTAGAAATCTACAAATACAATTCTAAAGTTGTAATTCTTACTAAATTATGAAAATTAAAAAAAAAATTTGTTTAAAAAGAAATAAAAAAAAAAATTTCATAAACAGTTCGAAATATATTAAAGAAGGCTCATTTCATTAGTAAGTGTCATAAAAAAATAGTAAAAAGTTTTTAAAATAAAATAAAATTTTTTTATTAAAAACGTATTAAAAAATTAAATTAAAATTTTTTTTTTTTTGTTAATTAAAATGTTTTTAAAAAATTTTATTAAAAAAATTACGGTAAAACATTAAATTAAATTAATTTTAATTTCTACTTATTTATTGTTCAAAACAAACTAATTTTTCCTATTTCTTTTATTCTTAATTAATTATTTTAAGTTTTAATATAACATTTATCAGTTGTAAAAAATAAAAAGTTGAAATATTTTGTAACGTTTAAATTATATTATAAATAGTTTTAATGATAAATTTAATTTCATTTTAAAACAATCGGTTCTATAATATTAATCAATATTAGTTATGATTACAAACATTTTTAATAATAATTCAATGACGTAATATATAATTGTTATAAACATTCTAATGATAATTTTAAGTATATTTTCCTCAGTAATATTACTATAATGTTAAATTAAAACAATAAATGTCGGTTGTTATCTTTGATAAATATAATTTGGATTGCTTATTATAGTTATGGTTAATTCTGCAAATAACCGCTCGATTATAAATTAAAATTAATTTACTACGATAATGTTAATATTCAATTATTTATAAAGACAACCAACTAATAAATTAATAAATTTCCTTAATTGTTCCTTTTTTTTGCAGTAGTAACTACCTTATAAAATACATTTTTGGACCTACATTCACAAGAACTTTTATTTTTATGAGAGGATATCACCCTAGAAGTTTGGCAGTGGAATTCTCGAATACCCTGTATATTAGGATATACTAATTTATAATTTATTATTTAAGAACTATAATTTTTTTACTGGCAAATCGGTATAGTCGGTTTGACTTCCGAAACCACGAGAACATTCGATTTGAATTTTCATTCTCAGTATATTTACTATACTAATTTAATATTATGCTGTTAAGTTTTATTTATTAACAATTTATTAATTATTATATAACACAAATGTAAATCGACTTATCATTTAATGTAAACACTTGATAAATAATTAATTAACGAATAATAAATAAAAATAAAACGATTTGCATTTTTACCTCAAGCTTTTAAGCGATATGGGTTTAAAAAAGGAAACATGCATTGCAATCGTAAATGATTTCAATTTTTGGACGTCACACAATTGATAAAAGAATTAAAGACTCATTTTTTAATAAGAATCCAAGTATTTATGTAGACATACTCTTTTGATATGTTTTAAACTTCAATTTTTATTTTTTACTAATACAAAGTTGATAACGATGGCATGAGTAATCAAAACTTGTAAGTCAGTTTCCGGTACAGTTTGTAAAGGGATTTTTTTAACTTACATATTCTAAAATATCGATGCAGTTAGTCATATAACTGTTTTTACAAAAAATTAAATTTTTTATAATATTTCAGAAAAAACACAATTAAAATTTTTCCTAAGTATTGTTAAAATTATGAAAGAATAAATATACGTTTTTATAATTAAAAATTAATTTTTATATTTTATAAATAATCTTGACAAGCAATCGATTATAACGATTAATTGAATAGAATTTTTTAAATATTATGTATTTGATTTTTTCTGTCATTAGTACCAACAAAAAAAAAATCAAAGTCACTGCAAAGTTAGACATACCATGATTCCTTTCTAATATATTTTATCATTGCCTGTTTTTAAGCTTATAATCCGTACAGTTTATTTTATTCTTTTGTTTTGTATAATAATGCATTCAATATTTTTATTGTTTTTTATTAGCGTTGGTAACAAAATATCAAAAATTATACTAAATAAGAAAATTTTTTGAAAATATTGAAGATTGAAAACGTCTCTTGTTAATAAAAATAAAGATCGTATTCAAGGAAGAGAAAAATATGCATATGTAGTAAACCAGTGCATTGAGTTATAACGTCTTGTTTCAATTATTACGGTCACGAATATATTATAATATCCTTTTATGCGTGTAAAAAGAGACAGAAATTGTCCACAGCGCACCCCCGACAATCGCAGTTAACCTCACTCTATCTTATTGGAAAGTTGTGCTTTCTTTTCTCTTTTTCCTCGGATTTTAAAACCGCAAAATCGAGAGGAACTTTTGTAGCGTTCGAAAAACCTAACACTTATTTACACGCACGCTATTCGTCACGTCAGTCTAACAGAAAGACACACGTACATATAAACCCATACGTGCTATCAAAAGGATGACTAGATTCGAGTAGAGGAATTGTAGTGACCAAGCACCGCCGCCGCTGTTGCTCTCGCGAGAGTGAAATACGAAGGAGCGACTGAGAAGTCGTGTGACTACTACGATAGTAGCAGTACTACTGTTACAGTGGTGTTACCTCCAGTAAGTGTATATATATATATGCGTCGTATGCGAGTGGACGTGGGTAAAGATCGACAAGAAGAAGAGGTCGCGGCTCACCGATACCACATAACCGCTACTGTCGACGAAGTCGAAGACGACGGTAAAAACGAGAAAGAGAACGCGCTAAGTGGGCACATACTGAACATTCGCCAGACGAGTGAGAAAGACGGCTAAAAGAAAAATACAAAGAAAGGATTGGAAGGAGTGAATAAGAGAAAGAGGGAGAAGAGGACAACAACAGTCACAGTCTCGCCGCAACAGCTGGCTATCGTCTCTCTCTTCTTTTCTAGTGCAGTGTTAACTCAGCTACCCGAGAAAAATCGGCTCTGAAGAAAACAGTGCAGGCTCGCATGCCTCGACTCCTCGTCATCAGCTCTTCCTCTTTCTCGTGAGGGACAAAAAGAGATTGTGTAAGTGAGAGCGCAGGTTTCTCCCTGTCTCATTCTTACGCGCGATATACAACACACATATCCCACATATCCATCCCACGTAGCAATAAGGCGCGACGACGGCTGGCTCGCCTCTGAATAGAGTCAAGAGTTCCTCGTACCTCGCGCCAAGTGCGAGGAAGAAAGATACACAGAGTGAGACAGAGATAGGATATTACACAGAATTCTTATACGAAGGCTTGTGTCCAAGGTGTAGGGAGCCGCGGCAGAGATGGCCAAGACCTATGACTATCTGTTCAAGCTGCTGCTCATCGGGGACTCGGGGGTAGGCAAGACATGCGTTCTCTTCCGTTTTTCCGAGGACGCCTTCAACTCGACCTTCATATCCACCATCGGTGCGTATAAACATATACATATCTATGTACACATGCAATGGCCCTGTGTGTACATAATAAAACACATGCCACCATTATCTTTTCTTTTTCTCTCTTTCTCTTTTCTATCTTTTATTCATTTTTTTCATTCGTTCCCTTTTCTTCCTTTAATTGCGTTCAAGTCGAGACTCAACGAACACGCACACATAAACTGCACGTCCTTGGAGACCTTGCACATACTCTCTCCCCCGCAAACACTAGCATCGAAAGTGAGTTTTCGCAAATGCACCTCACAGGTTATTTCTACGTAATAAATGTAGACCGTTCAAACAGAAAATTAATTGATAAAGCTTTTTTTATTATTATTACCGTTAGTTTTTCTAATCCTATGTCTAGGTTAGGATTTACTGTATGTTTTTTCTTTGTATTTTTTAATATTGGAATAATTGTCGTTAGGGACTTTAGAGTACTAAAATTTTGTAGATTATAGTGAGTTTTTGAGAGATATACCTTGGGCAAAGATTAATCAAAATATAGTTTTTAATCTTTTATAATGTTATGTAAACAAGTGAATGATCATGTATCATATATTTATTTTTTGTTTGATTCATGCAGCATTTAATGCACAATATTTTGATTTGTGAATTTTTAATAATATTTTATTAAATTTAATTGAATAATGATTATATTGATATAGATTATAATAAAGTTATATAAAATAATTATATTTGATGTTTCAGATTATAGAAATTATTGAAAAAGTGTAACAGATTGTTAAAATATGATAACCTAAATGATAAAGCTTTCTCGATTATAATTTTATAAAATGTATTATGATTTCAAGTAAATATTATAATTTAAATGTAATCCTTGTTATAAATACTTGAGTATTAGTACAGTCAGTCAATTCAGAAAAATATAATTAATGCTTCTAAAAATGAAGCATGATCAAAAAAAGCTTCATTGAAAATGAGTAGCTGGTTATTGATGACTAATATGAAGAGTGAAAAATTTTTATCATAGTTTATAATAACCAATCTATTTACTTTTATACATTATGTGTACACAGCAATTTATTATATATGTAATAAATATTATAAAATTTCTTGTTTAAAATATATATATATAAGTTACTATATAATATATTGTTGAAATGTTTCAATAAGAATTTTAAAAGTATTTATTACCAATTATGAATCATTTTAAATACTTGTAGCTACTTAAACAGATATAGATTGTTGTCTCCTATTTCTTAGTAAAGTTTTATTTCCAAGGTTTCTCGTTCTTTTATTATTTCCTATATATTTGGTATTACTTTGTGTAAAATAATTAAAATATTATTATATATTGAATATAATTATTAGTGTAATTAAATTTATCTACAGTTTAAAACTTAAAATATAAAGAGTATATATTTTTAACAAAAGAATTTTAATTTGTAATATATTTAATTATTAATTTGTAATTAATTTTATAGTATTTAAATATATTTCGTTTATTTACTTGAAAATTTTAATAAAATTCATCGAATGATTTTGAGAAATTTATATTTTTGATCGAATAATCATTTTTTTTAATTTTTTTTTTTTTCGATTTTATTATGAAAAAAAAATATAGTAGGAAAAAAGAAATTACTTTGTCACACATTCTCAAGCCTTTTTTCTCTTTTACATGCGACGAAGCGACTCGTCAGAAAAAGCACCTCGTCACGCATTAGTATACATACATTCATACATAGAAACATTTGAATAATGACGTCGAGGAATAAAGTAGCCGATTAATTTGTGCGTCGTATTCCAACAAGCAAGTAAAGATTATGAGAGTAATATGGTCTGTGCTCGGAAGTATAATCACCCATGGCATTAAAATGATTTAGAACAATAGCCTTTTTCACGAATATTTTCAGTGCAACTTTTACATTATATGTATAACAAAGGATTATAATCTTGATCTAGTAATTTTTACATTTAAAAATGATTTCATTTCCATTTTAATTGATAATGCTAAATTATCTTTAAAAAAGAAAACGAAAAACACGCTTTACTTTTCAATTTTACGTTTATCTAAAATGTAAATAATAAAATAAAAAATTTGCTTACATTTTAAAAGATTATAACTATATTTTGTCTTTAGTTATTTATTTCAAGTTATAATCGTCAGTTTATATCTATATAATTTATAAGAAATTTGATATGAAAAATGTAAGTTTGGGATTTTATATTAATTTTTAATATTAATAATTTTAAATTTTATTAAATAACTTTTTTAAATTTTCAATGAAATTTCAAAATTGCTTCTCTATTCTATTTCTTAAATTTGATATTTATTCAATCAGCAAAAAAAAAAAAAAAAAAAAAAAAAAAAAAAAAAAAAAAAAAAATAAAACTCGGAATTGTTTTAACACGTTTAATGTAACCTTACAAATAAGTGAAAAGAAAAGGCATTTTCTCAGGCCAAAACAGCAACAAGCTGTCGAAGCTAACAAGTTTATGCGTCCCTGACATTCCAGTCGTTTGGCTAAGATCGGTAAAGCTACGCGAGAGATGAGCCCATTATTTCGTTACACATTTCCTTGCTCGAGTGCGAGCAGACACAACGCGCACACGCAGACACGCGCGTACGTGCGCGTACGTGCGCGCAATCGCTTACATACACATACGATATCGAAGCAACAGCACGAAACATCATCGCGCACTCGTTTAATGTTGTCGACGTGTGTGGGTGTGTCAAGAGTAATCTATCGCTCATTGACTCGTGGAGTGTATTATATAGTCGCTTAAAGCGTTAGTCGTTTAGTCGATCGGCTCCTTCTTATAAAAGCGACGAAGACGACGACGTGTGCCTCGTTGTTTACGGCGATCGGTTTTTTGCGCGCTTACCCAAAGCTTCGATGTCTGATATATAATGCGTAAGCGAGCGCGTGCAGACACAAACATTAAAATATAGGTATATAATAGGAGAGGAAGGAGGGAGAAAAAGAGTGTGTGTGTGTGTGAGAGAGAGAGAGAGAGAGAGAGAGAGACAAAGGGCACGTTGTGCGCACACATTCATCATTGTTTCGATGAATTCGGATCTCTGTTGCGTCCGACTGCTCCCGCGTGTCCCTTTTACATATTATACTCGCGATGTGTTTGCTTCTGCACTTTCCGTCGATGACGCGTATTAAGACACACGTAAACACCGACGTGTAAGATATGTACATGTATAGTATATTCACTTAACGAGCGAGCGCTTAACACGCGATAAAAAAAAATAATCGAATTATAGGGCGATTCCCTCGCGTGCGGCGGTGGATTTGATGTTGATGCAATCGGCAATTTTGGAATTTTAATTTTTTTGTTGGAGACGAATTAAAACAATGAAAAATAAAAATGTTTTGATAACAAAATTTGCATTTCGAAAGAGCGAGAGAGAGAGAGAGAGAGTGTTTAAAGAAAAAGTACAAAACGAAATCGCAAAATTATTTTTTATGTCTGAGAATTCATTAACGTAATCGTTAACGATGCAGATTGCATCGATCATAAAAAGCATAGAAAACTGATTCAAATTCAAATTACTTTTCGATTTCGATTAAGAATTCTCATTTATCGCAATGACAATTTTTTATCAATTCGCAAAAAGAATCGATATTACTTTTGATATTATTGATTAATAAAATTTAATTAATACGAAGCCTTCTTTTGTTATTATAAAATTACAAAATTTCTGAATTTTCAATTCATGATCCTGCCATAACATTTAATTAAAACATATTCATAAAATTTCATGACGTCAATTCTATTTGCACTTTGTTTGCTTTGTATTTTAAAAAATATATTTAGAATCAATATCTATACATAAACTAATTAGAAAAACATGTTTAATAATAGGATATTGATAGTAAGCAAAACAAATTAATAATGTATTGCAGATCTAAAAGACATTTTCTAGTTCTTATTTGCTTTCTTGTTATCAAATAATTTGATAATTTTATTGCCAAGTAAAGTGACGTGATTGAATTAATTATTATCTTTGTTTGAAAGTACAACAAACATTCGATAAAACATTTTATATTTCTATGCATCATAAACGTTACATTCATAATTCGTATTGTTCATAAATATATTTAAAAAGTCCTTTTATTTGAATAATAAACGATTTTTTTTTTTTTTTTTTTTTTTTTTTTTTTTTTTTCTTCTTTTCTTCAAAAGTAAGAGCATTAAATTGTGGATAGTAAAATTTTAATAACGCATTGAATTTTAATTTTATTTGTTTTCATATTATATATGCTCATATATAAATATATAATTTTGTTAATAAAAATATTTTATCATAATTGCAGCTGCATTTAATGGCAAATGATATAATTTTTATGAACCTTTAATTCATTGTCGTTTCTTTTTAATAAAGAGATATCAAACTTTTATTGCTTATTATTATTATTACTATAAAAGCAATAATGAATTTTAGATAAATTTATAATATTATGAAGATTATTTACTTGTATTTAAAGTCTTAATAATTTTAATATAATTTTTAAAATAAATTGTTTATTGTTAATATTATTAGTTTTATTGTATTATTATTTATAATTTTTTTTTATTTATACATTAAATTATACATATAGATTGTGCAATATTTTTGAAAGATCAATTTTTTTTAAAATCTAACCTTTGATAGGCCCAAAGCGCTTATTCACTTTTATTTTCCAGGCGTTATTTAACTTGTTCAAATACATGTTAATTCTAAATATTTTGTAAATACGATCGACGCCATTTGAATTTGTTAAAAAATAATATAAAAGCTTGCATGCTTTTTTGACACGATTAAAGGCGCCACGTGTTTGCAAATTAACGAGCGCAGAATGTACCCCAGGAATTATCGCGCTTTCCTTTTCCGTCGTGTCAACCTCGATGAATTACTTATCCATCGCCGTGGTCCCGCGCGGATAAAAGAGTTAATTATGCGCGCGCGATATATGTGTGAAAGTAAGTATATATAAGGTAAAGACGCTAAAACCGGAGCGCCCAACACATAAAGCAGTCATCACAGCTGTGTCTCGTCCAGTTTTACCCGCGCGCTCTTAAATATACTTCACCCGTCTAACTTGTACTACAAGATTATGAATCATTCCGAGTCGAGAGAGAGAGAGAGAGAGAGAGAGATAGACGCACATAGCACCACTTTCGAGGGAAAAAATCCCGCGTGGAAAGATCGAAAGGTAGAGTTTAATTAACCGACTTACCCGGTAAACTTCACCTTTGAACCTCGCGAGGCATTAGAGCAAAAATTTATCTTTCTTTGTTAAATTTTCGATTTTACGATGATTTTTTAAAAGTTTCTCATGCTTCTTATTTTTCATATGTTGCAGGAATTGATTTTAAGATTCGCACAATTGAACTCGACGGCAAGAAGATTAAGCTACAGATATGGTAAGTTTATCGCAATTTGCTTAAACGATATCGAAAGCTTTTTTTATACCGTATGACTTAATTTTTCGTTTATCTTTGTCATTTTTCAAATATTTACAATTTTATTATCTTCATAATTATGAATTTAATTGAATAGATAAATTATTTCATCTCGATTTTTTTTTTTTTTTTTTTTTCTTTGTGATATTTAAAAACGTAAATATTGTAACTAATAATATAATATTACGCAGTTTTATGATTATAAAAAAAACTGATACTGCAATTCTTGATTATTTTCATAATTAATTAAAGTAACTTGTAACTTTTATTTTCAAAATTTATAAAAAATCAATAAAATTAAATTAAAAAAAAAAAAAATGTAAGAAATGACGTTGTTGATAAACAAAAATAGATTATAAATTTTTTGCAAATTATTTACCATATTAGCATACAATTTACATTATTTAAGATAAACTCTAATAGTTAATAATATATTCGTAACTACCGTAAAGTGAGGTAAATAAATAAGAATTTTAAGTCTAAAAAGTGATGATAAATTTTTCAGGGACACGGCCGGTCAGGAGAGGTTTCGCACAATAACGACGGCGTATTACCGAGGCGCCATGGGCATAATGCTCGTGTACGACGTGACGAATGAGAAGAGCTTCGAGAACATAAAAAATTGGATTCGCAACATCGAGGAGAACGCGTCGGCCGACGTCGAAAAAATGCTGCTCGGTAATAAGTGCGAGCTCGAGAGCAAGAGGCAAGTGTCGAAGGAACGGGGCGAGGCCTTAGCCATCGAGTATAGTATAAAGTTCATCGAGACCTCGGCCAAGACGAGCGTCAACGTCGAGGAGGCCTTTTTCACCCTCGCGCGGGACATTAAAGCGAAAATGGAAAAGAGACTGGTGAGTAATGTACTTCGTCACCATTACCCCAATTATTATATGTGCTACTCATCATTTTTCAAATTGTCGCCGTTGTTGGAGTTGAAAGTCAATTTTCAATCATTAATTACCGATAGTTAATTTATCCTTGAGTTAATTAGAATCAGCTTTCAGCGTGTCCTTTCTGTTATTTACATCGTTCGAAAAAATAAAGAAGAAAAATTAGTGCGTTATATTTATTATGATTATAAGACGTTTTTATAAGTTTTTAACAAAATTAAAATCATTATATTTTACTTTTTTTTATTTGAATTTCATTCGCTCTCCAACTATAAAATTTCAATTATTATAAATTTATATGAAATAACACGTATTTCTTTGTTTCCCATGCCTCTTTTTATCTCTGGTGCGGGTCTATATTGGCAGAAGGTAACTCTATCCTGACACTGTGTTTACTTGCTGCAACTGCATCCTTATGACGTGTTTAAGCTATTATTATACTTGCACAATTATTTTCTCTCATTGTGAAAGATGGCACCTGACGAAAATATAACTATTTATAGATCAACTTACTTTTTATTTTCATTCTATATTATTGAAGATTCTACAATAAATTTTGTCGTCAATTAAATTATTAACAAAATAATATTTAGATTAATTTATAATAGCTTAAAATACTGCTTTTATATTAACAGCTTATTTTACACTTCATTTTTAACATTAAAACTGTGAGCTTGTATAATTTATAGATATTGTCAGTATTATAGGCTTTGTAGATGTATGCGTTGTTTGTAATATCTCCAATAATATGCTTTGTTTTCTCAGTATCATTTTAATTTATTTGCATTAAATTTTATTAGTTTAATTTATTACAAAAAAAAAAGAAGAAAAAAGCATTAATTTTTCCATTAAAACTTGATAAAAAGTTGCTTTTTTATTATGCACTAGTTATAATAAAGTTTATTATATAATTATATTATATAATAAAGAGGTTTGTTAGCACTCATTTATTATTTGGCTAAATTAAAAAAATGAGTGTTAATAAAATATATTTCTATCACAATAAGCATGTTCGTTTTGTGTTTTTTAAATAATTACTACGTAGGTACACATGTACACGTGTGTATAAACGAATACACATAGGTATACCTAAACGTGTACTGATACGTATTTAGGTATTCAGATTTTCAATTTTATCAAATTAAAAATATTATTTCGTTTATTAAATCCATTTTAAAATATTGGCTTTTATATTTTTTATTTTTGAATGTTTGAATGTATTTACAGCGATTTTCTTTAAAACGAATAATATTTAAATGAGTAATCATCTTTTTTGTATTTTTTTGTTATAAATTTTAAATGAAATCATACGACTATAATTAATTTTTCTTTTTTAGGAAGCATCGAATCCACCAAAAGGAGGTGGCCATCAACTAAAAGCTATAGAACCTCAAAGGAAACCTCAAAGCTTGTTTTCGCGCTGTTCTATACTCTGACCCCTCAACCACCTACTGCATGATACTAAGGCCCACTTGTCTACTACTGTCGTCTACTTACGTTCTCTTTGTCGAACGAAATTTCTGTTCAAAGAGCAAACCTGCAATGGGCATCTGCCCTTCAAGGAGTTTTGTGATTTTACTCCTTGACGATGGATGTATCTTGTCAATTGGGTGGTGTTTTTATAAATTATACAAATAATCGACACTCTCCTAATGGAAACTTTGGGGGAGGAACTGTACTGACTTCATAGGCTGAACTACTCATAAATAGTGTTTTTTTTCTTCATCGAATTTAATATTACAAGTAAAGCAAATTTTTTATTTTAGATACTACAAAACTTACAGGAACTTTTTAGATTAAAACTTGGCTGCGTAATTGACAAATCATATTACAGTTTGAAAACAAGGCTTTGGAGACATGAACAAAAAACTTAAATATTTTTAATTCTTTATACAATTGTTGTAGAACTGTGCAAGTCAGTTTGCAGTCATTAGTGAATAAAAGAAGCTCAATGATGTGATGCAGTTTATGAATAAAAAAAATTTTTAATTGTGTTGCATTGACACGTTTTTCAATAAAGAGCTTTGTTTTTTCTGGCCGACGCGTGCACGGATATTCGTTCGAATTGTTTCTCCCCTGATTTCTATGTATAATAATGAGGTATATAAATGTAATGAAAGAACTTCAAGCAATAACTAATGCAACGCCTTTTAAAAAACTTCAAATCTATACCTCATTAGTGTACTGAAATCCAAAGGAGAGAGTTGTAAACAGTAACTAATTAAGGCCAGGCACCGACCACAATCATTTTTTACATTGTTGTTGATTAATAGCTTTTTCACGAATTTAACATGGTATATAAACAATGATGACGAAATAATTTTAGCACATTTATTAATCAATAAAAAAAAAAAATAAAAAATTTAAAAGATTTTGCAAAACATGACTGGGTATTTTATGTGATGAATAACGAACAAAAAAAATATCGTATGGTTATTATTTCGTCTTTTGGGAAAGGATGGGATCTTGATAGTTTTGCAACATCCGATGTGAAAAACATGAAAAGGTTTTGTGTTATACGAAAGAGTTTATGTTTACCAGTGTAAGTCGATTTATGTATGTACAGAGGACCTATATTACGAAAAATTTATAGCATCTGCTTGTTGTCACAGCTCGCGCATCCTTATCGATTTTGCATTTTAATTATTCAACTTGTTTCGATTCGAATCTGAATATATAAACGACTATTATAATACATTTTATATTAATCCTATATGTTTTGTTATGATGTATATGTTTATTAAAATTTGACCTTTCCAATCCTATATTTTAATAACAGCGGTGTTTTAACTATTTTCGAATTCTGTTATTATAGCTTCTATTTCTTTGTCCGCTTCTTTGTCTTTTTCTATATCGATACGAATTTGCTCCAAAATTGCCTAAAAAATTTTAATAATTTTATTTATATGTTTTTTTTAACAGAATTACATTAATATCAGTATTCGTTTAATTCTCGCAGAAAATATTAATTTAATTTCAATATTATAATTAAAAAAAATAATTTCGCGAGCAATCATCTCATGTATTCTATCAACTTGATAAAATTATTGTTTATTCAAAATTAAGAATTAAAAATTAATATATTAATAATTTTTAATAAAAAAAATAAAGTAATATTAGTAAGTATTAAAATTACTTTTATTTATGCTGATTGATTATATTTTTAAAATTTTTGTTATTTGAAATTAAACATTACAAATAATTGCTATTTAAAATTTTCTACTAATATTGTAATTTATTAAAATATTGAATTACTTTTTAATAGATCCCTTAATTTAAAAAATATAAGTTAATAAAATAGAAAATCAAATTTATTTATGCGTAAAACAGTAAAAATCGATTGACATTTTAAAATTATGATTATTTTTAAATAATTATATAAATGTAAATAATAATCACTGAATTATATTTATTCCTTTTATGTCTGCTAATGATTTCATTAAAATTATTTTTTTGATGCGAAATGTTTGTTTGTTTATTTAAAATTAGCTCCTGTCGTAAATTTCTTATTTCTTCATCCTTTTTTGTGTAAATAGCATGCGTACATAGTCCAACTGTTTGTAAACGTTTATTTAATTGTACTGTTGATTCAATTGATTTAAGCAAACACTGATGCTCTTTCTCCAATTTATCGACGTTGCTAAAAATATTAAAGAATTATTTTGAATTCAAAATATATTATCATCAGGGTAAGTAAAAAATATTGCAAATTTCGATCGACCCATTTGAGATGGATTATACACCGTATCTAATGGTCATATACGACAACAATTTCTCATTCGAAAAAATTATTTTAGAAATTATTCTTTTTCTCAAATGGATTAAAGACGTCGAAAAAATGTTTAAATTAAATTAACGTGCTAATACACAATAAATGTTTATATAATAATTTATTTTTTAATTTGGCACTCCGATGCTTCTGTACAATTGTTTATATTGATAAATATTTTTATTTGAAATTGAAGTTGCAAAATTACCTTTGAAAAAAATTATTGGCTTGCGAAAATCTTTCCTGCATTTCTGATAATGAAAATTCTAATGTCTTTTTTGTAAATTCATTGGCGTTAATTGTTTCTGACAATTTTTGCACATTTAATTTTAATGTAATGTTCTCTAATTTTACAGCATGAGTTTGCTCTAATAAATTTTCTCTCTCTTTCATAGCAGTATCACAATTAATTTGCAATTGAAGTTTTTCATTTAAATATTTAGCCTTTTCTTTTTCTATCATTTCAATAACTTCATGTGCTGTTGCTAACTGTATTTTTAAATCATTGACTGTTCTTTTTGTATCTTCTATAATTATTTCTTTATTGAATAATTCTTGACGAACTTGTAACAATTCCCGTTGTGATTCTTCAAGTGTTTTCTTTAAAGTAGATATAGTAAGGTAAATATTTTTAATGTTATAAAATTATACCAAGTTTAATATCTTTTTTAATCGACAATTTTATACAAAAGCGCAAGTTAAATAGTACAGATTTATAAAATGCATTTTTTTGTGCGTTTTAAATTTTAAAGTTTATATTTAGGATATCGCAACTTAAAAAATATAATAAATTTGTCAAACTTACAGATTTCCACTGCAATTCATTAATTTTTTCTTGCAATTGAATTTCTAAGGTATAAATATCTGGAACATCGATATCTTGTTCCTGAGACATTATTTTTTGTAAACTGTATAATTTAATATTGAGGATTTAATTTCGATCCAATTATCGTAAAAGAACGTAAATTTAAATTTTCCGTTATTAAATGCTTATTGCCAAAAGTATTTTATCAATAAGAGAAGGTTGATAAATAAAATGAACATTTATTTAAAATAGGAATAAATTTATAATTATAATTATATTTATTTATAAAAATAAAAATTTTAATATACAATTTACATTAAATATTTTTAATGTGTGTCCATGAACTGTATTTCACTAAGTAGTAAAATATGATTCGGCAAGGGCCTTGGTTGTGGGCTAAGTATTGTGAAGGTTTGTCTTTCTACATCAACATTAGTCCTACAAGAAATTATTTATAAATAATTTATTAATGTGATAGATATTACATAACATACATAAAATTAATTAATTTTGCAATCTTACTGCCTTAAATTTAATTATTTGATTCATTAATTAAAAATATATATCTGTATAAATATATATTTGTTTAAAGTAATTTAAATAAAATTTATAAAAGATGAAAATATTTAAGCTGTATATTAATAATATTTTTTAATGCATTTGTTAATACTAAAGTGGTATAATTAAATGATTGTATTTATAAAAATTAATAAAATAAAAATGTATGTGTGTAAAAAAAGAATATTGCATTCCAATACTTACACGCATACAAAACCTGCAACATTTGTTTGTACTACATCATCTTCTGGTGAATCAGCAAATGATACAGAAAGTATGTGATGCAGTAAACTTGGCCCTGGTGTAACTGCTACTAGTTTTGTTAAATTATCTTCTGCCTTCATTCCTAAAGGCATACATGAAGATGGCAATACTGGTGCTCCTATTTTAAAAAGTTTTGCTTCACTCCATTTCACTTCAAAACTGTGTGGATAAAGAGGAGTTCTTGAACCGTAAAAATATTCTCTAACAGATTGATCACGAGCTTCATTTCTTTGAGTTTGACTTCTTTCTACAACACCACCACTTTTCGGTAGAAATACTACTTTGACAAAGTCTGGCATATCTCTAACCAATTCATTATAAAGTCTTTCTTGATCTAAAACTAAAATTGTGTCTACTTCAAAGGCTTGGGCTGCATGTGTTAACATCTTGTACCCTCCACCTTTGATCCAACCACAAGTATTGATAACTATACCAGAAACTTTGGCTTTTTTATTTGCTTGTAGTCTATCTGAACAAACCTCAGCCAACCTTGTTACAAGAAGATTATAAAGAACTGAATTAGAGCTAGGTGTTTTGTATCCAAAATGAAAAACTAAAGGTGCTTGTTGACTAAAACCATCAACAACATTTGATGGCCTTTCTACAAGCAATGCTCCGACTGTTCCTGGTATAGCAATATGTCCTTGCCCAACATCTAAGTCAACATAAATTGGACGTCTTCCCATTCTGACAGCATAATTTAATAATAACCTGCATAAAGTTGATTTTCCTACATCGCATGGCCCTACAACCATGAGAATAGGTCCTCTTGTATCATCTTTTTCTGCCACTTCTCTCATTCTTTCCATTGCTGCATGGCAATTTAAATATAAACTCATAGGAGTTTCTTTTGCTATATAACTAACATCAGTTTTACCAATTAATTCAACGGTACATCCTTGCCAAGTGAACACAGCCACTTTAGCACCACATGTAAATTCATATTTTTTTCCTTTTACCAATTCTGTTCCAAATACTTCGGCTAATCCACTTTTTAACTATATTATAAATTTAAATATCTATATTAGATTAAATTTAATAAATGTAAGATATTTAATAAATGTAGATAACTATGGTGACAAAAATTTTTTTTCTAGATTGAAAAAAATCCAATTTAATTTGGACAGGAAAATTATTTAATTTAAAAACATAATATAAACATACCTCCAGTGTTACTTTTTCATTTTTACTTTCTAATTCAAAGCGCAATTCACAATCGGGATCTAATTTAAATTCTTGAATTGGGGCCTTTTCTTCAGTCATTTTTATACAATTTATAAATATAAATTTGCAAAATATTCGTATCTAAGGTTTGGATTATTAACAAATATAAAATTCTACTGTAATAAATGCCATTTGTTCTCGTATTCATTCACCTAACCTTTTATGCTATGCGGTAAACATTAACCAGCATTTGATATCGTGTTTGATACTAAGCAATAGGGCATCTCTCTTTTTTTACCCGCCAACAATACTTTATATATAAATTATGTTAAAGGTGTATGAAAATATTTTTTATATAGTTGAAAAATTTTTTTATAGTTTCTATATTGTTAACACAATTTCATTATTAATTTCAAATTATAGTTAAATTTAAATTAAAAAATATATTTTTTAAAAATAATCCAAAAACATTAGCAATTGTAACATAAATATTTGCTTTGAAAATTTATCGAAAATAGTTGTCATATTAAATTTCATTTTTAATCATTGTTTCTGCATGAAAATATTTTTTTTTTAAATTAAATATTTAGAGTAAAAATTTTAAATCTTATTTTTATATAATATACGTGGAATATAACTTCCATAACAATTTTTTAATTATTGCAACGCCATTTATGTATGTCATTTAAATTTATAATATATTATAATTTAAAATGTCAATTAAATAAATTTTTTATTTAAATATATATCATTTTAAATGATTCTTATAGTGTAGCCAATAAGAAAACAGATAGGAAAATGGGCGAGTCGAATTGTTCAAGTTTTACATGCGTTAAAAAAAATCTAAACTTATTGGTTAACTCAATTACGCTTTTAGCAGAAGTACCACTGACATCGTTTATTGAACTTGGAAATGGCGAACTTCTTTTCATAAATTTACTGAAGACTGAGGAATGAAGAATGAGTAATACCTTGTGACGTCAAAGTCTAAAAAGTGTTACGGACACTCGGATATAAATATAAGTAGACTTTCGCTTTTAGTAGTGTAGTAAAGTTTATGGAATGAAAAGAAATCTACTTTTCAAATGCTAATTAATTATATGGAAGAATTTATCAGGTCATCACTTGAATTTTGAAGGTAAGCACCTAATGAATTTTTCATTTAACAATTGTATAAATAGAGAAACTTGAACTTTTCTGACACTTATTCAATAGATTGCTGTTTATTATTGTTGATAGTTTTAAGTAAAACAACTGAAGTTTTTATCTCAGAAAAATGTTGGGTGTCGGCAGAAGATTGTGCAATTTATTAAAAGAAGAGCTCCTGAATGTTCGTTCACATTATACAAACATGCAGGGAGTTGCTCCATTGCAACAAATTGCCTTAGAAGAAAAGTGCATTCTTGTGGATGAATTTGATAGACCTGTAGGCGAAGCTACAAAACGATATTGCCATCAAATTGCAAAAGATGGTAGCATACCATTACATAGAGCATTCAGTGTATTTCTTTTTAACAACAAAGGTGATTTGTTAGTACAAAAACGAGCTGCTGGAAAGGTAGGTGATTCCTATTTTTCATAAGTGATAATATACAGTGATAAATGAGTAGTTTTATATGCTTTTATTAATTAAATATAAAAATAAACATTATTTATAAATAACAAAAATTGCAAAAAGAAATATGATTAAATTTAAAAACATAAACTATTATATTGTTTATTTAAATTACATTTAAATGAAACAATATTTCCAAATAAAATAAATTTCAACTAAAAGTAGGATTAAATTAAAAAATATAAACCATTATTTATTTAAATTATATTTAAGTCAATTTTAATATTCTTTTTATATTTTAAAATAATTTTTAGTAATATTTAAATGTAATATCAGTTAGTAATAAAAGATTACAAAAATATCTAAATTTCATATTACAGCGATAAAAATTGATTTAACATTAAACCTATCTTAAATTAAAAAATTTTTAATCGATGCCTCTTAAAGTAATAAATATTAAAGTAATAAATATGGTTTATTTATTTACAGCCAAAGTATGATTATAGGTTACATGTTAATTTAAATTATAAATAATTATTTGTATTTAATTAATTATATAAATTAAAACACAAAATTTAATTTTAAAGATTTTGTCTCTTTATTTATATTATTTCTTGATATTTTATAACTTATCACTATTGTTTGATAAAACTTTAATTAAGTTTGCTTATAACTTATGTTATTTTCCTGATTCAATATAGGTATTTTGCAACTTGAAAGTTATACTTTTTATTCAGATATGGGACGTTCCAATGAATTCTTAGTATATTTCGGATTCGAGTTTTATTTTTTTTTTGAAAATTTGTCGACTTTTAGTTTATATCAAAATAAGATATCATGCCAAGTATCGGCTCAAAATATAAATATTTAAAAGAGTTATGCATATTTAAAAAAAAAGGAGTAAAATTTTTTAACTGTTATATATCAAATACTAATTATCGGAATGACGCAAATTTTTTTTTCAATCACGCCAATAATATTGAACTTATAAAATGTATAATTTAGTACAAAATTTTTTTATAAAAAAAAGTTACAATTTTTTATAAACAAATTAAGTTTTTTAATCGAGGGGCACAAACGATTTTTAATTTTTTGATGTGAAATTAAAGCCTAATCTTTCTTCTTTAATTTCGTAAAAAAAAATTTTCCGACATTTTAATAGAAAAAAATTAGAGCCATTTGAAAAAGACGCTCGGTGCTTCTCGCCGCGCCGCGCCGCACTTTGCCTTATGATGCATGCGTGCGCTGCATAATACGGCGGTTGCTTAAGGAGCGCTTTGTTCACTTCTTCAAGCTTCTTCCTTATTTCAAAGTACATAGATTTTTTTTCATGGAATCAGAATTGAGATTTTAATATTCCTTTTAACATATCTTATTTGATAATTTATTTCTTCAGTGTCTTGATAAATAGTATCTTGTTATAAAAAAAAAAAAAAAAAAAAAAATCCTTTTTATTGATTGATTGAAAACAGTCTTTATTTAGTTATAACAATTACGTGCATTATTTACATTTGGTATATGTTCAACAATAGCTTATATCTGTATCTTATTTTATAATTAGTAATTAACTTAAAAACTAAGACTAATACTTTTTCTATTTATTCTGGCTTTTTTCTTAATTAAAAGTAGATCAATTGATAACTTTAATATTTTGTAATTATTTGAGCCCTTGCCATATTAAATTGTGTCTACTTATAAAACATTACAATATTGCTATTTATAAAAAATATAATGTTACAAAAGAACTATTATTATCTGTTTATAAAAATTATACTAACCTATGAATTTATAAAAAATTATATATAATATAAAAGTTTTTTTCGGAAGTCCTAAGATTTATAATAAATTATCTTTATCGCGATTTTTTACTCATTACGCATTACAAGAATTATTAATTTATTATTTACTCTATTCTTCAACAATTTTATTTTTATTTGAATTTTGAAGACACGACAAAAATATGTAATAAAATAAAATATTTAAAAATAAATGTTAAAATTTCCATTTTGATTGCACGAAAAAAGGAGGTGAACGGGCCGAGCATCAACTTCAAATTTCTCTATTTTCTTTTCCATTAAAATGTCTAAAAATTTTTTTTTACGAAATTAAAGAAGAAAGATTAAGCTTTAATTTGGCATAAAAAAATTGAAAATCAAATGTGCGCTTCGATTAAAATTTGTTTACTTATTAATGCGGCGCGTAAGTATACAGCTAAATAAGACAAGCACCGAGCGTCGGCTTCAAATGGCTCTAATTTTTTTTCTATTAAAATGTCGGAAAATTCTTTTTACGAAATTAAAGAAGAAAGATTAGGCTTTAAATTGACATCAAAAAATTGAAAATCGTATGTGACCTTCGATGAAAAAACTTAATTTGTTTATAAAAAATTGTAACTTTTTTTTATAAAAAAATTTTGTATTAAATTATACATTTTATAAGTTCAATATTATTGGCGTAATTGAAAAGTAAATTTACGTCATTCCGATAATTAGTTTTTGAGATATAACAGTTTAAAATTTTTACTCCTTTTTTTTTAAATATGCATAACTTTTTTAAATATTAATATTTTGAGCTGATACTTGGCATGATATCTTATTTTGATATAAACTAAAAGTCGACAAATTTTCCAAAAAAAAAAAAAATAAAACTCGACTCCGAAATATACTAAGAATTCATTGGAACGTCCCATATATAACAATTTTTGGATATTTGTATTTTTATCTATTAATTTATTTTAATATTAAAAAATGTTAATCACAAAATGTTAATGTGAAATAAAAAAATTAATATCATTTCATTTTTTACACACTTATTGCAGATTACTTTCCCAAATTGTTATACAAATACATGCTGCAGTCATCCATTGGCTGAAATTGAAGGTGAAAGTGAAGAAACCGGTGCTATTGGGATTCGAAGAGCTGCCCAAAGAAGACTTGCTTATGAATTAGGAATCCCAACCGCAGAAGTTCAACCGCAAGACTTTTTCTATCTTACCAGAATTCATTATCAAGCAACAGATGGTGATATTTTTGGAGAACATGAAATAGATTATGTTTTGTTTCTGATAGTAAATAAGATTACTCTTGACCCAAATTCTGATGAAGTAAGTGAAATTCGTTGGATACCAAGAGGTCATATAGCTGATTTTGTAAAAAGTGTTAAATACCCATTAACTCCTTGGTTTAAATTGCTTCTTGAACATCAATTACCAGTATGGTGGGATAATTTGGAAACGATACACAAATTTCAAGATCATTCAACCATTCATTGTTTTTCAAAAATATAAATATTATATATTCTTAAACAGTGGTTGTGATTAATAACAAATTTCTAATTTTAAATTAAAAAATACTATATTATGTCCACTCGTTATACCTGTGTGTCACATTGGAGGCATCTATACAACTTTAGTTTTAAAATAGTTAATTTTTTTATTATTGTTAGTTTTTTTAATGTTAAAAATGGTTTTTATAATTATGTAATTAATGAATTTTTTTCATTTATTTTTATCTTAAAGAAAAAAAAGAAATATATAATCTATATAAGTCATTATGTAATTACACAAAATATAAAACTCAAATATTTACAAAAGTATGGATGCTGGATGCTGGATAGCAATATAAAAAAGTACTATGCAATTAAATAGGAAAACTAATTTTAACAGTTAATTTTTATCAGAAATACACATTAAAATATCGATATAAAGAGGAGTTAAATGACTAGGCATGAAGTTAAATGAATAACTTCTTAAACTACGATCCATGCAGTATAAAAGAGTATCCCCACAAATTAAAAAAAGGAAGATAATGCAATAATAACCCTGAAATCGAATACTTGAATTTCTCAGGATTACTTACATTAATATAATTCAAGCTGTAGGTATCGCCGAGCCATCATCAATCAACACTTTTACCTCACAATTAAGGCGTGCTGGTTTTCTTTATTCACCAAGAAGCAAAATTTTTTTTGATGTTTATGTTCGTTTGTTCCTGGACAACACTATATTTATAAACGACTAAACTTTTAACTATATGAAATAATTTTTATAATAATTTTTTTTTTTTTTTTATATAAATATTCAGTATAGAATATTTTATAATAATCTGATGAAAATTATTAAAATTTGTATAGAAAAATTTACATGATTATAAATTATAATTTTTATTAATAAATTATATAATTACATTAAAAATTTTAGATAATTATGTCTATTATTTACAAGAAATCATTTGTGCTAATAATTGCAATAAAAAAAAAATTTTGTTTTAAAATTTTAAATAAAAATTGATATAATTTTTTTTGTAAAATAAGAGTAATTTTATAATATAAGAAATTTTTGTATTAAAAAGTATTTTAATAAATAAATCTACCCAATTTAATGTTTTTTTATTTAATACATTCTAATATGTATTTTATAATATTTTTATAGAATATATAGCAGTGATATAATTCATAAAAAATAATTATTTAGCAGCTGAAATATTTAAAAAAATTGTTTATATTTCATAACAAATATGAATAAATATTAATTATAAAATAATTAATTTAATACAGAATTAGATAAGTTGAAAATATATTTAAAAAATTTTACCAGTGTAAAATTCTATGCGAGAATTATAATAGGGAGTTTGGGAAATTTGAAAAAAGTAAACCGTATTGGTTGGCCATCGTGATGTGTGAGACCGGCTTTTACATTTGACGTGTCGTAGCTTAGTCTGTACGAAAGAGTGCGTGCGAGTGAGTGGGTTACGTACCGTTTAGTTTGGTTGGTAGCGTATGTATGAAAAAGTTAGAGGCTTTCATGCAGTCTGCTTGATTTGCTACGTGTCGTGCAGACTGTTCTGTATCGAGATCTAGGTGAGGAAGTAATACAGTAAAGACTAAGAAAGGGTGCACCTCATGGAGATCGAACGGTTGCTTTAGAAACAGCTGAGTGCAATTGAGTTCTGAGTATCTAAGTCCCGTCCACCGACGGATAAGCAAGCTTAGTCTTTTACGGCAGCCGGTGAGACATGCAGCCTAGTAAGGCGAGCACGGCGGTAAGCGCCTCGCCTTCCGGCAACAAGAAGGTTCTCTTTCCTGATAAGAAGCCCGTAGCAAAACAGCTCAAGTCATCCACGTTGACAAATGCCGCTGGCCTGAACTCTCTCATCACCTTTACCGTACTCTTACTCGCATGGATCTCTGGCTTCGCTTCACGGCTTTTTGCCGTTATACGTTTCGAGAGTATCATCCACGAGTTCGATCCTTGGTATTATTGCTCATCATTATCTTACTATTTTATGTTTTGTTTTTTATTTACCTCTATGAACTATCAGTGCTAGATAACAATTTGTGTAATAAAATGTATTGAAGGTTACCTTATGACACGTTGTCCAAGTTTTTAATCGCTTTGAGATACAGCTCAAACGTGGCAATTACGTGAAGGCTTGATATTTTGTTTTTTTTGTTGGTATCTGGAAAGAAAATATTTAATGATTTATAAAGATTATTTCAATTTCCCTTTTGTAACAATAAAGATTGAAAATATCTTAGAAGTCTACAAAGACCTTAAAAAATCTAAACTAATTTTTAGACTAATAAGTTATAATATTTGTCTCTTGGTATAGAATTTTTTTTTACCATAATTTAAAATTTTTTTTACATTCATCATATTTTACATTATGTTTTTAATGTCTTACTTGACTAAAATTTCTTATTAATTTTATTATTTAAAATTGTTAAAAGTTGAAAAAAAATATTGAACATATTTTTCTGTAAATATTAAAAAATAATTTTTTTTTTTAATTATTTATAAGTAAAATTGTTTTAGACTGTTTCAATGAAAAAAATCTGTTTGATAAATATAGAATTTAAAGCTATCCATAAAATAAAAATTGTACATTATTTTATAATCCTTTTAATATATTATTTTCACAAAAGTTTATAAACATTCATAATGTATGTACCAGTATTGATTCTAAAATTTTTATTCATTATTTTAATTTTTTTTTTTTTGTTTCCCTTATAGGTTCAATTACAGATCAACAGTGTACATGGTACAACATGGTTTTTATAACTTTTTGAATTGGTTTGATGAAAGAGCATGGTATCCACTAGGACGTATTGTTGGTGGAACAGTGTATCCAGGTCTGATGATTACATCAGGATCCATACACTATATTTTACATTCGCTTAACATACCAATTCATATTAGAGACATATGTGTTTTCTTGGCACCAATATTTAGTGGACTTACAGCCATATCAACTTATTACTTAACTAAAGAATTATGGAGCGCAGGTGCTGGATTATTTGCTGCGTGCTTTATTGCCATTGTTCCTGGTTATATTTCAAGATCAGTAGCGGGTAGCTATGACAATGAGGGCATTGCCATATTTGCATTACAGTTCACTTACTACCTCTGGGTTAAGTCTGTTAAGTCTGGATCAATTTTTTGGGCTTCTATGACTGCCCTATCTTTTTTCTACATGGTTTCTGCTTGGGGCGGATACGTTTTCATAATTAACTTAATACCTTTGCACGTCTTTGTCTTACTGATCATGAATCGTTTTAGTCAACGTCTTTTCATAAGTTATACTACTTTTTACATCTTGGGACTCTTATTTAGTATGCAAATTCCATTTGTTGGTTTCCAACCAATAAGAACATCTGAACACATGGCTGCTGGTGGTGTATTTTGTTTGTTAATTCTTATTGGTGCATTAAAGTAAGTTTATTTATTTAATGTTTACTATTCCTTTTTATCTATAGAGAATTTTTTTTTTTTTTAATTTCACATTTCAATTTTTTTTTTTTAAACTTTTTCATTAATATAATGAACTTGACATCATTTTTCTAGCACATATTTATGTTTTAAGAAATATTAGATGGATTTTTAGAGATTGGAGAAATATATTAATAGTGTTAAATTTTATATATTTCATTTTAGGTACATTAGAACATTCTTAACAAAATCAGAAATGAAATATTTTGGCGGAGTAGTTGCTGGAATTGCCTTTGTATTTTTAATCATATTAATTACTTTAACTTATGCTGGTATTATTGCACCATGGAGTGGAAGATTTTATTCTCTTTGGGATACAGGATATGCTAAAATTCATATTCCTATAATAGCTTCTGTATCAGAGCATCAACCGACAACTTGGTTTAGTTTCTTCTTTGATTTACATATACTTGTGACAACGTTTCCCGTTGGATTATGGTATTGTATTAAACACATCAATGATGAACGTGTTTTCGGTAAGACAATTTAATGATCAACAATACCGAATATTTTTTTCATTGTTGATACATTGTGAATTTTTAAAATACAGTTAAATTGAGATTAGTTGACAGTATAGCGTCATAAGTAAAATTTGAATTGTTTCAAAGACAACAAATTATAATATTTTAATTTACAATCACCAGTGCATATATGATACTACATTAATATAAATTTTTATGAAAAATATTATAATGAAATAGTTAAAATTTGTAAATAATTTTTAATATATATATATACATTATAATATACTATAATTTAATAAAATTACAAAAGAATATTGTAAATTTGGCTTTATTAGATCTGCAAAAGAGATAATTACATTTTTTTTTTTTTTTTTTTGTTTGTTTTTTTTTAAAGATATTTTTATAAAACTATTACAATTTTGATTCACAAAAAAATATTAAACTGCACTCATTAAATAATTATATGCTTATTGTTATTAAATAATATTTTGCTGCAATTTTATTATTACTATTTTATTATTAAAAAAATTTATCATTTTTGGCATGTTTAATTATATTTTAATATTTTTACATTAATATAATATATTATTAATTTTTTTTTTTTTTAGTGGTACTATATGCTATTAGTGCAGTTTACTTTGCTGGAGTGATGGTGCGATTAATGCTGACATTGACACCGGTAGTTTGTATGCTTGCTGGAATTGCCTTCAGTGGCCTTCTAGAACTCTTCTTAAAAGAAGAAGATCAAGATGAAAATAGTGGTATAAATGCAAGTGAAGAAGAAAGTGAAGAAGAACAAGAGAGAAGTCCAGGGCGTATGTATGATAAGGCAGGAAAGCTTCGTAGGATGAAGCATGAAAAACCTAAGGGTAATGGTGACGGACTGATGGTGATTGGTGCAAACTTGCGTAATGGAGTCGTTATTTTAATTCTTATATTGCTTATGATGTTTACGGTGCATTGTACTTGGGTAACGAGTAATGCCTATTCAAGTCCTTCTATTGTATTGGCAACTTATAGTAATGATGGTGGAAGAGCAATACTCGATGATTTCCGTGAAGCTTACTATTGGCTGTCTCAAAATACTCCTACTGATGCCAGAGTTATGAGCTGGTGGGATTATGGATATCAAATAGCTGGAATGGCTAATAGGTAAATATCATTTATTTTAATAATATTTCGAAGCAGCGTTTAAAATTTAAAATTAAACAAAATAAATTAAAATTGTTATATTTTATGAGCTCAATAATTAGAATAATTTTAAATTTATTTTCAGAACAACTCTCGTAGACAACAATACTTGGAATAATTCTCATATCGCTCTCGTTGGCAAAGCAATGAGTTCCAATGAGAGTGCCGCTTATGAAATTATGACGTCCCTAGATGTCGATTATGTACTAGTCATATTTGGTGGAATGATTGGTTATTCTGGCGATGATATCAATAAATTCCTTTGGATGGTAAGAATTGCTGAGGGTGAACATCCTCAAGACATTCGAGAAAGTGACTATTTTACCGAAAAAGGAGAATTCCGTGTTGACTCGATGGGATCACCGACACTTTTGAACTCTTTGATGTACAAACTTTGTTACTATCGATTTGGAGAAGTTAAAATTGATTATAACTCGCCTTCTGGTTACGATAGAACTCGTAACGCTGAGATTGGTAAAAAAAATTTTCAACTTACGTATTTAGAAGAGGCCTATACTACTGAACATTGGCTTGTAAGAGTATACAGGTATATAAATATTTATTAATTTTTAATATTTTTACATTAATTAAAGAATGTATAATCATTTTAACTTTTATACGTAATTTTTGTCTGTTATATTTATAATTTTTACCATTGCAATTAATAAATCTAGGGTAAAGAAACCAAATGAATTTAATCGGCCAAGAATACCAGTATCTAAGCGTTTAATAACTCGTAAAACGAGTTCCTATATAAGCAGAAAGGTTAGTAATTAGTTTTATGAGATGATTTCAAGAGATAATAATTCTCTCGTATCGTTTGATTTTTATTACATTGTAATGAAAAATCGATCTGAAAATTTTGTTAAAGATATGGGAGGGTCGGCATTAATTTTTCAGACTAACAGAAGAAAGAAGGGTTTCATCAAGGGACGACCAAAGGTGGTTAAAGGTCAAAAACCACAAAGAAGGGCATCGACGTAACGAAAACAACATTCCATTGAAAAAAATCAAGCAATGATTAATTTTTAATTCAAAGAACACCACCGTCCTTCGGATCTCCAGATTGTATTTTTCATTGAGCATTTTTCAACTACCAAAAACCTCTTGTACACCCATACCTACTCATGTTTTCAATATAGATATTTATTTACTAAGTAATGAAAAAAATTTTTTCATCTTTTTATTTATCATTTACAGTTTTGTAAAAAAAATTATGAGAAGTTTTTTATACAGTAATAAATTTTACAAAACTTACTTTGGTAAATAAACAAGTAATGAAAAGATATTTAAAATAAAATTGATTATGTATAATTTTAAAAAATGCAGATGCTATTTTTGAATGTATGCACTTGTTGCTTAAAAACTAATAATCAATTAATTCAAAACTAGACAAATGACTGAAAAATTTTTGAGATTGATTTTACAATTAATCGGCAATGCTCATTTTTTATATGATTTTTAATCTTAGATATGCGTGTATTATTAAGTCATTTTTAAAGTTAACGGATTCGTAAATTCAAGTAAATTTTTTAACCGTTCATAAAAAATAATTAAAAGTAAATTTATTCATTTTTATATATTAATATTAAAATTTTGAAAGATGAAAATTTTATTTTTTCATGATATATATATAATTTTAAATGTCATTAATGATAAAAAATAATGTATGTATATGCATATTCATGAGAAAAAGGGTATTAAAAGTGAATGAAGCAAATAATTATCAAACAAAAAATGAGCATTAAAAATGATTAAATATAAGATAGTATAAAGCTTTTTTAAATTGCATATTTATGTTGAATAAATAATCGATGTAGTCGGAATCTTCAATTTGTTTCAAACGCGTAAATCAAATTACTTCTGAAAATTGTAAATTAATTTTTATTAAAATATGTTTATCAAATTAGATAGAAATATAAAGAGTGTATAAAAATAACATTTGTAAATGCGAGATGAACTAACAATGATTTTTCTGGAACTCAATTGATTAAACCTATGAAAGGTTTTTATGTGTGTCTTGTGTACACAGTTTGTTGTATAGAATCTTGTTACGAGATAAACATTTGAAGTAAAATTTGAATTAATCTTTTTATTTATTAACCTCTTCCTCGACAATTTTTATAATAATTTTAATTTAATTTTGTGTTAAATTAATTTTTTAACTTATATTCTTTAATATTAATTTTGTGATCTAAAAAATGTTTTTCGTTATTTTGTCAACAATTTCTTTTCATTATTTTCATTATTGCCTATTTCAAAGGTTTTAAAGACAAATATCCATGAAGTTCAGATCTGTGATCTGTGAAGAATTAAAACAGAGGTTTATTATTGCTAACAGAAAAATATTTTTTTTAACAATTACAAAATAAAAAAAAAAGAAATTATTGTATCATAATAGAATTAAAATTAAATTAATATTGAAATAATTTTAAAACGTATAATTCTTTTTTTTTTTTTTTTTAATTTTATTAACAATTTTTATTTAAAAAATTTTTGAAGCAAACATATATTCACTACTTTTTACATGTATAATTAAGTAAGATATTAGTACCATATTTTAAGTATTTAAAAATAAAAATTTTCAACTTCCTATTATAAATGTATTTGAAATACTCAATTCTATGAAAAAATATTTATTTAACACTAGATTGCCGGAGCAAGTCAATTTGATTCATTTAAATTTGATTTTAAATTCTACATAGAAATATATTTTAAAAACCGAATATATTTCTAAAAATTGCTTTGAACCGAATTTTTTCACTCATATTCTGCATTTAAAATACATTTTTCGCACATCTTTAAGATTGTAAATACATTAAATTCACTCGTTCCGGCAATCTAGCGTTTATTATTTAAATGCAACGATATTAATAATCACATTACCTAGGGTAAATTAAAAATAAAAATTTATGACTACAACTCTTAAGAGTCAGTTTTAAAATAATCATCCATTTTAAAAATTTGCGGAGGTTGGTTAGTTGCTTGAGATTGTTGTGTATTCGTTGTTGATTCTGGTGTTTTTTTCTGTAAAGTAAAATTTAATTAAGCAAAATAAATAACGTTTAGATAAGTATACACGCGTATACATACTTTATTTAAATTTACTTACAAAGAACGAAAACGGATTGAGTAAGGCGAATCTGTTTTCTGAGCCTAAAGCCGCTTCTGCGCTTTCCATGTTGGCCTCAAGGGTAGCAAGATCAAGATTCGCTCTTGTTACAAAAAAATCGAGAGCATCAATCCTTTTGCAAAGTGTATTTACCTGCGGACGTAGAGAGAGGAAACGCGGAATGTTTTCCTGCACTGCTTTATCTCCTCTGGCTTGCATCTGTTAATGTATATTATATAAATAAAATATATTTTGATCAACTTAATCGCTAATTTATTAACACGTTTGAAAATTAAATTTAAAATATGTTAAATAATTGTTAATGAAGTCAATATATTTTATAATTAATAAGGTAAATTAATTTTAGAATTTAAAAAAATTAAAAATTTTATTATTAAGGGTTTTTCTTTTATATTTAAATTTCAAAATATAATTTAACTATGGTGTAAGAATACAAGAGTATATTAAGTTTATTAGTACTTATATTAATCAAGAATTATTAAAATTTAACTAAAATTGTGTAATAATATACAATCTTAATTGAAAGGTTTGATTTTTGTTTATACCATTCCAAGTATAGATGAAAATTCTTCAAGACGTAACTGCATTTCTTCTACAGCATCATGAACACTTTTTAGCTGAAACAAGTAAAATGAAATAGCTTAAATCATTTTTACAATGTATAAATGTAAAATTATAACAATAAGTTATTATAGATAGTATTTTCATATTGTGTATCTAAACAAGTTTTCTAATAACATTTTATTATTATTAAAAAATTAGTAAATAACCATTACTATATCTAAACAGAAAATAGTTTAATTTCTTCAAATGATAATTTTTTTTTATTTTTATGATGCTTCTTGGACTTTTGGTTATTACCTTAAGCCATCACCTGGTGTTCAATTATTCAATCATTTTTCATTTCTTTTACTTTTTCTTTAAACGATAATTAAAATTTATTTAAAATTAAATCGCGCGAAATTTAAAAATTTCAGTAATACCATTATGCTAGGTATTCATAGAGACATGTTTTTTGTAAGGTTGGCAAAACTTTATCTTTTCGGAAAACATCGCATTTCGTGAGTAAAAAATCAGTGAATCGTAAATTCATTTTGTTTTTTATTTCGTTCACTGCATTATGAAATTGAATAAAATGGTAGAATGAAAACTTACCTCCGCGTTCATGTCCACTGCAACGTAAGCAGCATAATCGCTCGCCGTTTCTCGCAACACGGTGTCTGACATTTCCGACATATTCGTTCTTCTTAGACTTTGGTCCCTAGTTATTCTACCACCTTTTACACTTTCGACCAATGCTTATTGTAAACACTATTTGCACACTTATATACAAATGTTTAAATGTGTACATACACTCACACATATTTATCAAGCGTATAGGCTACTTATACGTCAACGTTCTTATACAAAAGAAAAAATTAAATTAAATAAAAAGTAAATAATAATTTTATTTATTTTATTAAAAATAATTAAAAAATGTACTAATTTAACTTTATATAAATATTGAATTATTAATTTTCCACGTGTATTTATTTTGTAATTTTATATTTGTAAAAAATTATGAATGCTATTACCTCATTTTGGAAATAATAGTAGTTTGATCTAATGAAAAAAATAAATGCCCACAACAGTTAATATTTGAAAATAATTAAACAAAAAATTGAGGACAATCAAAAAAAAGGCCGCAGAAAATGAAGAAATTTGTTTAAAGCTGCAGGTAACAATTATATTCTTCGAAAAATATTTTGTAGAAATCAGTTGTTATATCTACTACATACATTTTTATCATTTTTACAAATTTGTTTAAAAATCAATTATATTAAGTATCAGAATCAATAAAAATTATATAAGTGAAAATTAAATTTTATAAAATTTTCACTATTAGAAAATTCAATAAATAAGTTAATAACTGAAGAAAACTAAAATAAATAGTAAAAAACGGTTAATAATTATGAAAAAACTATTCGAAACTAAAGAAAACTATAAAAATTTATATTATGAACATTTTTTTCAAATTTTGTAACTGAACATATTACTTAATTGCCAAAATACTCTTGCATCCATTCAGTAATTTTGAAAATAATATGTTTTTATTTGCAATTTTACACTTTTCAGAATATTTATGGATTAAAAATTTTTACTGAAGCTCGTTAATTATTTTAATTATTTTTTGAATATTTATGATTAATAAAAAATTATTTAATCTGTCTAGAAATAATTATATTGGATATTTGAACTGTAAATTATATCAAATAATTTAGAAATTCTGCTTTTTATTCCACAAAATTAAACTTAATTATTTCAGCGTGCGTTTTTTCTAGCTTTCGTGGAGCGCTACGGCAGTCTCGTCATTTATTTAATTTAATTGTTATTTCTTTTTATTTTTAATTTATTGTTTGTTAATATTTATTTAATTGTTGTTAATTATTTATTTAATTTTTGCGACTTTTTCTCTTTTTTCAATAAATTTAAATAAATTATATTATCTCGAAACCTACTCTCTGCACAAAAGAATTTATATATTATAATAATTAAAATATTTAACTCCGTATCAACCGAACAAACACCCATTAAAAAAAATGTAGAACACGCTGATGATTTTGCCGATTCCTTGTTATATGTATAATTCGCTGGACCGGTCGCGGCAAGCATCCACGATGTTTAAAATAATAAGGCTTGGGAAACGTAAAATAAAAACAAGCGAACTTTAACATTCAAAACCACTTTATTTTCAATATTTCTTCTCTTTTTCTTAATCTATAATTCTCGTCTCCAACCTCTTGGTCTTTCCTTCTCTTTTCTTTAATCTTAAATCTTAATCCTTCTTTCCTTTCCTTCCACTTCTTTCTACACACGGTTTTTCTTCTATATAATACTCTTCTTGTTTTTTTTCTCCGATCTTCAACTTGTTTTAAGGAGTCTTTTGGGTTACAATTTCACAAAAAAAATTTTTTTAAGCATTTTTTTTTTCTTAGAAAAAAAAGAGATGTTGTTTTGAAATTTTGCATACATATTTATTGATACTTATAAAGTGTAAAAACATTTTTTTTAGATTTTTTGTGACGCTTTTTGAAATAACACTATTTAAGAAAAAAAAAAAAAAAAAAACATTAAAAAATGACGGCCGACATGATTTCAGGCGACTGGATCATCTCGTAAAAATAAAAAAACCGGTAAATTAATCCTGGTTCAAGTGGCCAGCGTGTGAAGTTGAATGAATTTTTTTCACTATAATATAACGAAATGGCGGCCGTTTTAAGAAAAACACGATTTTTGAAATTAGAAAATCGGTTGAAAATCGGAAAATTTGCTACCGATCATAAGGAAAACATATTTAGACAAAAAGTCTATGCAACATATCAATAATTATATCGATAGCTGATAAATAATTAATAGATATATGTAGATGTTGAGTTTGCATTAAAAAAACATACAATAAAGAGTTTACATACATTACTATTTAAATACATACTTGGCGGACCCGTCGTTAGATAGTCCAAGGTGAAAGCTTTTAACGCACATTTTGCCTCTCATACCGTAATCGTAATAAAGTAACTTGGTGATTATACTTAATAATTCACAAACAAAAACATCATAAAAATTTTCGTTTTTAATATTATAAATAATATTTAAATAAAATCATTAAAAATAATTCATTCTAAAAATGAGAAAAACATTTTACCATTCGTATATGAAAACATTAAAAAAAAATTCTTTGTTACTGTATTAAAGAGTTTTGACAGTGACATATTCCAATTTTTAAATTTTTTTTTAGTATTTTATAAAACTTAGAAACAAAATTAATTTAATTGACAAAAATTTTTATTAAAAGTTTTATTTGAAATACCTAAGTTATATTATTTAAATACAGTTTTATAAAAAAAATAATTATAAATTATATACCAATGCGTGTAAATTATTTAAAACAATTGTAGTCAAAGACTTTCCATATTTTTATATTTATCATTATGCGTCTTAACCCTTTGACTACGGCACACTTTGTTACGCACTGATCGTACCATACGGCAGGGATTGTGTTACGATGTGCGCCGAGAACGGCGAATTTTTGGATAGGGATGCATTTTTGTGAAAACATATTTCAATAATCAAAAAACTAAATTTTACTACATTAAAACAATATTATTTATTTCCTTGAACCTGACCTAGCATAAATATCTAATAATCAATGTCTAAATAACAAACTGCGCCGGGCGCCTAAAGGCGCTCTCAGTATCACAAACGCAAAATTTCTAAGCGCCTTTAGGCGCCCACAGTAGCCAAGGGGTTAATAATGAAACTGTGATTAAATTCTAATACCAATGCAATTGGATATTTATTTACAAACCTTGATTGCAGAAGATATTTATTCACCGATGTACTACCTAACGACGGGTCCGCCAAGTATGTATTTAAATAGTAATGTATGTAAACTCTTTATTGTATGTTTTTTTAATGCAAACTCAACATCTACATATATCTATTAATTATTTATCAGCTATCGATATAATTATTGATATGTTGCATAGACTTTTTGTTTAAATATGTTTTTAGTAAATGAAATAGCTTATCTATAGTAAATGTATTACATACATCAATTTTTCGATCTAAAAAAAAAGCAAATCGAAATATTTGACAATTTTTTTTTATAGATTTCACAACCTTCTTTAGCTGAAATTTGAATTTTGGTAATGGTAAAATTTCATTACTTTGCTTCACTTACATTAGAAATTATTGCAAATAAATAGTAAATAGATTATTTAATTAATTATAATTAAAATTCGGAAGCCGGATCGTATAAATAAAGTTACGTAATACACGGTACAATGTGCAAAATGTGAAACAAAGAAAACAAATACTTGACAATTTTTTTGATTTCACAACATTCTGTAGGTGAAATTATAAAATTATACATAAAGCTCTAAAAATAAATTCACTAAGCAGCCATAATTTTATCATCAATTAACGAAAAATGTAAAATATAAGTTTTTATAAATACAAGTGAAATGTGAAACTGTATTCGTCAAAGGAACAACTGTATTATTTAAACATTTTTTATGAAATCAATCTTTTACAAAAAATGTTACGACATTAAGTTTGTAAATATACAATTAATTAATGAAAGATGAAATAGAACAAATATGTAAAAAATAAAAAGCATTTTAAAAAATATGGTCATATTAAAATTATACAAATTTTTTATCTATAAATTGTATGTTTGAAAAATAGAAAAATAATGTTTTTAAAATGAGATACTAAATAACTTCTACTTGCCAACATTCTACCTTTTGTAAAAGGTTTTTTTTTTAAGAGATTTCATTACTTTCGAAGAGCCTGCAAAACGTAACTAAAATATTATGTTGTTCCAAAAGTGAAAGAAGGTATTTCATTATATCTATATATTTTGAATAATATATATTTTGATAAATTGAATAATCTTTTATTTTTGAACAAATAATATTTTTGATAAAACATAAAAATATTCACCTGCAAATTTTCTTATTGTAATATGTTTTTTCTTTTATGTATTATATAATTAAAAATTATTTAATTTTTAATTTAAATATATGCAGATATGAATTAAAATTCAGTTTTTATGATGATATATAATTAATTTAATATAATAATAATTAGAAATTTGATAAAAAATTTTCTTAATAAAAAATATTTTTATTATTTATCATTTTTTGTAGATCTATGATGAATCTTTTTTTACTTTCAAACATATTTTATTAACTCGTTACGATTACAAATTTTTATTTATTAATTGTAGCCATCCTCTTATTCAGAGAATAAGGTTTAAAAATTTCCAAAAATATTTTTTTATGTAAGATTGTGCAAATTAGAATTCTTTTACAAAAATGACCTTAAGATCAAAAACATTTGTAAGTTTTTATACCCTATTTTCGGAATAAAAGACTAGTTGAAATTAATGAATGAAAATTTGCAATCGTGACCTTAAATGGTTTATAAATTTCAAAATAAAAAAATGCCTCATGATAGATACATATACAAAATAATAAAAATAGTTTTTAAATAAAAAATTTTAAATCAAATGTAGAATAAAAACATCTTTAAATTTCTTATCAGTGACATTTAAACTTAACTTATAATGAAAGTACAAAATTCCTATGAATTGGGGAATCCCTTGTTTATCTATCTATTATGTATCTAGTACTTTAATATGTTGAGAAAATTATGTACTTTACTAATTTGAGATTATGGAAAGTTTTTTTATTCAAAGACTTCATCATGGCTACAGATCTACAAAGATGTATGAAAATCCGTCAATTTAAATGTATTTCACAAATTCACATCCATGATAATGCAATTAAAAAGTTAAAAATAGAATATAAAGATCAAATATTTTTTAAACGTTCATTAGACACCATAAATAATAATAATTTATTAAAAGCATTAGAAAAACGTAGTGTTTTAGAAGATGGTAATATAAGAATTTTAAAATGTATATATCACAGAAGTTTGTAAAAGATAAATCTTGAAGAATAAAAAAAAATTGAAGAAATAGAAATTAAATATTTAGATAAACCCAAATATTTTGAGATAATGTTCAATTAGGTAAATTGATATTTAAAAAATATGTAAAAATATATATCTTAACTAAAATGTCACATATTAAATAATATTTGATTCGAAGGTCTTGGAAATATATTTTGCGAAACCTTGCCCAAACTGGAAAATTGAATAAATTCAGGCCTTAGACTCAACTAGACGAAGAAATTTAAAAGAAATGGTCGAAGAAATAATTTAAGAGCAAAAGTATAAATTAATACTTGAAAGTAAATTAAAAAAATTTTTGTAAGATTGAAATTGTCTGGTCTGGTTGACAGTCTGACCCTCTGGAACCCATTCAGTCATCACGATACCGTTAATGTCGAAAAAAACCATCAACATTGCCTTGAATTTTGTTTTGGACATCCTTGCTTTTTTGATTCTGGGCGATTCAGGCGTCTTCCAATGCATCGATTACCGCTTTGTTTCAACATCGTATTGAAAAATCCACGTTTTGTCGCAAGTAATAATGTTTTTCATCAGTCCGGAATCTTTTTTTAACCTTTCAAGGAAATCTGAGCAGACCTGTTGACGCAAGAGCTTTTGGTCAGGAGTCAGGTTTTTTGGCACCAACTTCGCACAGACTTTTGTTATGTGTGATTCCTCATGTAAAATTTGTCTGACCGTTTCTTTATCGGCGTTTACAGCCTCGGCAATCATCCGGATGCTCATTCGACGATCTGCACGCACAATTTGGTTGATTTTGGTCACTGTTTCCGTTGGTCATCTTCAGTGCTCACTCGGCCCTCACTAAAGCGCTTACACCACTCAAAAACACGCGCACGAGATAGAGAATTGTCCCCATAGGCCTCTTGCAACAATTTACAGCACTCAGTCGGAGTTTTTTTCAATTTAACGAGAAATTTGAGATTGATACATTGCTCCTGTTTTTCGTCACACATGGTTTTCGGCACGAGAAAAAAACACGTTCGTTTCAAACCGCTACTGCACAAATACAATAATAGTGACGAGATCGTGTTTTGGTACGTGCATAGACAAGATATCTAGATACCCAACGCATTACTCGTTTTTTCCCCCACCCCTCTACGGCGCCCTCTAGGCGCGCAGTCTCGTTATTTAATAGCCAGACCTCGTATGTTATTGTATATTCAAGCTAAATATAAATTTATATAAAACTATTTTAGTAATAAAATAAAATTATATTTTATTTATTTATTTATTTAATTTTTTTTTTTTTTTTTTAATTTAATCCTCTACCTTTCGGTTTAGGACTTCTTTTATTCAAACTTCTTTTTGATTTAATTACTATTATTTCACTTCTCTTTGGTCCATTCTTTCTTTTATTATTGTTTTCAATATTGGCAGGCCCCTCGCATCTTCATTTAATATATCCATTATATTTTCATCCCTCCTTGACTCCTTATTACATTCTTTTAATACATGCTCCAAAGTTTCAAAACCATTCCCACATATCCTACACTTTTTCTCTTCCTCTTTTCTCCAATACATATTCGCCCTTTCTTCATTTCCTACTCTAAATCTAGCCAGCAGTTTTCTCTCCCTCCTTTTAAATTTGCCGATAAGTACTTTGGTGTACTTTCTGTTAACATATTTTTGTATCTTACACAACTCTTTGACTTTTCTATTTTTTTTATTCTTTCTTCCCTATCCTTTTCTGCCCATTTATCACATAACAATTTAATTATTTCTGTACTTTCGTTGGTTATTTTATCTCGTTTCTTTTTATCTAAGTTAACATTTTTCCAACATTTTTTCCTATCTTGCTCCCATTTTCCTATTGCATCCCTACTTTCAGCTCTATCAAAAATTATATTTTATTATACTAAGTGAATTTATTCGCAGTACTTTTAAATATACACCTTACATATAATAGTATACCTGACATAGAAAACTGAATTACATAAGTTTTATGATACATATATATTAATATTTTTAATATTTTAAAAAATTCAGCAATAATGTAATAAATATAATTATAAAAACTGTAATTTCAAGCTTAATTGTTTGTATGGAAAAGAATTTATATTGTTTAAAATTTAGTGATAATGTGATAGATGTAATTATTAAAACTATAATGTCGAGCTCAATTGTTTATATGGAAATGAATCATTATTGATTGTATAATACAAAAATATAATTTGTTATAGGGTGCATGAAAAAATTAATTTTGTTAGTCGTTGAATTAACCATGTGATTATAATTCAATAACTAAATAATTACACATGAGAATAATATTTAAATCAAGACAAAAAAGCACTTTATTGTTAAATTATTTTTATCCAACATAGCAAAATAATATATTTCTCTTGATTTTTTTGAACTGTAAAAAATGTTCCGATTCTAAATCATTAAGTTCTTTCAGTGAATACTGATACACTTGATAATGAAGCAGTTTGTGGTTCGTGTTTATTTTGATAACTGCCACTGGAGATTATATTATAGCTACACAGTTTTAAAAACTAAAATGATTTTTTTGCACATGTAATTCAGATTTCATATCTAAACTTTTAATTCTATATGTCTTCATCTGAGTTAAATTTTGATGTTTTGTGTAATACTGTTTTGAATCGTCTAAATCACTAAAATCAGTTTCTGGAGTTTGAGTTGCTCTTATTTTCACTTTTTTATTTTTAAAGCTTTTCTCAAAATTACAAATATAAAATATTTATGTTATTTGTAACTGTAAAAGATTAATAACATTTTTTGAAATTTACACATACATATTTTTTTATTAAGTTTTACTTAGCATTTTTTAAACAGTTTAATCGATAACCACAGTAAAAATTGTACTTAGTTTCTAAATGTCACATGATTAAAAAAAATTTGCTCGACACTTTTTAAAATAGTTCAATTGGTAACAACAACAAAATTCCTTTTAATTTCTGTAGTACACATTTGTCTTCGGTATCTCATTCATGATTTCCATAACTAATAATTGCTGCATACATTCCAATTTAGATCCTAGTACATATAAGCAGCTTAAATAAATTGATTTAATTTACTAGGTTGTTCAAAAAGTTTTGAAAGCGGAAAAGAAGATACTTTTTTTTGTTGGTGAAATCACTTTTATCGCTCAGTATAGACTCCCATAAGTTCAATACACTTGGTCCAACGGTCTTCCAACTTGTTTATCCCATCATGGAAGTGACTTTCTGCAAGGCCTGCAAAATACTCCTCTACGACGGCTATAACCTCTTCGTTTGATGAAAAATGCTTCCCACGAAGGAATTTCTTGAGGTGTGGAAACAGCCAGAAGTCAGAGGGAGCTAAATCAGGCGAATAAGGTGGATGCTGCAACAATTCGTACTTTAATTCGGGTATTTTAGTGATGGTTTTTTGAGCTGTGTGAGCGGGTGCATTGTCTTAATGAGAAATGATTTTTTTCTTGTGCAAAACGGGTCTTTTTTCACTAATTTTTTTATCCAATTGGTCCAAAAGGTTACAATAATATTCAGAATTTATTGTTTTGCCAGTTTGGAGATAATCCACCAACAAAATCCCTTTTGCATCCCAAAAAACTGACGCTAACACCTTCTTCGCCGATTTCTGGACACGAACTCGCTTCGGTGCCGAAGTGCCTGGTTGACACCACTCTTTAGCCTCTTGTTTTGATTCAGGGTCATAATGGTAGACCCAAGTCTCATCCATAGTGATGAATCGACGCAAAAAATCCTTTTTATCCTTTCGAAAACGCTCCAAATGTTGCTCAGAAAGTCGCATTCGAACGTGTTTTTGTTCCATTGTGAGCGAATGCGGCACCCATTGTGCACAGAGCTTTCTGAAACCCAAAACTTCATTTAAAATATGACTCACACTGCCTAATGAGATGTCTAGGGCCTCTGCTAAATCTCTCTCGGTCAATCGACGATTTTCCAAAACCATATCCTGTACTTTTGCTATGAATGCTGGTGTTGATGCACTTTTTCGACGTCCTGAGCGTGGATCGTCTTCAACGCTTTTTCGACCACGTCTAAACTCTAAAACCCATCGATGCACAGTTGGAAATGAAGAAGCAGATTCCTTTAACACTTTCACCATTTTTGTATGAATTTCCGTTGCTGATAAACCTTCCAAGACAACGAATTTTATCACTGCACGATATTCGGTTTCTCCATTGTAAAAAAAATACACTGACACGTCAACTTCAAATGGCTTGTAAACAAACAATGAATTGACAGAGTGGAATGAAACTTTGGGTATGTTTATATGAAAGATAAAATATTAAAATGGCGTAAAAATTTTGGTTCTTCTACTGCTCTATAGATGTCGCTTTCAAAACTTTTTGAACAACCTAGTATTATATGAATTTTCAGAAGTAACATTTTATACATATGCAGCAGAATTCCAGTTGCAGACATTTATTTTTTAGTAGACTCCGAGGTACGAGGTTGGATTATGAATCCAACCAAGATTTTATTTTCACAATTACTAAATTAATGTCTTCTTTATTATATTAAAAGATTTATCAATTTTGTATATGATTAGAATATTTAACATCGTATCCTTTCAAATCTATATCTATATATATTAAATTTTTATTAAAAACGAGAAACGACAAGGTTATAAAAAGGTAAACTAGCAGTATGCTAGCAGAATACAAGGCGCGCACGTTACGCGCAGGCGCGCTCGCCTTAACGCACTTATTTACACATATTATATATATATATATATATATATATATATAAAGGAAGTGACGTCAGGGAAAAGAAGAAACAGGAAGGAGATGAAGAAATTATAAAGTAAAAATTAGAAAACCATATATATACATATACATAGTAAGAAAAAAGTAATGATTTATGTATCGTAAAAAGACACGTTTTTCATGAAACTTTTTGTAGTCATTAAATATATAGATATATAAAGATTCTAATATGAATGGTATTAAAATATTTTGGCTTCAATATTAAAAAAAAAAAAAAAAAGCAAGGTTATAAAAAAAGTAAATAAGCTGTATATAAGGCGCTCATGCCCGTGCCGGTATCGTAGACTTCTACTTGCCAGCGGGGCGCTACCGCGCCCCTTGATCTGCAATACTCGGGCCATGTATTAAAATCTTTTGAAGCGTATTCTTGATGATATTTACTAGTAAAATCAGCCAAAAAAAAATTGACTTTTTGAAGAATTGTAACCTAAACGACCCCTTAACATTATTCTCTTTTCTAGAACTCTGCACTTCTATTACTCAAAAATCGAGACTCTAATTACATCTTTGTTTCTCTATTACTAATTTTCATCTGCCTAATTTCTCTTCTAAAAATCGTTGCAATTTAATAATTAAATAAATAGCATTAATTATTGACCGGTAAGTGCGATCTTCAAGTTCAGTAAATTTCTCATAATTGAAGGTTCGGATGCAATAAGGGGACTAACGCTCGAAATCGCGTAAAAGTATTGTCCAGATGACGAAATTTTCAAAATGGACAAATCAATTTTTAAGAAATATTAGCTTGTAGGTAATGAAAAGGGGAATTTTTCCCTGAAAGAAATTTTTTTTTAACGACTTTTTTCTTTAAAAAAAAAATTAAAAACCAAAAATTTTCTACCAAATATTTTGTCTATTTTTAATAGTTTTATAAAACATAAATCGCTGTAACTCGGTCTAATATGATTGAAATTTTTTTAAACTTGGCAGAAGTACACAGAATGTTTTAGCGTTTCCGATGGATTAGTTAAAAATTCTACAACTAATTTTTGTTAATAATTATTTAATTTCAAGTACGTAAGTCTCGTCAAACACGTTTTTTTAGTTTGAACGAGAAAAAGTATCGAGGGAAGTTCAAGCTGCAAAAAACTTCAAGCAAGACATTTGTTCGTCTATGTTTGAAGCAGTTTTTGACAAAATTTGAAATCAATTAAAGAATAAATAGCTAAGATAGAACGTTGTTAATAAAAAGGCGCGCTGCTGAATACGTAAACGTAATTGTATTAGGTTGCTGCAGATGAAATGGCCGATTTAGCAATGACATAAAGTTGGCTGCAATTTTAGTGTATTATGTTGGCACAAGGCGGCGCAAATGATATGACATATTGAAGTATAAATACTGCTATCTTGGTTTATGGAGTCATTTCTGTTTTGCACTTCATAGTGATCGTAAAAACAAAAAGAGAAAGTGAACATGGAAGTGAATCAAAAACGGCTACTTTTACTATACGAATTTAAATTAGAGCACAACGCAACGGAAGCAACGAGGAATATCAACAGGGCATTTGGGCCTGATACATTTAGCGAACGAACCACTCGACGGTGGTTCGAAAAATTTCGATCCGGAGATATGGACCTTGGAAATGAGCCACGTGGACACCCAGGACCATCGATCGATAACGACGAGCTGCGTGCATTAGTGGAGTCTGATCCCCGCCAAACCATAAAGGATCTTGCCGAGGAATTAGGCGTTCACAATTCGACAGTTTGCCACCACTTGCAACAACTTGGAAAAGTGAAAAAGCTTGACAAATGGGTTCCGCATGATTTACCGAGCAAAACATGACGTGTCGAATGGAGATTTCAAGTTCTCTTCTCTCCCGTAACAAAAAGGAACCGTTCTTGCACCGAATTGTGACCTGCGATGAAAAGTGGATTTTATACGATAATCGTCGCAATCGATCGGCCCAATGGCTAGATGCCGATGAAGCGCCAAGACACATGCCGAAACAAAGCCTTCATCCAAAGAAAATAATGGTAACTGTTTGGTGGTCTGTAGCTGGAGTTATCCACTATTCGTTAGTCACTATCCACTAAACCATTAATGCTGAGAAATAATGTGCTCAACTGGATGAAATGCATCAGAAATTGATAGTCCAACGAGCTAGGCTTGTCAACAGGGATGGAGTGATCAACTGCTTCATGATAACGCACGACCTCATGTATCGAGAACAACGGTTCAAAAATTAAACGAGTTGTGCTATGAGACTCTTCCTTACCCTCCATATTCACCAGACCTCTCACCAACAGATTACCATTTCTATAAACATTTGGATTACTTTTTGACAGGAAAAAGATTTAATAATGAAGCTGCTGTCAAAAATGCCTTCGAGGGGTTTCTTCGAACCAGAAACTCGGACTTCTACAAAACTGGAATAAATGTACTTGTATCTCGTTGGGAAAAGTGTGTTGCATCTATTGGTACCTATTTTGATTAAATAAATTGTCTTTATAAAAAGTTACAGGTGTTTAAAAATTTATTACTACATCGGCCATTTCATCTGCAGCAACCTAATATAAGCATAATATGAAAACGCTGCATGCTGAGCTTACGCTGCGCAAAAATTGCCGCTAGCGCGCATTTTTATTAACAACGCTCTATCTTAGCCATTTATTCTTTAATTGATTTCAAATTTTGTCAAAAACTGCTTCAAACATAGACGAACAAATGTCTCGCTTAAAGTTTTTTGTAGCTTGAACTTCCCTCGATACTTTTTCTCGTTGAAGCTAAAAAAACGCGTTTAACGAGACTTACGTACTTGAAATTAAATAATTATTAACAAAAATTATTCATAGAATTTTTAACTAATCCATCGGCAACGCTAAAACATTCTGCGTATTTCTGCCAAGTTTAAAAAAATTTCAACCATATTTGACCGAGTTACAGCGATTTATGTTTTATAAAACTATTAAAAATAGACAAAATATTTGGTAGAAAATTTTTGGTTTTTAATTTTTTTTTTAAAGAAAAAAGTCGTTAAAAAAAATTCCTTTTAGGAAAAAATTCCCCTTTTCATTACCTACAAGCTAGTATTTCTTAAAAATTGATTTGTTCATTTTGAAAATTTCGTCATTTGGACAATACTTTTACGCGATTTCGAGCGTTAGTTCCCTTATTGCATCCGGGCCTTCAATTCATAAATTTTTAATTCACATTTAAAAAATATTATTTTAAATTTGAGTTAGTCAACTTTGCAATGCACGTAAGTTCAAGGTTACGCTAATGTAAACAAAGCGTGACGTCACTTGAAAGTTTTTTACGCTCGTGGACTCTCAGTCCGATTTCGTTCGCCGTCCGTACACGTAGACTCGAAACCGCTTCTCTATGTCTAAATACTACTCTCCGGAGAGTATGAGAGTGTGCGAGCCCCTTTCCATGCCGTAACAGCCGACTGCGAGAATGGCACAGCGTTGCAATAAATTGTTTTTTTTTTTTTTTAATTAAATTACATTGATTTTATAAATTTCCTTCTTATTCATTCAATTTCCAGCCGAATATCGCCCTCAACGAGTTCAACTAGCTGGTGCAGAACGGCACGCAGAAGTCGCGCAATGACGTTTTGCACCATGTTGTCAACAGACGAAAGGAGCATAAGGTTTAATTGAAGAATCGGAGAAGAACGTTAGATTTTTTTCGATCTACTATTTGCAATTAACCTCCACACGTTCTTTGCCATATAAGTGGAAGTTTAGTTTTTTATAATTACTGTCAATAATAAAAAGAACAAAAATTTGACTTTTTTATTTGGAATGAAAATTTTATGATTTTTTTACACTGATAAAATTATTTCCGATTTATAAGTTGGAGGTATAAAAAAAGTATAATTTTTAAGCGTTGTAAAAAAAAAAAAAAAAAAAAAAAAAAAAAATGGTCCCTGAAGAAGCTAAACTTTTTTTTCGATCCAACATACATTTTCGAAAAACCGTTTTTGGGGTGTTTTACACATTTTTCAAGTATGACAAAAAATTTGCATGTGACGTCAACAGTTTTAATAATTCAGATAGCATTCATCTACATAAACATGAGTTGCAGCTTGTTAACACAGTTTCGAAATATGGAATCCTTGTTGTTTAAGATTATTTAGAATGAGAATGAAAGTATTTCCTGTGTGAAGTTTTTTAATGTATTAATTATCTCAACAATTCGTGAGAAATAAAATTCTTTATTTACATACGTGTAAATGAATTAGGTATAAATAGTCAGTGAAGTTTATTCTTCTTTTCTGTACATTTTGAGACGTTCTTTAGTAGACATCTCAATAAAACTAATATTGAGCGTCTGTCCGTAAAAATAAAAGTAATAAAAAAAAAAAAAAAAAAAATAATAATGGAAGTTTCACATATAGACGAAATTTATAGTCGAATGAACGATGATCTCGAAGTTAAGTATCCAGAAAATCTTGTCAGTGAAGTACAACAGTTTTACGCAGGAAAGACATTGTTTATCACTGGCATCACTGGCTTTATGGGAAAGTGTTTAATTGCAAAATTATTAAAAAGTTGCCCAGACATAAAGCATATATATATTTTGTTAAGGGGTAATAAAAATCTTACCTATAAAGAAAGATACAAAAAGTATTTTGCTCAAGAGGTAAGGATATTTAAATTTATCTTACTCTTTTTATAATATTATTATTTTCTATTATAATAATGCTAAATTAGATAATAAAATAAAAATTTTATCCAAAATGTGTTTATAAAAATTTACGAAAAAAAAATATATATGTATAATAGATCAAATAAATAGATTCATTAAATTTTATAATTAAAAGTAAATGCATTAAAATTAATTTCAAAATTAATTCGAGATAAAATAAATTAAAACTTTAACTTAATTAAAGTTAATTTCGTGATATAAAAAAAAGATTTTTTGGATTATTTGATATTACTCACAAATCAAATGAATAAGAGAATTAATTCTAGTTATGTTAAATAATTACACGTGAATAATAAATATTTAAAAAATCATTACTTCCGTAAAAAATATAACATAAATAAAAACAAAGATATAATTTTTTTTATATAAAATACCAAACAAAATTTACCGTAAATTTGCCCTTTTAATTTAGGAATTGAAATTCGTTTTATTCTAGTGGACGAAACTTATGAAATAAATGTAATAATTAAAATAGTAAATAAAGTTTAATATATCTATCAATTCCTGTAATAATTTATATCCTATATATTTCAAAGAGGTATCGAATAATCGTTAACTTTTTTTTTGATGTTGACGTAACATTCAAACGAAAAATTTTTAGTTCACATTACACGAATAATCTAAAAGCGCTTTTAAAATTTATTTGACGTTTCAAAATTTTTTAAACGTATGTTATTAAAATATTAGTGTTATACATCAAAATTTATAATATCATTAAATGTTATTGTAATTTACGAAATATAAGCGTAGTATTTAATTTATGTTTATACAAGTAGAAATTGTATACGAGAAGACAGAAAATTAAAAAAAGATTATGTAATGCATATGAAAGTGACTATCTACGAGAAAATTATTCTACTCGTTATGCGTAGTGCAAAATAAATCTGAATATTTAGATTGATATCAAAGGTTAATTTCATGTAATACATTTGAATAATACTTTATATATTGCCTTACTTGTTGCAAGCTGAAATAATTCAACTTATTGGTATTTAAATTCATTTAGCGTTTTTTTATAACTACAATTGGCAATTTTTTTAAAATACTTAATTGAATCAAAATGTTTATGTAGCAAGAAATATCAATGTTAAATAATTTAAATTTTTTAATTTTATTATTTAATATTATTCATAATCTTTAGAAGTTATAATAATTTCAAATAGCTGCTTCCAAGAAACGCTTAAATATAAGTAACTAATTTTATTTAATTGTAATTATTTTATCTATTCGGGAATTTATTTTTCACTTAAATTTTATTGTAAATTTTTTAGAAGACATTTGCTGGCTGAATCTGATGGGTAAATTGTTGAGGAAGATATTAGAAATTTTTTTTGGTTACTGAACAAGTATTTTCACTACAGTTGATGTCATGATGCAGTTTGTTAAAAGTTATTTTAGAATCAAATTGGCTGAAAGTCTTTTTCCATTGATTTTGTGCGGGATTCTTTAAATGTCATATATTCAGCAGTCTTATTTATCTGAGTTGATCGGAGATTCGTTTGAAATAAAATTAGCCGTTGTTTTGCGTATATATTTAAGCAATTTGTACATCTTTACTTTGTATTTCGATTATTTACTTTTGGGTATATAATATCTTGAATAAATTTGATATATGCGGTAATGTCCTTTGAATACTCAGTTAAAATGTTACGTAGGTCTTTCTTTGGGCGCTTACCATCAAACTTTTGAATTGGATATAGTTTAATAGTTCATTAGATTTATTTAATTCTTCTTTTACGTGTTTCAATATGTCATCTCGATATTTGTATTTTTGCTTTACTTATTTCTTTGCCTATAATATTCTCTGTTTCATCAGATTTTGTTGTTTTTTTTTTTTTTCGTTTTCTTATTATTATCAGTTGATTTATTTAGAGAAGATTGGATTCATTGGTTTTCGCTAGATACAATTGAGTTTATCACTAAATGTATTCGTTTCTTCACATGTTAAATATTATTTTTAGATGGAGGAATTTCAATGTTTATTGAAGCTTTTTGCTCTATAATTTGCGCATTAGGTACTTCGATATTGAACATAGATTCTTTTTGTGGGCAACTCTCACTGGGCGGCATTGTAGACGTAGACTTCAATTACTTCTCTAGTTAAATAATTGTGTTTTTAAAATCGCTTAGTAAAGTTTTATTTCTAAAGTAATTTTGTTGTTTTTTTTTTTTTTTTTTTTTCCAAGAGGAATCTAGCTCTTTACAGCGATTTTTTGGCGTTAAACCATATTAAATAAGAAATTCTCTGCCAATAAATTATCATTATTTTTATTATTAATTTTGTTATTAGTTATATCATTTTCTAGTCAATAAAGAAGCAGAATCAATAAGATTTTTGGAAACATATTCGATAAATTATGTTTGAGCGGGAGACTTTGATTTTTATGATATTTTTAATGTAATTTTTATGATATTTTAATTCTGATGAAAAGCTGTCACTAAAAGTAATGTTCGATAAAGTTAATGTTAGAGTTAATAGCTTGAGATTATGTTTTTATAAGTTGTTTTTTTTTTCTGGTGAAATTGAATGAGAACTATTTAGTTTATCTTTTTTGAAAATTATTATTAACATAATTTACTGCAATTATGCTATAAAAAAGGAGAAAGAATGGCTTAAGGTGGCTCGAGCGATTTTGATAAAACAGCAGATTTAGCCGAAACTGAAATATAATATATTTAACAAATTAAAATTTTAATTTCCATAAATATGTATCAAGGTTATCGATCAAATTATTGAGAAAAAGTTAATTAAATTCATGATATTTAACATCGGTCCTATAGAGCTTGAGAGCTGCTTAATACAATAACTATGATATAAAAAGGCAGCTCTTGGAGAAAAAACTAGGAGGGTATTATTTTTTAATGTACATTATGATAATTAAAAAAAAAAAAAAAAAAAAAAGTATGAGTAATCGAACTAATTAAAGAGAAAATAAACGTCAAAAGTAAAAAATTATTGTTTGTTTGAGAAAAAGATGTCTCTATTGCGCGCATACCTCGGTATCGTGAAGCAAAAACAAAAAGCTTTGGGTATCGTAAATATAAAAGCTAAATAAATTTTTAAATTTTTCTAATTTATCAATTTATTCTTATTTTAGAAACAAACAATCTCATACAGTTATTTTTCCATTAATTTCAATCTAGAAAATTAAAAAATATAAGGCACCTTTCTAATGGTACGACAACACGCGCTCGAGCCATCATAAAGCTAAGAGAGAAGCGAATATAGAAGTAGAATGATTTAACAGATAGTAAGGAGGAAGAAAAAATTAGACAAATAAAGATATTAATTAAAATAATATTAATTTATTCCAAAAATTTATATTAATTATTTGATCATGCAATACCAATGAGCCAAGTCGAGTCTAATCGTACGTATGAAATTTCTACAAGCTCTCTCGTGTAAAATTTTTATTTTAAACGTCGGGTTGCTTAAAAAAAAATAATTTTATAAATGGAAATGTATATACAACTTTGTAAAAAAACGTATAAAATAGATATATTATTAATTTATTTTTTATTTTCTTTTAGATCTTCGATACCCTTAGAAAAAATAATCCAAATTTTGAAAAAAAAGTTACTGCAATCAAAGGAGATTTGAGCGAAGAAAATTTAGGCTTGTCGAAAGAGGACAGAGAAATTTTAAAAAAAGAAACAAATATAATCATCCATAATGGAGCAAACGTTAGATTTGATATAAAAGTAAGCCTATCATTAAAAGTGAATGTTTTAGGAACGAAATATTTGCTTGATCTAGCCGATGAATGTGACAATCTCGAAATTTTCATGTACGTATCGACGGCCTATTCACATTGTTATCAAAAAAATATCGAAGAAGTATGCTACACTTCTCCAGCAGACATGTCCGTAATTTATAATATGATCGAAGCTGATTTAGCGACCGACGGTTTATCCGAAGAAACATTAAAAATGTTATTAGGAGATTATCCTAATATTTATACTTTTTCAAAAGCAGTAAGTGAAGGGTTAGTGCGTCAAAATTCAAAAAACTCAAAACATACTTGTGGCATCTACAGACCAGCAATCGGTATATTAACGTTATTTTTAATTGTTAAAAAATTATTTATTATGCGTAATTTTCAATTAAAATATTTTTATTATTCTGATTCACTTGACAACTAGATAATAATAAGAATATATTTGTCAGATTATATAGTTACATTACTATATGATCCGATTCTCTTTTTTTTTTTTTTTAATAACAAAATATTTTATTTTAATACAATAACTATGACATTAAAATATTTTTTAAACAAAAACTGTTTTATTCATTAATTTTTAGTGTTAAGCTCAGTAGAGGAACCTTTACCTGGTTGGTGTGATAATTTTAATGGACCAGTTGTTGTTTTTCTCGCTACTGGTCTTGGAATAATACATATAGGTTACAATGACTCTAAAGCAATCGATTTTATACCGGTTGATTATACTATCAATGCATTGCTTGTTGTTACTTGGGATTTGCACGATAAATGGTAAGTACAATAAAATGAATGTAGACTTTACAAATTGCCATTTTAATTTATTAATTTTATTTAAATTCGTATAAGTTACAATAACGTATTCAAAAGAATTTATTTTATTAATTATAAGTTTGTAACTAGCAAATTTTTGTCATTTTAAAGAAAGAAGTTTTTATCGCCATTATTACACTGAATGATACAATTAAATAAATAAATGTTTAACATCGATGGTTAAAAACATTAATAATTAGATAATCATAAAAATTATGCTAGCACAAAGTAAAATGGTCTTTTCATACTTGTACTTGTATACCGCTGCTCAATCGAAATATCAATTGCAAAAAGTTATTAAAAGAAAACTGAAAAAAAACTCAATTGTGGTAAAAAGAAATAAATTCCAAAATTAATTTATTTTATAATTGAAAAACAAAAATCAAGCCTTTGAGCCTAAAATGGCATGAGGTATTAACGCGGAGGTAAAATATGTATTTTTAAGTTAAACAAGGTTAAACATGTCGCTAAATCGTGATACATTTTGTTATAAAAAGTACAAATTTTAAATAAAAAAAAATTTGGTAAAATAGAGAGTCCGGGAGTAAAATAGATCATGGATTTGCATTTTGCAGATTTAAAAAAAAGAAGAAGCCATAAGGAAATAATAAAGGATCTTCTACAGAAGATCACTTTTTTCGTGTACTAATATTATCAAAGGAAATAAAAGTAAAAATTTACTTTGATTACTTTATTTATTCGGTTAAGACTAGATATTGAACTATACAAGATGTTAGACCATTTTATATTGAATATTGATATTTCTTTTCACGGTCACTTAAAGATTAAAACTTAATAAAATAGTATCGAAAATTAAATCGATTAGATTGATTATAGAATTAAATATATTATAACAACAATAAAAAAAACTGTAATATATTAAAATATAAAATATTTTATTAAATTTTGGAGGTATAACAATTCTTATAAAAATATATTCATTAATAATTAAATTATTTCGTCACATAGGAACAAGGAAAAACAGACATATGTTTATAATTACGGCAGTAGTTCAGTAAATAAAATAGATTTACAAACATTTTATAATAATATTGTATCGATTGTTGAAGATTCAGACAGATCGAGATTTGCTATATCCTGGAATTGCGTGTACATAATTAGTAATTTTTATATATTTTTAATATTTCACGTGATAGTTCATTTTATACCAGCTTGCTTAGCGGACGTTGTTTTAATGCTGATGGGCCATAAACCTAGGTAAGGATATGTAAAAATAATTAATAAATTAATTTAATTAAATTGATAAATTTTAATCATTAGACGTCTTCGCTATACAATGACATTTAAAACTTTGTTGTTTATATAGTTTCTACAGATAAAAAATAATACAGTTTGTATAAATAAAAATTTGTTTTTAGTTTAATAATTTATTATTAATTAATACATCTACATTTTTTCTTCAAACATTTTTAAGATTTGGAAAAATTTCAAAAATTATTTTTATGTAATAAAAAAAAATCATTATTTTTAAACTGCTTGCGTTCGGATATTCCCTTTGAAGAAACATCGCAAATTTATCAGTGGGTCGTCTGAATGCAAAGGGTTCAAATAAATTCTGAAGTTTATTAACTAGTTTAGGGATGAAAAGTATCTTTCAATAAAAAAATATAGATTTGAAATAATTTCTGCCAAAAGTATCTCAAAGCTAAGCTTATCTGAGCATACTATATCTTACACTTAAATTTTTAAAACACATACGTATTTTCTTTTTCTTACCATATATCCTCCAGGGCTATGGCAGATATTACTTTAGATACAGATTGGCGCAATGTTTTTGACTATTTTCGATCGAAGTACTCGTCATCTGTGAACGAAGGCATATACAAATACGTGACGGTGTGTGTGTGTGTGTGTGTTTTCCGTACTGTTATTCATGTAGCAATGTTTTTTACACGAAAAGTAAAACTCTTTTCGGTCCTCCAATTGTTGGATTAGTTAGGAATTTATGGCTCAACGCACTCTACTCAATCTAAATAACTAATATGGATTAATCAAAATTTAATTGCGGATAACTAGGAGGATATAACACAGGGCAATAATCACTTAATATCACTCCACTCGGATCGAAAACTTCTTCCACAAACTGCAGTTAACGGTACATTGTGGGAGAAGCACCTGCTCATTTAATTATTCTCCTCGTTCATGCTATTAAAGCCAATTACATAATTCTAGAACAGTGTGTGCTTAGGCGCCTATATGTAAACGTACGTGAATGTGCGAGCTTCCATCTGAAATTTTGTATAATTGTATGCATGCATTTTATAAATATAAGTATTGGTATAAACATATACGTATATGTGTATCTTGTTGCGCGTGTTTGAGTGTCTATGTTCATACATGTCTATTTTCATAAGTAGCAACATAATGACATCCTAGCTGTTCCCTTAGTTCCAGTTTCTGTAATATTTTTTATTCTTTTCTTTCTCGAAGTTTATTGATTGCAATTTTGGTTGCAAAATTGGTTGAAACATTTCACTTCTGTTATAAAAACAATATCACGAAATATACCACCAAGCTCATCTCTCTCATGTTCGAATCAGCTAGATTCAAAATAGACGTATCTTGGATCTTTCTTGCACTCTGATCACCGACGACTATTAATAACAAAATTCTAAAATAATGAATTTAAAAGCCTCTTAGAATAAACTGAAGGTGTTAATTCAATAAATATAATAAATCAGTATACGGAAATTTAAAAAAAATTTTATACGTATGTTAAAGGAGATGCATAAGCGAATCTCACATATACTACTATGATCAAAAAGTAAGACCAATTTTCAATTTAAATTTCGCGGGTATATCGATTTGACGAAACTTTTTTTTTAAGTTGGTAGCCCTGTGAGAGATATCTGTGTCAAATTTCATGTCAATATATTGATTAGTTTTGCAAGGCCTTCGGTGAGCAGACTTTGTCGGAAAGAAATGTTTACAAGTGGTACAAACAGTTTAAAGAAGGCAGAGACAGCGTCGAAGACAAAGAGCGTCCAGGACGACCATCGACATCAACTGATGAGAAACACATCAAAGAAATCAAAAATCTTGTACTCAAAGATCGTCGGTTAACAATTAGAGACCTTGTTGATACTGTTGGCATTTCATTTGGATCGATTTAAGCAATTTCGAAAGATCATTTGGATCTCAAACGCGTCAAATCTCGATTGGCTCCAAAAACACTCAATTTTTTTGAGAAAGAGCGTCGTGTTAACGTGTGCGAAGAGATGCTTTCTGACTACCAGAACGTCATGAAACGCATTATTACAGAAGATGAGATGGATCTATGCCTACGATCCAGAAACAACCGATCAATCGAGCGAATATCTTGCCAAAGGTGAAGCAAGACTAAAAAGATCACGTCAAAGTCGTTCAAAAATCAAGGTCATGTTGACAGTTTTCTTCGATTATCGTGGTGTTGTGCATTCAGAATTTCTTCCGCCGAGCCTAACTGTTAACAAGGAATATTATTTGAGTGTCATGCGTCGTTTTGGTGAAGCTATTTGCAAAAAGAGGCTGGAATTGTGGCAAGACATGGTTTTTGCATCACGATAATGCACCGTCTCACACCGCATTGATTATTCGCAACTTTTTGGTCAAAAATTTAACTCATATCGTTCCACAACCACCGTATTCGCCTGATTTAGCGGCGTGTGACTTCTGGCTGTTCAATAAACTCAAAAGACCACTCCGGGGACATCGTTTTAACTCGATTGAGGAGATTAAACGTGAATCGCTGCGTCAATTGAAGGAAATTCCGGAAAAGGACATTTTTGACTGTTTCGAGGATTGGAAAAAACGTTGGGATAAGTGTATTGTGTCGGGCGGGGACTACTTTGAAGGCAACGAAATAGATTTAAAAGAATAAATAAAGAATTGAAAAAAAAAAAATTGGTCTTATTTTTTGATCATAGTAGTAAATATGCCTTTCAGGGTGTAAAAAAGACAGCTTCATAAATCATTATACAAGCTCACAAAAAAAAGAGATCTGTTCTTTTAACCAGACAATTCTTACCAACAAATTCTTACGTATTTTTTGACGCTGAATCCGAATTTGAATTCAAAATATGTATATGTGGTTCGAGGACTCTTTGGAGAGATAAACGCAAAAAACCATGATTTTTGGTTTTTTTTTTTTATGATTTTTCGAGATTAAAAAAAACCAAAGGTGGTATGACAAATTTGATTACATCGAAAACTATATTTTAAACATTTTTTTTTTGAAAAATTTCAACCCGTGGTACAGCTTCTAGTATTGAAAAGTCCAATACATAAAGTAATACAATAATCCAATAAAGTTACGATCTTATTTTACTACGTTTGCGCCGAATTACAGGCTTTGAGCAAGTATTGGACTTTTCAAAGCTGTACTAGGGGTTAAAATTTTTCAAAAAAAAATGTTTAAAATATGGTTTTCGATGTAATCAAATTTGCCGTGCCACCCTTTTTTTTTAATCTCGAAAAATCATAAAAAGAAAAACCAAAAATCGTGGTTTTTTACGTTTATCTCTCTAAAGAGTCCTCGCACTCCTTATTTTAACTTTAAATTCGGATTCAGAATCAAAAAAAGAATTTTTAGGTTTAGTTAAAAGAACAGATCTCTTCTTTTTTGTGGACCTGTGTTATTAATAAAATTTTTTCCAATAAAACTGTACAGTATTATTGCAATTATGTTTTACACCAAAGTTGCAGAATTCAAAATCAGTATTTTGTCAATAAAACTTCAATGTTTATGAGAAAATTAATAGTTTACCTTGTTATTGGCAAATTTCGTATCAATATTTTCCGTGTTAAAATGGAAAACAATGAAAAAAAAATAAATAAATAAATAAAAACCGGTAAAATAGTGCCAATAGGTGGTTATTGGTTCTAATTCATCGTGATCTACATTTCAAAATAATTTTTAAATTATTTTTGAATTTGTATTGTATTTGCTCATTTTTATAGTTAGGACGCTTAATTAACACATATTGTTCGATATTTAATACCTTTTACGGATGTATTATTTTTTAAGAGCAGATGTTGACGAGAGATAACGTTGTGGTTTTTTCGCCTGAATGAATTATGCCTTATAGATTTGATTTAATTTTCTTAAGGATGGATTGTATTTCTTTTTACCATATTTGATTTCATTATTTATCAATCTATAAAAGTTTTTCATAGTTCCTTTAGAATGGTCTATGTAAAAGGTTAATTCGGTTATTAATTTCGCTGTATTGACTATTTGTTAATTAATCTCTGGTGGAATTGGTTTCTTGCTAATTAAACATTCATTTGTAATGTATCTAATATTGGAAGATTTATTGATTTTTCAGAGAATTTTTTACCGTTTTTAAATTACTGCAAATCAAAGAATTTTCCAAAAAGAAAAATAATATTACCTTAGATTATTAGATTTACGATCTTTACAGATTTAGTGTTGATGAAAGTATATTAACTTACGTATAAGATAAGAATTATCAAAGCAAATAAATCACGTAATTTAACAGGAGACAATTAAAAGTATTGAAAATTTATTACGGGAGATTTTTAGTTTTTCCATTACGTATCTCTAATTTAAGTTAGTGTAATCTCTTCAGCATTCGATACTCGAATTCGCATATGCAAAAAATCAAAATTTAAAGTTAATCGGTCAAAAGAAAAGGTATAAATACAAACACATCTATGTACATATTTTAGATTTAATAAAAATCTTAAATTCAATTAAACTATAAGTTGAAAAAAATGTTTGAAATAATATAATAATTTTATATCTGTTTTATAAAACTTTCTATTTTATAACACAATATGTTCTTTCAGAGCGGTAAAGTTATGGTGGAAGGTAACGAGGCGCCTTGACCTTATCGACTATTTTGGTAACGGCAACTGGAGAATTCAGATACCTAACACGTTGGAAGCAATCGACCGTTTAAACGCCGTCGACAGAAATATATTTTATTGCGATATACGTAAGTTGAGTTGGAATGATTATCCATTATTTTTGTGGCGAGGACTAAGGCTATATTTACTAAAAGAAGATTTAAATTCAAATGAAAATTTGAAAAGGACCAGATTACTTTACATACAATATTATGTTTGTTTAACTATGTTTATTTTATTAATAGGTTATAGTATTTTTAAAATCTTATTTTGACAATAATTATTACATAAATTTATTGAAGTTTATCTATTTAATTGTTTTGCGTCAGTTCGTCAAATCTACCGTATTTATTTTACAATACTAAGATTTTGTATTTGATTTATTATTAGTATAATTATTTTAGAATTAGGTCGAATTTTTAAAATGAATATAAAAAGCATATTTTAAAGCTCAAAAATCGTGATGTCGCATTAAAAAAATTATGATTTCATACGTAAGTAATTGTGCACGCATTTGGTTTATTCTTGAATAGAAAAAAGTTTGTCCTGAAATAAAAATGTACTTCAATGTTAATAAATATACATATTAATGATTTATATTTATATAGATTCACTTAATATCATTAATAATACTCCTCATTTAAAGAAATTTTATTATTTGCCAATAAAATAATATTACCAATTGAACATGCTTTATAAATTAAGAGTAAAACTACAATATTAATATTAGATTAAGTATGTTTCGTTACATAATTCAATTGTGGTTAATAATTTAATTAATTAAAGAATGCAGTTTACAATTTTTAAATAGCGGTAAAAATGTAGACGAAAATGTCTCTAAAAGAAATAGTACAACGCGTTTTACAATTAAACAAGCAGAAAGAATTAACAATATTTTAAAATACATTTATTTAGCAGTATAACTAATAAATTTCCTTTTTGTACTAGCGGTTTATTGCTTTTGTCGCGTGTTTTCGTTTTTAAAATGGATTGCACGAAATGTCTTCGCTCATTTCCTTTTCAAGATGCTGTTAGAATTTAATACTGGAAAATAATTTTGAGCCAACATATGTATATATAAGTGCTTTAAGCTGCCTATATTTTGATAATTATTTGACAGGCTAGAGAACGTTAAGGGGTCTGTCTAGTAGCTCGCGCCGAAAAAAACGCGATTTTCGTGATTATTTCTTGGGATACTGGATAAAGGTAATGATATAAAAGTTATTAGGCTTAGTAAATACACTCTTGAAATACATAAAAAAAATTTTTTCTTTTATTTTATACATGTATTATGACCAAAAACGTCAGCCAAACGCAACACCTCGAAAAGTAGGTAGGTCCGCCTTGTTGATAAAATCTCGGAGCTGTGTTGTCTGAAACAAAAAAATCAAAGTGCTTTAGGTTTAGTATGACAATGGCTATGTCTCCTATGAATTTTATTCAATTATTTTAAAAAATAAAAAAATGGTGAAGAAAAAACAAAAAATTTTCAAAAAACCGGTTTTTTTCGCCGATTTTTGAAAAAATATAGTAAAATTCAAAATTTTTGAAAAAAATTTATAGGGGACATAGCGATAGGTTTAAAGAATATGTGGTTCAAATTTCATAAGGATCGGTCGAGTAGTTTCGAAAATTTCATCAACAAGGCGAGTAAAAACGTTGTTTCGAGAAAAACGCGTTTAAATTTTTTTTTACATGAAATTCTTAAAAAAAAATTACTTACAAATAATGTTAGAGTTCTCGGATCGTTCTAAAATTTTCACACAATATTTCTTAATATATTTACTTTCGAAAAAAGTAAAAAAAAAAAAACGATTTTTCAAAAGTGAGTTACTAGACAGACCCCTTAATGCCGTTGCTAAATCGCAATCAAAGAGAAAATAATATACACATAGGTAATGTTTTGTCCAATTATTTCGTTTTTTTTACTTGATTAATTTGTTTGTTATTTCTTTATAGATAATTTAAAAACGAAAATCCAAATTATATATATATATATATATATATATATATATATATATATATATATATATATATGGTACATTGAATACTTTTGAAGCTGATAACTAGAAGGAACTTACATAATTGATATATATACACACACACATATACTACTGTGATCAAAAAGTAAGGTGAAATTGTCATTTAAAACTCTCGGGAATTAGGAAGGCAGATAAATTTTTTTTCCTAGGTTGGCAGGACTGTCTATAACATTTGCCAAGCGTCTGTTTGTCAAAAGGTTTAATTATCTCCGAGTTACACGTGTTTTTGTAAACAACCAAAAGTGAGGTTTTCGATTTTTACAATGGGTGATTTTGTTGAGCAAAGAACTTGCATCAAATTTTGTTTGCGGAACGAATATTCTTGTGCGGACACGTTGAAAATGTTGCGGCAGGCCATTGGTGATCAAACTATGGCACAAAAAAACGTTTATAAGTGGTACAACGAGTTCAACAAGCGGGCCGAGAACGTGTTGAAGACGAACCGCGCTCTGGACGACCATCAACGTCTACCGACGAGGGCCACGTCCAAAAAATCAAAGATTTCGTGCTTGAAAATCGTCGATTGACAATTAGAGACCTCGCTGATAATGTTGGAATATCATTTGGCTCAGCCCAAACCATTTTAAAGGATGTTTTGTGTCTCAAACGCGTCAAGTCTCGATTGGTGCCAAAATCGCTCAATTTTTTGGAAAAAAAGCGTCGCGTTGATGTGTGTGAAACTTTGCTGTCTGACTGTCAGGACCACTTGAAATGCATCATTACTGGAGACGAGACTTGGATTTACGCATACGATCCTGAAACCACCGATCAATCCAGCGATTATCGTGCAAAAGGTGAAGCAAGACCGAAAAGACCACGGCAAAGTCAATCAAAAATCAAGGTCATGTTGACAGTTTTCTTTGATTATTGTGGTGTTGTGCACTATGAATTCCTTCTGCCGGGCCAAACTGTCAACAAAAAATATTATTTGAGCGTTATGCGTCGTTTGCGTGAAGCTATTCGTCTGAAACGGCCGGAATTATGGGCGAACAAATCTTGGTTCCTTCATAACGATAATGCACTATGTCATACTGCATTGGTTCTTCGCGACTTTTTTGCCAAAAACTCGACTCATATCGTTCCGCAACCACCGTATTCGCCTGATTTGGCTTCGTGCGACTTCTGGCTATTCAGCAAACTCAAAAGGCCAATGCGGGGACGCCGTTTTGACACGATTGAGGAGATAAAAACCGAATCGAAGAAGGTCTTGAAGGCTATACCGGAAAAAGACTATTCCGACTGTTTCGAGGACTGGAAAAAGCGTTGGCCAAAGTGCGTTTTATCGGACGGGGATAACTTTGAAGGGGATGAAATTGATTTGGAAGAATAAATAAAGAATTTACATTTTATAAACAAATTCACCTTACTTTTTGATCACAGTAGTATATATATATATATATATATATATATATATATATATATATATATATATATATATATATATATATATATATATATATATATATATATGGTACACTAAATATTTTTGAGGCTGATAACTAGAAGGAACTTACATAATTGATATTTGACCAGATGAACTAAATACTATATATGAGTAAAAATCTTTCTTCAGAAATGTGGTATATTGGGAGAACAAATAACTTACGCCAATATGTAATGTTGACAGTATATGTGGTAATTTATGACTTGGCGTTAGTTACACTCGTCTATACTCGTGTAATATTTACTTGTAATATACTACAAGAGATGTGCAAGAATAAACCAGAGACAACGGCGTGTACGAATTGAATTGAATTGGAAATAGTTTTTATTTAGCGCTCCAGAAATACAATATATAATCCTCTTAAGCGCGTACTTGAGTGCAGTATGTTGGAAGGTATACAACAGCTTCAAGTTTATTTTCATTTCTGAATTAAGGTTTGTTTTAGTTTATGGTAAAAACTCTAATAAATTGTTAAATTTGTCGTACGATGTAAATTTTTATTTTTCTTTAGAAAATTAATATGTTATCAACGTTTAACTTATTTGATATTAATTAAAAGAAAAATTTTTATACGCGTTCAGGATGAATTTAATAACTTTATTGTTTACAAGTAACTACAATTTAATCAGAGAAAACAAACGAAATTTTATGTGACCATATCGATCAACAAGACGTTCGCTTAATTTTCCTCTTTAAAATCGTAGTTTAAAATTACACAAATCTCGTCATGGAAAAATTTTGGTTATTACGATGTAGATTGTTACGTGTGTCAATTCACATTGCTTGCACAACATTTTTTGACATAATAATCATCTCAATTTTGCGTGAGAAATAAAAACTGCTTGTTCACATTTATACATTTAAGTTGTACGTAAATATTGAGTGAAGTTTACTCTCATTTTTTATAGATTTTAGAACGTTCATTAGTGGACATCTTAATACCAGTAATATCGAGAGGTTAATGGTAAAAATGAAAGTAACAAATGAAAATGAAAGTTTCGCAGATAGATGAAATTTGTAACCGAATGAAAGATGATCTCGATTTTAAGAATCCAGAAAATCTCGTCAGTGAAATGCTAAAGTTTTACGCAGAAAAGACGTTGGTTATCACTGGTGTCCATAATTATATACGAAAATGATTGGATTGATTTAAAACATGTGTACATTTTGTTAAGAAACAACGAAAGAAAGGCATAAAAAGAATTTTGCATACGAGGTAAGGATATTTAAATTTATCTTACACTTTTTATATTATTATTATTATTATTATTATTATTTTTTTTTTTTTTCTTTTTTTTTTTTTATTATAATAATGCTAGATTATATATTATAAAATAAAATTTATCAAAAATGAATAATCCAATAATTAAATTGAACAATCGTATTTCTAACAAGTAATCCGCCCTTGGCAGTCAATTAAACATAATCATTAAAATTAATTTCAAATATTATTCGAGATAAAAATATTGTTTGGATTATTTAATATTATTTACAGTTCAAATAAATAAAATAATTATTTCTAACGACATTAATTAACAACACAGAAACGTTAAAATTAAAAATAAACTAGCATTAACATTGCTGAATGAATGCGAGAGTATTTTTTTTAAAACTTTATTTGTATACAGGGTGACATTAAAGTGGCGGATTACCTGGATACTTTCTCCGATACGGTATTTTTCAAAGAATTTGAAGTCAACCCTTAAGTAATTTCTAAGAAGGAATGTAACAAGGACCTTCATTTTGATCTCGAAGGTTACCTTCAAGATTATTAAGGAGGTCAACTTTTATTTTTTTTTTAAACAAAAGTTTCCATTTTTACATTGGCAATATCGAAAGAGCGTGAAATTTTAGATTTATATATTTACTTATGTCATAGATTCGGTTTGACGCATTTCGCGCGTTTTGTTTATTTGTCACTGTTATTCGTCTTAAATTTTACGAATTTAAAGAAAAGTTTTTAATTTGAATGTATCGCTATCGATAATAATATTTATACGTAAATAATGTCATATTAACTTTGTTACGATAAAAGAAGAGCCGATAATTTTATTAGGTTACCTAATTGCCTATATAATAGGCATTGATCACAATAAAGCGAACCCACAAGTTGTTTATCATTTTAATGTTTTTTTAATGTTTTGGAAAGGAAATTGTATAAGCTTGCGATTTTAAACATTCATTGTCTCACGTAATAAATATAAAATAAGGAACTTGAAATTTTTTACAAAATTTTCACACGCAAAACACGAAAATATCACTTTTGACATCGGGTCGAAAAGAAGAAACGATAAATAAAATCGGTAAATTTAATGAGTAAACGTAAAACTATTAAATATCAAAGTTTATGCTATTAAAAGCTGTTAAAACTAAATCGAGATGAGATTTATAAAAAAATCATTTAAATAGATAAGCATAGGTCATCGAATATCATTAGAATAATTAAATCGAGAATGTTGAAGCCCGGTACGGCGTAGGCTACAATGTTTCGAAAGGAAATCCAGTCATTTTTAATAATAGATGAGAGAGAACGGTTAAGTAAAGTCGCTCGCGATAGAAAAAAAAAAAAAAAAAAAAAAAAAAAAAAAAAAGTGACGTACCGAGTGATAACGCATACGTATACTTACGAATAATTAAAATCGTGTAAAAATAAAAATTAAACACAAATAAAATAATAGATTTAACAGATTTTCATTGAAATTAATATTAATATTACGACGGCATATTTTTATGTAATTGTAATTTAAACTGGATTTTCATCTATCTGTATTATGAAGAATAAAATGTTTTATTTTAAAAATGTTAAAATAAATTTAACGTTTTGTGACAATACGAATCGTATAGCAGCGTATTGAGAAATGGAAATTATCAAAGACGCTATGAGAGTCAAGCTTTGTAATGATGAAAAATTCAACGAATAGAAAAATATTCAAAATTTGTAATATTCCAGTTTCAACAATAGGTGCTTATGCAAATTATAATAAATAAATCAATAAATTATAGCTGACGATTAATACGTTGACCTCTTTTATTCGATCGATAAAACAAGTACTTTCCGTAGTTTTTTTAAACAACTGTACGGAATATAAATTATTAACTAAACTACCATTGTACAAAATAAATTCTGTATCGAGCAATTCATAAATTTGCGAATCGCGTAATTTATTAAAGAACTTAAAGATAAATGTTGATAAAAAAAAAATCTTTATTAGTCACAAATGTTTGCATTTTACAGATTTATTTATACTTTTCACTCTCTGTTCTTACATAAATATCTTAATTATCGATTTTATTTTTTAATTATCGTTTATAATTATTATAATTTTTATAATTTTATATTTATGAAACTATTCTCTAAATTTTTTTATACGAAATTTCCGTGCACCTTGTCGATAAATCAATATTAATTAACTTTGATTGTTATGAAAATTTTTTCAATTTTTTTAAGATAGATTTTCATATCATCATTGTTAAAACGTAAATAAAGAGTATTAGAAAATTGTATATTATGTAACTCGAGCAAAATATTACCAAGCATGCGCGTTTAAAAATTCTTAGTTTTCAATGTAGAACAGCCAATACATAGCTATTGTATGCTTAATCTTAGACGTTAATCTATTTTTCATGAAGTATAAGAATTTATTGCATACTTTGAATGAATAAAAATACTTTTTTTATTTTTTAAATTTTTAAATAAGTTTTAAGTACGAGTATAAAATCAATTTTTTGAAAAATCTTAGTTTATCCTAAGTGAAATAAAATAGTTTTTAACATAGTTTTTGTTTAGCGGTTATATTATAAAAGAAAAAGTAACATAATCGGTATGAAAAATATAATTAGGAAGGACCACCGGTGTACAATATTTGAAAAATTGATTTTTTTTCTTTTTTCTTTTTATTTTTTATTACATTTTCCGATAGCTTATGTCATATTAAAATTTCAAGTTTAGATAAAGTTTAGACAATAGTTTTTCAATGGCAGTCTTCGACTCGGGTACAAAAAGCAGCTGCTTGCAGCCAAAGAGAAGTGGATTTTATTCTCGAAACAACTTTTTCTAATTTATTGCAATTCTATATTTAATAAAAGTCATCCGATCGAGTTTAATCTTTAACAAATATTTTCAATCCTACCGTGAAACAAAATTCATTTCACGAGGTTTAAATTTTTTTACAAAATATAAAATAAACAGAAATACATGTTGAACGGAATATATTTAGTTTTACACAAATTTAGATTTGACAGGTAAGTATATCGGGATTATTCGAGTTTTAAAATTAAATAGCCGACAACTTTAATAGCTCGCACCGCGTGTAGTTTTCTGCATTTCAACCAATGATAATAAATTATAATCGAAAAATATATAGTAAAAGATTTTTTAAACATACAACGGTGCATTAAAAATATTATAAGAAATCATAAATTTTGCTTAAAATATTTTAACATTTTTATATAAAATTATTTATAATGATAATTACAAATATAGAAAAAAAAAAAAAAAAAAAAAAAAAAAATAGCTTTCACGAAATAATATTTACTTCTTCAAAAATATTAATCGTAAATTGCCGATAAATGATAAATCGGTTTTCGAATTTTTTTCCGAAATATACATGAGTGAGAAAAATGCGAGTTGTTACTTAGCATACTTTATTGTATTGTATTCACAATAATATATTTTATGTATTTTTAAATGTTTCACGGACGTTCATGTAGTTAATTTTTCAATGTTATTAATTATGCTAAGCTTGTTAATGTATCGTTTTATTTTCTTTCTATCAAGTGCAATAATATAAAGTTGCAAAATTAGTTTTATAAGTATTACAAAAGCATTACTAAATGCATTTTCGATTGAATTTTCAAGCGGCAGTTGAATCGCAAGAAAACAGAATAAAAGTAACAATAATGGAAACGTAAGGCTATAAAAAAATTCAAATAAAAGTGTATTGTAACGATAAACATTAACACTGGAAATTAATAAAATACATTTATATTAACTAGTATTATTTTGTATAGTTATTAAAAATTAAATTTTCAGCAGTAACGAAGATTATGGCATTTATAAGTTGTTTGAGAAAAAAAAAAAAAAAAAAAAAAAAAAGTATCGACAATTATGAATGAATTTGAATTCAAATAATGTAATGTAATTTCTTCAATTATGATATACTTGAAGTTAATTTAATAAATTTTTTTTATTTACATAAATTTATTACTTAAATATATGTATAATTTAGAAAATTAAACCGTTGACAAGCAGCTATTATTCATTAGAATAAACTAAGAGATCGGTAAGACAGCGTTAAAATAATTCGTTTAGGTTAAGCTTATTAGAAAAATGTAAAGCGTTTCGAAATTGTAAAAAAAAAAAAATTATGTAATATATAATAAATATACGTATATTGTATATATAATAATATATATATAGTACATATGATAATTGAATAATTAATGAAACCTCTCAAATTTTCTAAATTTTAACACGTTAAAAATCTTGGAAAAGAAAGGTAAAATAAAAGCGCCTATTATAACCGGTAAGATAAGATTATTTTATTTCTATCGAATAAGATCGTTTGGCTTCTAAAAGAATAATTTTGATTTTCCAACGCGCATAAGTCAAACGCATTAATCTAATTATCACAGATGAAAAAATATGTTCTGCAACGTAGAAAGGAGGAAATCCTAGGCTTGACTAAAATTTTTTTACGCGTTCGTTCGAAAAAAAAAAAAAAAAAAAAAAAAAAAAAAGAGAGAGAGAGAGAGACGTCGCCATTATGTTAAAAGACGAAATGGATAAGCCGGTGATTTCGTCATTAGTTTCACGTCGTCACGTCGTCGTCGTCATCGTCGACTTGAAGTCTCGCTCGCGCGTTTACGGTACGATACATATGCATAACGGCTGTAACGGCGAGCGACTGAGAAGGCGAGTTTTATAGAAGCGCGGCGCGTCAGCAAAAACTTAAAGCGCGTTCTCGGCGCTCTCAACGCGACGTCGTCTCTGAAGCGCGATAAAAGCACGATTACGATGCGAAAAGTGCATTTTTCGTTAATAAATAATCGATTCGCGAAGAGTCGTGCGAAACGATTACTTCGAATCGAGAGCTTATTACCGTATGAATACAAAGCGAAAGAGAGAGCTTCGAGCGTTTCGAGCGCGAAACGTTCTTTAGCCCCGACAACGTAACGCGTCCCGTCCCGAGGCCTGTGCGCGCGTCTTCAAAAACCCACGATTTAGCGCGGTTGCTCACTAACGTTTCGCTCTTCGTTGGAGTATCCTCGACGAATTTTTATCGTACGTTTATCTTTCGCCGTACCGATCGTTTATCGACCGAATTAGTGCTTACACATTTATTCGTTTCGTTTTATTTCTTTCTTTTTATTTGTTGTTGTTGTTGTTGTTGTTGTTTTTTCTGTTTTCTTTTTTTTCTTTTTTTTTTTTTTCTATTTTAAAATTTTTTTGGTTTTGCTTTCGTTAAAGGTGCAGCATACGCAACGATGTCGTCGATGATCGATGATATTTACGAACGCATGAACGATGATCTCGAAATACCCGATCCCGAGCCGTGCGACAGCCAGATAAGGCAATTTTTCGCCGGCAAATCGATATTGTTTACCGGTGCAACGGGTTTCATTGGAAAATGCTTCGTCGAAAAAATGTTGAGGGACTGTCCCGAGTTAAAGATGCTCTACATTGTCGTCCGACCGAAGAAAGGTCTTCCGCTCGAAGAGAAAATAAATAAATATTTTCAGAATATTGTAAGTAATAAGCAACGACTCTTCTAACTTTTTTTTTCTTCTATTTCTAAATAAGCATATATTTAAAAATAAATTCGAATCGACTTTGTGTGTTTGAAAACGATCTGTCCTTCGTTGACGTAAATATTTTTACAAGAATACTCGTTATATGTAAAGTTTAAATTTTCGGATAAAAAAATGTTTAGGCGATTGATTTTTCATTGTTAAAAAAATAAATACGTTCGTTAATATGATTACGAAACAATCGATACTTAATAAATAATTTAATTTACAATTGTCTTTTATAACAACAACATAACCCGTGTACAAAATTTTCGTCGTTTTTAAGCTAAAAATAATGAGAATTTTAAATAGTTGCAAATCATTTTTTTTAATTAAAACATTAAAGACATAATGTTATTGTAAAAATTCTCGACGAATTTTAACTTGATTAATTTTTCAAATCACATATATTTTCTAGTACTTTTTTCAAATGATATTCAACAGGGGAATATTATTCATATTAGAATTTTCAAATGAAATTTAAATTTCAAGTAGATGACTAAGGAATAGCATTTCAGCATAAACATTTTTATATTTTTTTTTTTTTTTTTTTTTTTTTTTTTGAGGAAACAATGAAGTGCTAAATTTTGTGTAACACTATTTTATGTTTTTATGCAACATTTTATAAACAAAACAAATTTAATTTTAATTGTATGCAAGAAAGTTAAATAAATTAAGTTTGTTTGACATAACTTTTTTTTACAGCACGTCGATTTAGACACTTTAATGTAATTTTTAATGTAATGTGTTGATTTTTCTAATTTTTAAAAATTTTTTCGTCAAAGTTTCAAAACGTTTAATTATAATTTAAAATTCATCGTAAGCAGTTTGTTTGAATAATTAAATTGATAATTAACTTGAATTGTTTTTTTTTTTTTTTTTTTTTTTTTTTTTTTTTTTTTTAATTTAAAAATAAATTTTTATCTTTTTTCACAAGGTATTTGACAAATTAAGAAGCGTGCAACCAAATTTTCGAAAAAGAGTAACAATCATAAATGGAGACTTACAAGAAGACAGATTAGGTATATCGAAAGAGGATCGTCAGCTTTTGATCGACAACGTCGACATCGTAGTTCACAACGGCGCGACAACGAAATTCGACGAAATAATCAGCGTCTCTTTAAAAATCAACGTACTCGCGACAAAGCATATGTTAGATTTAGCTATGGAGTGTAAGCACGTAGAATCGTTCATTTACGTATCGACGGCTTACTCGCATTGTTACCAAAAGGTCATCGAGGAGAAATTTTACGATCCCCCGGGAGATCTTTCAATCGTCTACGACATGATAAATTCGGACACGATGGCAAAAGACGGCCTTACCGAGGAAGCCATGAAAATGATACTGGGCAAATGGCCGAATATCTACACCTTCTCGAAATCCTACGCCGAGGATTTGGTAAGGCAGTACGGCGAAAAAGCTAATTTCCCATGTGCGGTATACAGGCCGAGTATCGGTAAGTGTATTGCATTTTTTTCTTTCATTTTTTTTCTTTTTTTTTTTGCTTTTACTTTTCAAGCGTCCTCGTCGACGGTAAAAATTTATATTAACGGTGAATAGCTGCACCACCGCTGCTGACGAAAAATTAAAATATCAGTGCCTGCATAAGTGTTTAATTAAACGTTTAAAAAAAAATAAATAAATAAATAAATAAATCAATAGATATGAATTAGTTTGTTTGAAAACATTACCATGGTAAACATTAGAATTTCTATCTACCTGTTTATCCGCCTATCTATGTATGCGCATCATGAAAAAACTATTGGGTAGATTTCGATGAAAAAAATTGGCACACTGATAATTTTTTTCATATACGAGTCAACATATAGGCTTCATTTTAACAAAATCGACTTATGGGAAGAAAAGACATCCTAATTCGAAGTTTTCCACACGTATAAAGTTATTCGTAATATAAGCAGGTGAAACAGATATTTTAGAATAATCTTTATGTTAAGGGGTTACCCCCACTTGCGACTTTGAAAAAATCGATTTTTTGTTAATTGCATTTTTTCAAAGTATAAGTATTTGAGAATATGACCTGGAAATTTCAAGTCGATCCGAACAAAATTGACTGAGATATGAGCGTTGAAAGAGAAGAATCCGTTGTGTAAACAACCGGCTACTTTAAACTTTAAACGCGTTTTTCTCGAAATGGCATTTCTGAAGTCGGTGACCAAGATTACTCAAACACTAATAAACCGATCTTCTTGAAATTTTGCAGGCTTATTTAATACATAAAAATGTAGTCTTTAATCGTTCGATTTTTTCGTTAAAATCGAACCATTAACTTTGACTGTCCGCCATTTTGTGAAAAATGAATTTTTTTTTAAATCCTTCGATTAAAGACTAGTTTATACTTATATTTAACTAAATCTATCTACATTTTTTGTTTCAAATGATCCACTTCGCCGCAATGTTGGTCACCGCAAACCGTATAAATAAAAACACTATTTCATTGGCGGCCATTTGCCACTTAACAATGTAATATTTTGCAATAAAAAAATTACTGAAAGTTCTTCAAGATGTATTCTTTAAGATGATATAATAATCGTTTAAAAAAGTTTTGTAGTTTTCTTTAAAAAAATTCATGAAAAAGGCCTTTTTTGTTGAGCTACAAGTGGGGGTAACCCCTTAAGGAGAGAAATACACTTGGAGCGTCAAAAAAAAGCGTTTTTTCGGGAATTTTGTTTTTTTTTTTGGCGAAGTATTAAAATAAATTAAAACAAATTTTGTTCCATATAAAAGATATATATTTTAACTATATCTCATAATTTTTTTATGACAAAATATTCAAAAACGTGCAAGATATATATATATATATATAGTACATTTGCAGAGGGTCTACAAAAAAAAAAAACCGTTTTGCGGTGATCATCGCTGCTCATGACTGGATCATCTAAAATAAAAAAAAAGGGATTGATAATTGTATAATGCTCTGGTTGAACGAAGGGTTTTAAAAAATGTTCACAAACTGGCGGATATTGAAAGTCAAAATTTTGCTCACATTTTCGGTTATAAAAAAAAATAATAATAATAATAATAATCATTGCACAAAAAAATCCTTCGTTCAAATAGGAGATTTATATATATATATACATATAAAATGTACGAAATTTCAAGTCGATAAGTTAAGCCGTTCTCGAGCTTATAATGATCACCGATTTCGAAAACATGGTTTCGAGAAAAACGCGTTTAAAGTTTTGAGAACGATTTACATGCAGATAAAAAATTTTTTTTTTTAACTTACGATAAATCGTCTATTCCAGCGCCATAAAAATGCTCCTTCCTTTTCTTTGTCGGCCGGCTCAGTAGTAATTTTACAACGCCGGCGAGCCATTCTTGCTTCCCGAGTGCTGTCTAATGAACGACGGCTAGTTGAGCCGATTCGATTGCAATCTTCCTGCTTCGCATATTCGTGTGCGCGCGATCCCAATTTTAATCCCCGTTGCGTCGAAAATGGATAATAGCCCTCGTGTACCCTCATTGAATGTGTAGGTAACGACATAGGCGGCTATGCCGACGGTAGTAAGCTTCGTCTGATTCGTCGCTTGTAAGACTTTCGTAAATCGGTTTTATGGCATTTAAAACTTCTTCCGTCAAGGTACAGCGTAATCGTGTTTGAAAGACGCCAAGTTATTCTCCGCCTTCGCCTTTTAATGTTTGCACAGTGAGTCAGCATCTGGTGGACACTCGTTATGCCGCGGCTTCTCATCGGTTGAACTTTTGTGATAAAACGTAGCCCAAATGGCATTTTTCATTTTTTCAACCGAATCACAGTTATCACGAATAGCCTTGCCGAAATACTTAGACAGTTGATCATTGACCTTTATTGAGACCTATATAAGGTACATTAAAGGCCTTTGTAATCGCTCAGGTAGTCGAGCACGCAGCTGCCGCTACTTGCCTACTATCATGCCCTGGAGACGGCTCCGTTCTAACTTTTATATCTCCGTAAATAATAGTCGATTTTTTCTGAAATTTTCACAGAATATTTTTGAAATGCGCTACTTTTAGAAAAAGCAAAAAAAAAACATCAATTTTATCAAAATCCTAAGTGTATCTCCCTCCTTAACTTTTTCACGCTCTTGGCCAATTTGTTTATTTTATTTTTTATTATTTATTTTTTTTCCATTCTTACAAAGCCTATTTTACTATTAAAAAAAATTGTATAACATGGATGAAAGTTTAAAGCACAGATTGGCGTTAGTTTTTCCTTTACGAATTTTTTTATTTTTCTTGTTTGAGAAGAAGAAGAAGAAGAAGAAGAAGAAGAAGAAAAAAAATCGAACTTGTTTTTTTTTTTTATTCTACGCTTTTTCCAATAATGTAAGAAATTTAAATATTGCATACACGTATAAATCTTATCTAATATTTCAAGATAAAATTATTTTTTATTTTAAATTAAATTGTTTCTATATTAAATTTAGATTAGAGGGCTCATGCGACTGCGCGTGTTTCTTGACTTGAGAAATGAAAGTACTCGTATGAAGTGCTTGATTCAAAGCGATTGAAATTTCAAATTCCTTGGCAGTTTAACGTTAAAAGCAAATTTTTTATAGCGTGGAAATTTTTAATTTCTGACAAATTATAGTACCTTAAAGTGTTTTCTATGAAATTTCAATTATTTTTCGAATATTTTTATAAACATTGAAAATTTTATTTTATGTTTAAGTGACGCTTATGATTAGGTAAAATTCGTAACTGATTTAAGAGTCAGATGTTTCTTTTTTTTTTTTTTTTTTTTTTTTTTCTATTACCGTATGAAAAATATATATATGCATTCTTATGAAAATATATTTCTTTTTCATTTGTAGTTTAAGCTGTATTCTTTGAGTTTTTGAATTAGTCATCCTGTTCTCCGTTACTTATTTTTTTTCGATGTCGGTATACATGGCGCTTGAAATCTAAATAAATATTTCACCCAATTCATCAAGTTTACCAACCGTTAATATTTCGCACAATATTTTTGTTGAGTATTTTGACATTTTTGAAAACGAAATATTTTACTTTTTTTTTTTTTTTTTTTTTTTGAATCATTAATTTTTGTAAATATTCTTAATATATAAAAACATTTTTTATAAGCATTATCTTAATTTAGTATTTTTTAATTCCGATTTATTAAAATATTTTCGTTCGATGTGTTTCAGTGTCAGCGGCGCATCATGAACCACTTGTCGGCTGGGTCAGTTCGAACAGTGGACCCGCTTACATATTTTTGGGAAGTGCATTAGGTGCCATTCACACTTTTTACTACGAATTCGAACCTGTCGATTTAGTACCATTAGATTATAGCGTGAACGCTCTTATAGCTTTAATTTATGATGTTTCTAATCGATGGTATGTATTATCATTTTCACGTTTAAAATCATTAAAAAAAAAAAAAAAAAAAAAAAAAAAAAAAAAACAAGTATCGTTAGAAATTTTTTAATTAAATAAATGATTTTCGCTTAAAAATGTTAACGCATAATCTAACTGTTTACACAGGAAAAATGAAAAATCTCCAGTGGTGTACAATTTTGGAAGTAGTTCCGAGAATCCTATTCGTTTTAACGAATTATTTAATATATTACTCAAGGAAGCTCCTTCTGTAGGAACTGTTAATCTATTATGGTTTCCGTTTTTCTATTTCGTAAACAGCAAATGGTTGTTCTACGTCTTACATATTCTTCTTCATTTCATACCAGCCATCTTCGCGGATATTGCTTTACTGCTCATGAGAAAAAGACCAAGGTAAAAAAATTAGAATTGATAAGCGATGTTACGATGTAATTGAACTTAAGAAAACGTTAAAAAATCAATGTTATTCAAGTTACTGATATTATTTAAAAATAATATACATTATTCATTAGATTGGATAATAGAAAAATTAACACTTTATCGGTAAATATCTTCAATAAGTTCTTAATGCATATAGAAAATCGGTTAATTATTGAATTTTAACAAGATAAATTTTTTCTACATTTATTTAGTCTCGTTATTACCTAATAACAACTGTTAACAAGAAAAATTGTTTTTTTTTTCAATCCAAAAATAAATCTATCAAATAATGAAAATCACAATAAAACTTAACGATATATTATGTTTCTTAAATAATTTAAAAATATTTACAGGATGTTGCTCAAGCCACATAAAACCTTTCGGAAGCATATTTCAAAGATCACAATAAGACTTTTTTTCCTGTGAACATCATTTTGCAAGTGCCTCTTTTTCAAGCGAGAGACTCACAAAGTTACATCCAAAAAATCGTTTTTTTTTTTTTTTTTTTTCTTTCTTTTTTTTTTTATATACAACGGTCAAATTAGTAAAATCTTTGAGAACGTAAATATAAAAGTTTCAGATATAATGTTATAATGATATAAATTACCCAATAATAGCATTATTTATCTCACCTCAAAGATATTAGCAGCCGATAAAATTGCGCCAGAATGTTTGTCACTTATTTTTATAACTAGAATCTAATTAATTCTCATATAAAAAAAAAAAAAACACCATCCGACATTCAATTTTATAACTTCTCATTAATTAAATTATCAATCGTAATTGAAAAACGTTTTTTCTCAATCTGTAACTCCGAAACGAGGTATTTGCGGACAAATGTTTATAAAAGAAAAAATTCTTATTTTTATTTCGCAGAATTCGTTCTCGAGAGGTTTTACATGAGTTTAAAAACATCTTATATAAATTCAACTAGCATTTACTATTTATTTAATAGGTAAAAGTTATTTTATATTATATTAATAGTACAGAAACGTAATAATTATTCCTTAAGATCATTCTAGGAATTTTTACTGAATTTAATTTTGAATTATAAAAAAAAAAGTAACTTTTTTTTTGTTTAAGAATAAAAAATAGAGAACTTACATATTATATATATATATATATATATATTTAAATTCTGATTTTATTTTTACTTTATGTGATCTATTAAAATAACCAGTGTTGTGAATATCGAAATTTTTTTTAATGAAAATCATTTTCATTTTTTAATAACTTCAAAAAAAGAATTGAATTTTCAGTTTTCGATATTTAGAAGCTTTTCTTTTTTTATTATACGCGTGTGAAATAAAAAGAAAGTTGAATTTTCAAGCATTTTAATGTTAAATCATTAAAATGTCCACCACTAGTTTGAAAAAAAAAAAAAAAAAAAAAAAAAAATTATCAAGTATTTTAAAAAACCATTTAAAATTCTCATATTGTGAAAAATTATATTATTTTTGATAAAATTATCTTATACTATTATGAGCATCATCGTATATTGTTAGTAATCGAACAAAGAAAAGTGTCCAAGCACTAAAATGCAATGAAAAATTTTAAAATTAAAATAAAATTTAAAATAAAGTAAATTCTCACAATCGTTTTATTTTCCGCTAGAGCTTTATCTCTCTTCATTATGGGGACGAAGCATCTGAATAAGTTGTTTTACTTTGGAAACGGCGGTTGGCGAATTCGCATACCGGAAACGAAGAAGGTTTATCAGAGGCTTAATGCAACTGATCGAAAAATATTCATTTTCAATATATGGGAAATGAGCTGGTACACATTCTTAAGCGTTTATATACGAGGTACAAGAGTTTACGTACTGAAGGAATCCCTCGACAATGTACCAAAAGCTACTAAATTTTTTCAGCGTATGAAGCTATTGCACAATACCGTAAAGACTGTAATCTATCTACTGTTTTTCTATTTTGCAATAAAAGTACTCAATAGTTTATTATTTTAAATTTATTAAATATAATAAATCGTAAATTTACAATAAAAAAAAAAAAAAAATTGTTTCTTTTCATTTTCAACAACACCAACATATCGTATTCTTATAATTTTATTTACACTAGTTTTCCAATGAGTCAAATTTTTCTATATTGTTTAATTTCAAAAAAAAAAAAAAAAAAAAAAAAAAAAAAAAAAAAAAAAAAAAAAAAAAAAAAAAAAAAAAAAAAAAATTTTGGTTACATTCGTATTAATTAGTCGCGATTCTCGCGTCGAATTACTATCGACGATGACGTAATAAAGTGCGTCAGCAAAAAGCTCGCCGCGATAGATATTATAAAATCGAAGTAGTGAATTTTCGCGTCGACGACTGCATTAAGACGACGGCCATTGAAATTAATTTAAAGTGTATAAATAGTTGACGATATCGCCGAAATTCTTCAGTCGCATTCTTATTGTTCGACGCGTCGTCACGTTCGTCATAAAAAGAAAAAAAAAAAAAAAAAAAAAACGGCCACACCATTCGTTAAAAATTTCTCGTAAACGCGCAACTACCTTACAAATCATAGAATAGCGTTTTATAAAAAAAATAAATAAATAAAGCGAGTGCGAAGCTTGCAATTAAGCAACGATACGGTAAGATGTCGATCGCCGACGTGATTTATCAGAGGATGAAAGACGACATGGAGATCGTCGTCGAGAAAAAGCCCGAGAGCGAGATCGTCAAATTTTACGAGGGTAGAAAAATCCTCGTTACCGGTGGCACGGATCTCTTGGGTAAATGTCTGCTGGAAAAATTGCTCAGAGATTGTCCGTACGTCGATAGAATATACTTATTGATACGTATCAAGAAAGATGAAGATTTCAAAAGCAAGTACAATAAGCTTTGTGATGATAATGTAAGTGTTAATTTTTATAATATTAAACTGAGCTCTGTTCTTTCTAATAAAGTTCTTAAAAATATTCAATTCAAATGTAATATCAGTTTTCGCGATATTTTATTACTTTAATACTTATATCGTCGTTTAAACGTATTTAAACGAGAACATTTCTAGAATTACTTTTATAATAAACCTAGGAATGGAAATTAAAAAAAAAAAAAAAAAAAAAAAAAAAATCATCGCTTAAATGCGATGTCATGAATTAAACCCGAATCAAATATTACAAACGAACATGAAATTTGATCGACGAAAGTTTTAATTATATGAAACCTATCCGGCAAGTTTTCCGCGCTCAGAATTCTAATTGCAGCATAAATCAGTTATTCAATGAAACTTATAAATAAAAAATTTTCTTTTATTTTTTTTTTTTTTGTTTTTTTTTTTTTTTTTTTTATATTTGTATTTGTATTATGAGAATCAAAGGTTTTGTATTATTGACGTATATCGACACACGTAACGAATTTCTCGAATCTAATTTGCGCGATTGCCTTTGTATACTATGCAAATTTGTGAAAATATAAAAACTTCACTTTTGCTTCTATAGTACACTTTCATGAAACGATTCGAACTGAAATAATAAATTTTTTTTTTTTTTTCTAATGTTTTCGATTATGAATTCCCTTCGTTGATTCGTAGGTTATAATTTATTTATATTAATAATATTTGAATTATAAATTATTGCGTGTTATAGTTTTTTCAAGTTTTATGAAATTAATTTTCATAGCAAGTGTAACAATGTACTACAATTCTCATAATAAATACTATTTTTTGTATAAAAAAATAATTCTAAGTAATTCATCGATGACGATGATTCTTTGTTAACTTTATGCAGTAAAATTCTTTGCACGTTTTGTGTAGAAAGTAACTATTATATATTAATTTTAATCGTTTATTTTTAAAAATTTTAAAATATTTAAAAACTTTCACGATGATGTTTGCAGGAAAAAATAAGTATTTAAAGAACATAAAATTAGAAATTTAAACCATCACTAACGAATATTTACGTATACGTAAACGTTTCGTTAAAATTTTGGCGCATTAAATGTGTTTGTGAAAAAAATGAAAAATAAAACATTATTATTTAATCGTAATTAAAATAAATTCTATAATAAAAAGAAAAAAAAAAAAAAAAAAGAAAGTTTCAACTTTTCAAGTAAACTTAATGTAACGTTGAAATAAAAAAAGTTTTTTTTTGAAAATTATTTTTTCTTTATAGATACTTATTCTACGAGTAAAAGCAAATATTTTTTCTCTTTAAAGTTTTTTCTACAATGAACAGATTCTGAAATATTTATCGGTGAAAATAAGTGACTTTTTTTTAACATAAATTTTTATTATTTTAAAACGGCTTGAAAATTTAAAGATTTTTTGTTTTTTTTTTATTTTTTTTTTTTTTTAATAAAAAAAAATGAATTTAAAGGATACTGCCTTAAACTTTAAAACGACGTTTGATTCATTTAATTACGTTTATTTTCCTTTGAGATATAAAGCTTTTTTTAAATTGACGAATTTTCGGTTAAGGTGGGCAATTCTCAACGATGCGGCACTTAACTCGTATACAATATAAAAATAAATCTCCCGTATGAAAAATTTTCAGATATTCGACACTTTGAGAGATAAAAATCCGAATTTCAAAGATAAACTAACACCGATAAATGGCGACTTGGCAAGCGAGAAATTGGGCCTCAGCGACGAGGACTACGAAGTCTTAACCGGCAACGTAAACATGATCTTTCACAACGGCGCGGCGAACAAACTCAACGAGCAGGTGAGCGTCGCGTTGAAAACCAACGTACTCGGCACGAAGCGCATGCTGGAATTGGCGCGCGAATGCAAACATCTCAAAGCCTTCGTCTACGTCTCCAGCGCGTATTCAAATTGCCAGGAGAGAATCGTCGAGGAGAAATTTTACAGATCGCCGGCCGATCTGAAAACCGTTAACGATATGATTGCCGCCGACACCGAAACATCGAGCGGATTGACGAACGAGGCGCTCAATATGCTGCTCGGCGAATGGCCCAACATATTTACCTTTACGAAGGCGACCGCGGAGGATTTGGTGCAGCAGTACGCCCCGAGATCAACCTTCGCTTGCTGCGTTTTTAGACCCAGTGTTGGTACGTTGTCGACCATTTATTATTCTCAGCGTGCGATGTTTCATTCGATTATTTTTAATATACTTTATTACCAATTTACACGATATGATAAAACGAATGATTATATAAAAAATCGATAAAGTATATTATCGGTATTATCGGTTTTATTGATTTTAAGTCAATTATTGTATCGACTAGAACATTTTTAAGATAAAAAAAAATTCAATGATTAATTTTCATATTTGTAAACGACGAGATACACCGCAAGATCGACTTGTCGTTACATTGAACCTCGTAATATAAAGATTATCGTGAAAGCATTGTTTTTTTTTTTTTTCTTTCTAAACGATGCGGGAACGAAAAAAAAAAAAAAAAAAAAGAAAGAAAAAAACGTTTTTTCGTAAAAAAACGTATTTTAAAATTAACGAGCGCTTTATTTCATCGACAGTGATATCAACGTACAAGGAGCCAAAACCGGGCTTTTGCGACGTGAAAAACGGACCGGCCTCGTTATTCGTCAAAATCGCCATGGGCGCAATCCACGTAATGTACAACGTTGATTACCCATGCGATTTGATCCCCGCAGATATGAGCGTTAACGCGATGCTCGTTTGTGCCTGGGACGCAGTTGACCGCTGGTAAGTCACTTAATTACGTTGATGGTTTAATCTAAGCGTATTCTTCGTACCTAACGCATACATTCGACCGCTCGTTTCATTTCGATGCGCCGGAGTAATTACACCGACGCATATGTGTTTATGCGCCAGATTTTACACGTTTATTTAAAGATATTTAAGATTGTAGTTTAAATGTTTTTAAACAAATGTTTTTTAAATCTTTTAGGATTTGTTGAAAAAACGATAGAAACAAAAAAAAAAAAAAAAAAAAAAAAAATTGCAAGAAAATAAACGAACAAACGAAAAAAGATATTCGCTTGTACGTTCGTCGTTCTTATACGTATTCGATACGGTAAATAATCTTTATGTTATGCACAGGCAAACCGAGCCAGAGGCTTTTGTCTACAATTATGGCACCAGTCAGGAAAAACCGATAACCATGAGACAAATAAAAGATAAAATAATGGAAGAGCCAAATGTATTGTCATCCGTTAAAAGTAAACGTCGATCGTACGTTATATTTGTAACGAACTTTTTAATGTATTTCGCTTTGCGTATAATCATCGACTACATACCAGCTCTAATAATTGATGTTTTGTCAATGGTGCATGGAAAAACTCCGTCGTAAGTATATATTTTTTATCAAAATTTTTTCGTTCGTTTTCAAAATAAAATTTATTTATATTTTATTTTTCTCATTATTTATTTAATTAAAGCAAAAAGAATTTTTTTAAATATTCATCTTGAAAAGAAAAAAATCGCTTTGAGCTTTTTAAATATGTAACACATTTTTTACAATTAAAATTTATTTGACCAATTTATTTGTTTGTTTCAACAAAAATTAGTATTATGCTTTGATAATTTAAAATAATAAAATCCTAATGTTTTTATGCAACAACTTTAATTTTTTTTATTAAATAACCATTAATCGTTAAAATTTACGCTATAAAAGAACAGATTAACATTAAATATTTTAATAATATTGACTAAATGTCAATATATAATATAATAGTTCAAAAAATCTAGGAAATGTTTCAAAAAGCAAAAATCCTTAGTCTCGACAAAATTTTAATTAAATATTCTTAAAATCGATTAAAAATAAAGAAAAATAAAAAGAAGAAGAAAAAAAAACCATTTTACGTAAATTTTTTCGACTTCAACAGAGCATGGTCACTGGTTCGCGAATCGATGGGCGACATGTGCCGATTGCGTCGTTTCACCATCGGCAATTGGCGCGTCCGTATGCCCGAAACCATCAAGGCATTGGATAAGCTAAATTCGCGGGATCGCGAGCTGTTTTTCAGCGACGTACGGCAACTAGATTGGGCCGATTTCTTCCTTACTTTCAGCCGAGGCATCAAGCGCCACGCGATGAAGGAGCCGCTCGAGGAACTTCAGGATCGCAATAAGTGCCGTTGCTGTTGTGCCAACTCATGCAAGTGTCCCTGCGTTTGCGTCGGCTTTATGCTTACCTTCGCTTTTCTGGCCTATTACGCCTTGAAATATTTCTTGATTTAATGCGTGATATCTATGCGCGCGGTTAAAGATTACCGACCAAGTCCTTTTATTCGATTTTCATTCGCGCGTTTACCAATTCATTCGAAATTTTATCCAATGATACTATATGTATAACATCGTTTGTAATTACTTTTAAGTAATTATTTAGCGATTTATTTCAAAATAACATGTAAAAGTTTATAATACATGTTAAGTAATCGAGTGGCCCGACACTTTTATTTATTTTTATTAGATTATTTTAATGAAAATAATATTTCGAATGAATGCCTTGGATGCAGTTGTTTTTTTTTTTTTTTTTTCAATAAATAATTAAAATATTTTTAAATTTAACAATATTTTTAAATAATTAATTGTAATATACAGAGCAGAAGTATCTTATAACAAGGTAATAATTTAGTCATGTAACCTTTTAACGGCTGTTTTCTTACTTATATCAATGTATCAACTCTCTATTTTTCAAGATTATTAGATTTAATTTATTATTGTTAATGATGTTTTTTTTTTTTTTGTTTTTTCTTCATGAAAAAGTACGATACGATTTTTTTTTTTTTTTTTTTTATTAATTTGTTCATAATTGACTGATTATCTTTCCTAGCGTGTTTTATACAATAATCTCCAGGAATTAATTATTGTAATATTAATTCTTATCTAACATAAAAAATTGTTATGCTTAATGTTTCAAAAATTTTGTAAAGCACGTAAGATATGAAAATGTATTTAAAAAGTTTTTTTGTATAATAATTATTCAATAGATTAAACGTATCCTTGTAAGAGCCATATTATTTTAAAATAAATAATCCTTTAACAATATTAATTTTTATAAAAATTTATTAACAAACACATAAAAAGTTTCGATAAAATTCATTTCATTCATTTGTTAAAAATGTCAAAAGCACAAGTATTACAAAATAGAGCTTCGTTGTGAAATAAAGAAAAAGAATAAAACATTACAACTAGTACATATATATATAAATCGTTAACAAAAGTAATAAATCATGATAAGTGCGCAAATACGAAGTAAAGGTATACGCAATGAGGTATAATAAAAAAAAAAAAAAAAAATAATCATAAAGCACGAAGAATCTACTCGAGCGAACGAGTAAATACAATAAAATATATACAATCGGTCGATGTCACCACCGCCGATATTGTCGAGCCCCTCGTGTATCCGTACGCGAGCCATTGCTTCGAGAGGCCAGCACAGTGTCGAAGCTTCGAGTGGTTCGTTATTATTTCGCGTAGGTGTGTGTGTGTGGTGTGTGTCTATGAGAGAGAGAGAGAGAGAGAGAGAATTTTTATCGCTGAGCGAGCTTTCCATTATTTAACAGACGAACGTTTGCGCTTGATGTTTGGGAAATATTTCGAATTTATAATAAAGAAAACGACATTGGCTGTCGCTGGTGAATGTTTCCGTTGTTCTTTAATATTATCCTTTTTTTTTTTTTTTTTTTTTTTTTTCTTATTATTATTATTAAATTTTGAATTTTGATTTTTTTTTTTTTTACAATTTTTTAAATATTAACATTTGATAATTTTATTAAAATTTTTAAAAGTTTCACGAATGCCATTAAATAATTCATTATAAATTTTATTTTACTTTTATCGAAGAATTTTTATTATTTTCGAAATTGAATTAATTTAAAATATATTATACCGAATTTAAAATTTTTAAATTTTTTTGAAAATTTGCCTTTGAAAAAACTGTAAAATTCGTGATAACGAGCATTTAAAGTAATCTTAAAACGATTTGATTAACGTATAGGAAATTGGATGGTGATTTATTTAGGTATTAAAAAGAAAGAAATAATAATCATCGTTATATAGAATAATACTCTTTATTGTTTTTGATAGTTCTTGTTGTTGTCCATATCGTATGTCGTTTTCTTTTTTTTATTCATTTTTTTTGTTTTTTTTTGTTTTTTTTTTGTTTTTTTTTGTTTTTTTTTTTGTTTTTTTTTTGTTTTTTTTTGTTTTTTTTTGTTTTTTTTGTTTTTTTTGTTTTTTTTTTTTTTTTTTTACTTAAATCTTTCGTCAGTATTTCGTTCATAACCGCCGGTATACTTAATATTTCCATTTTTATCGTCGTTAAAACGGCGCACAATAATTCATCATCATATTACAACAAAAACAGCATTTTATGTAAACGCACGGAACAATGTTGGTCCGATCGCTGGTCCGAGCCTGCAACGCATTTCTTTTTCGGGACCGCTTGCGACTAGAATACATACAAAAATGTAATTCGTTCTTTTTTATTATTATTATTATTATTATTATTATTATTATTGTTAATTATTATTATTAACATGGTTTGCTTAATCGTTCACTATTTAAATTACGATCACATTTATTTGCGGCCAATCTGTACTTTTTCATTCATCGTTTGTTATTTAATGATTTATTTATTTATTTATTTATTTATTTATTTATTTTTTTTTTTTTTTGTAACGGGACACGCTTCAAGTTGCGCGCGTTAAGTTTTTTTCAAAATTGGAAAAAGTGCAAAAGACGGCGCGTAATTGTGTACATGTATAAAAGTTAAGACACACCGCAAATGGTTTTTTTTTTGTTTTGTTTTGTTTTTTTTTTTTTTTCTTATGTATTTCCCAAATTCGTATTTTCTCGTTGCGGTCCCGTGCAAAAGTCTTGACTCGTGACGCGCGATCAGCGTTCGCGACATATTATCTCTCATTCCCGCTTATTTTTCGATTATTTTTCTTGTCTTTTTTATTTCTTACATACCAACATACAGTCTGTCGCAACGCCAGCGATTACAAATATTAACATACTTTTTTTTTTTTATTATTATTATTATTATTATTATTATTATTATTATTATTATTATTTTTGTTCGATGAGACATATCCGAAAATTTGAATTTTTTTCTGTATTAGTTATCGTATTTTTTTATTTTTGCTTGAAAATCATGTGAAAATTCTGTCTGCTGTAAGTTGTAAATGTGTGTACAATATGTGTAAATTTTAACGTGTGTACGTGACCTTCGGTTTCATTCACTTCATTATTTAACGCTCTTTTATTCTCTTTAATCTGTACTACTATTTACAATGTACAGTGCCCTAAGTTTCGCCGGCGGTCGCGATCGCCTCTCGCTCCACAATCTCGATTTTCAGTTTTTCGACTTCGACTTGTTCGTTTTTTTTTTTTTTTTTTTTTTTTTTTTCTTATTTTATTACAATGCGGATTACCGCTGCGCTTTGCTCTTTTCAAAACCGTTGAAGACAAGTTTTCTAAAATCGATTTTATTTTACGCTATCTTTTATTTAACTTTTTATCTTTCTAATTCTTAGTGTAAATGACATAAATAAAAAATCAATTATCTTTTCGGAAAACTTGTCTTTGACACGAGGGCTATTAAAAATTCTTTTAAAAATGTTTCGTTGTAGCAGGTGTAACTTTTCTTTATTTATTGTTTTTTTTTTTTTTTTTTTTTTTTTTTTTTTTTTTTTTTTATTGAAAAATCATTAAAATGCAACGCAGTGCAATGGTACAAACGATCTATTAAGCTTTAAAAAAAAAAAAAATAAAAAATAATAATAAAAATAAAAATATACAAACGGTTGTAAAAAATGGTAAAAATTATTCGTTATTCGACTAAAATCGCAACCGACATGTGAATTTTAATATTTTTCCAATAAAGCACAGTAATAATCTTCGCTCATGATTAATTAAAGTAATGCCGTTGACATTGTATCGTCGATAAAAAAAAAAAAAAACCGTCGCGCATATTTCGACCAAATCCATAGCTTGCTAACTAATTTTTGCTATTACGCTGAGACAATAGGAACTTAATCACTTGCAGAGGCGAGCCAGTCCGCGAAATACGAGTATTTCGTTACATGTTTATTTTATTCTTTTTTTTTTTTTTTTTTTTGCATTTTTTCGTCACATTTTTTCATTTAGCGTATTCAAATATTTTTCCAATAAAAAAAAAAAAAAAAAAAAAAAAAAAAAAAAGAAACAAAGTGAAAAACGACGTCTCGATGGGCAACAAACACAAACAATAAAAAGTAGAATAGAAAAAAAAATTAAACAAAAGTAAAGAGATATCAATAAGAACAACGATAAGAGCTCGAGCGCAAAGGCCCATTTTTTGTCTTGGATTTTTTTTTGTTTTTTTTTTTGTTATTTTTGTAGTTTTGTTTTTACAATGTTACACGAGTCGCCTATGACGACTGTCGGCGTCTGGGAATCGAGCGAGCGATCGTGGCCCCCTTATATCACTTACCAAGGTAAATATATATAATAATCTTATATATATATATATTTCTTCGTTTATATATATATATATATATATATATTTATATTTATATATATTTATATATATATTTATATATATATATATATAATATATAATATCTTATATGCATATTTCATTTTATACCTATAATTTCTCATCGTTTAGATGTACCTTTGCGTGCTATTTATACTATTTACAAAATTTCTTAATTCTTTTATTTTTTTTTTTTTTTTTTTTTTTTTTTATTTATTTTTTTTTTTAAATCTTTACCTTATTTGTATAGTCACCGCGATTACAACCCAGCACTTGATTCTTCGCATATATCTCTATCGCGCACATCTATTTCTTACACTTATGTATCGCATTATCCGTCTCATCGCGCGTTCATCATTTTTAACTTTACTTTGTTTACTCTAACAACGTCTAAACACTCGTTACATCCTCGCGAAGGAAAATAATAAAAACGGAAAGAGAGAGAGAGAGAGAGAAAAGAAAAATAAAAAGAAAATCAAACACACCAACGCAATTATTTGTTTGCCTTATGTTACGCAGAACTTATATTACATGTACAATTATAACGCGCCTTTCTTTGTGCCGATTCCCGATGCGTCTTGCGCATTCGATTATTGACGATTATCGCGCTTCTCTCTTATTTCCTGAGTATTGCTAGGTGTGTTACTTATGAGTGTAAACATATGTGTACGTGTACGTATGGGGTGTATTCGTGTTATTTTTTTTTTTTTTCTAAAATTTTGTTGTCGCTGATTATCCTTTTATATTATTATCATACGTCTTTGCGCTTTCTCTGAATTAGCATTAAATTCGATCATCGTCCTTCATCATAAACGAACACTTTAAGTAACATTTTTACTTTTATCGCACTCGAAAGCTCTTCCGCATATGCATCGATGGCTCAGTGGTTAATCGATCGTTATAAGAAAATGCAGAAGCCTCGAGATTTTCGGTGTCTACGTTTGTTTGTTTGTGTGTTTGTGAGTGTGTGTGTGTGTGTATGTGTGTGGGTGTGTGGAAGAAATGCGCAACGCCGTAATAATTCAGTATCCGTGCGTGCGGATTTTTTCTTTAAATGCGACAACGCAGCGGCGGTAGCGTGTGTAAGTGCAGCACCCCCACGATAATCGATAACGTTAATTTTCAATTCATTTCATTCATTTATTTATTTATTTATTTTTTTTTTTTCATTCCATCTTTCGTTTCAGTCACCTCGTACACTTTAATAAGAACTTTGTAGCAATGTTTTATTATTATTTTTTTACTTTGCGGTTATTATTGCTCATCGGTGTTTCGTCGAAGAAACAAAGTTAACGGGAGGAAGAGAGTTTTCCACTACATAATCAGCACAAACTTTTACCTATTTCGTTTCATCAATCGCATTACCAGTGCGGATAATTTAACGCGATTTATTAAAAAAAAAAAAAAAAAAAAAAAAATAATAATAATAATAATAATAATAATAAAAATAATAATAATAAAAAATAAAAAATTTGGAAGTTTTAAGTGTGTGTGGTTTCGTGTTAACGCGAAGAGAGTCATCGCCGGAAAACAAGAAAATTACACGCGGATTATACAAACGAATTTTGTCTGTGTAGGTCGCCTGGCGACTTATTTCCAACAGTCCCTTTCTATCCTTATTTACATAAATTATTTACAGGAATTGTCTATTAATTTTTATTTTATTTATTTATTTTTTGTTTGCTCTCAACGTTACGTTTTCATACTCGCTGTCTTAGGCTCGCTTTAATAAGTTGATTAAATGTAATTGTAATTGTGTACCCGCGCGTTACTTCTCTAATGCTCTTTTATCTGCTTTTTATTTCAAGTATTAAAATGTGTATTAAAAAAAAAAAAAAAAAAAAAAAAAAGGATCGAAAAATTAGCTTTGTATTTCATTGTTGTGGCGCATAAAAAAAAAAAAAAAAAAAAACAACAGCTCATACATTGAAAAAAATAGGAATTTGATTTCCTTTATCTTCAAAAATTAGATTGTTGAGAAATAAAAAGAATCAATGCCACTTTTTTTTTTTTCAGGAACTTAAAAGTTTAATTTTAATAAAATATAAAAATTTAATTTTTTTTACGCGACGATGGATAAAAGAGTGAAATTCTAGAGGATCAAATGCGCCAGGCTTTTGTAACATCCTTTTTTTTTTTTTTTTTTTTTTTTTTTGACTCGTGAGATCAATGACTCGCAAAGAATTTCACTCTGGAATTCATTTTTAAGTAATTTATTCTCAAAAAACAAAAACAATTTAAATATAATTTTGCAAAATGAAACACAGTTTTCTTTTATTTTTTTTTTAGAATTCTAAAAGATACTAAAATTATTTAACGTAACCAACATGGATGATAAAACAAATCGAAATAAAATAACAAAAAAAAAAAAAAAAAATTACGCTACGTCCATGCAGTTTTGCTTGAGTACATCGATGAAACAGCACCAGGATATAAGACGCCCTAGCACCATTTTTTGTTTTATCATTTAATGTGTTTAGTGTCTAACTATTAGACGTATTCGTATTTTACGAGAATTTTTTTTAAAGAATTTTAACATTTTGAGCTTTGGGTGATTTAAAAATTATGAGCATTTTTTTATTTTTGAATTGACATTTTAATTTTCAAAACTTATTTTCGTACAAGCATTATAATTATATTATTTTGTATTTTATATCTTTGATAACTAAAATTCGTCAAACAATTTGCAACAACGAGATGCATATTTATATAAATAATATAAATTTATTCGTTTTTAATGCTAAATACTATAATTTATCGATAATTTCACGCATCTCGTTAAAACAATTTATTCACATCATTAACAAATCAACGATCGTTCAAAAACGTTTTCTTAAAAGTATCCTCGCAAAATTCGAACGTCATTATCGGGAAGTTTTGCGTTGTGTGTGCACGTGTATATTTAGCCAGTACGAAAAAACAAAAAAAAAAAAAAAAGTAATAATAAAAAATAAAAAAAAAATAATAAAAAGAAAAACAAAAGCGCGCGATATCATCCTCGTGCGATATTACATATACCTTAACGCTCGATTACACATATTTTTTTTTTTTTTTTGTTTTTTTTTTTCTTTTTTCTTTTTTCTTATTTATTCGCGTAACCGTGCAATCAAGCGACGAGATTCTCAACGTTGGCCGGCTAGGCGAGCGATGCCTAATTTTGCGGATTCGGCGCATACACGTAAGATGTGTGGTTATCAGCGTACGATGATCGACACAAGTGCATCGCCGGCCCGGGGGCGTGGAAAGACGTTGAGAACCCCGAGGTTTTTTTTTCTTTTGTTATATCGATATGCGCGAGCGCGCGCGCGCCGCTTGCATCTTATTATATTCAAAAATTCGGAAAAAGTTTATTTCAACATGCACTCAATATCTTCCTTTCATTCCCTCTTTTACGCGATTGAGACTCTCGTGAAGAACCGAGGAAGGATCGCGGTAAGAATCAAAGTAACGTGTGTTTAATTGACACGAACAATAAATATCTATACTGTATACATATACATTATACGCATGTGTACAAACGAGGATTCGCGACGAAAATCCGGCCAAACTCATCCATTACTTAAGCCGCTATTCATCTTTACTAAGCTCGTATCAACTTTAGCGATGGCGAAATTCTCGATCGTTCGTTCGGCGACGAATTTCAAGCTTTTAATGCCCGAGTCGTAACTATAATAGTACGGATTTTTTTATTTATTCCTTTTTTTCTTTCTTTTTTTTTTTTTTTTTTTTTTTTTAATTCGACATTTCTTGAAAGAAGAAAAAAAAAAAAAAAAAAAAAAATTTCGGCGACTCGAATTGCAACGGTGAGATTTTAATATTCCAGCAAAATTTATTTTCGCGAGTCCTCCTCTCCTCCGAATCTCGTTATTATAAAATTTTTAAACGAACGACAACAAAACGATAGCACAAGAGCACCTTGTACATTGATTTGATAATCCTCGGAGGCAAGGAGGTGCGTCTCCTTCCGCTCGAATAAATCTCTCCGCTGCAGGGGGGCTGGATATATGGGGTGGGGGGTTGGGGCGATCCTCAGGATCGCTGCGATCGAACGATCGAGCGCGCGCCGATGTGAAGGATCGTTCGTATAAAGGCTCGAGGAGTCCCGCTCGGCCGGCGGCACGGATACGTCGCGAGAATTGTCTCTTAATTTGCTTACTCTGTGGACGGTCGCCTATTAAAACGCTCAATCGCTAAATCTTAACATGTGTTATCACGCGCTCTCCCCCTCTCTATACGCATATACATATACATGTGTAACCGTCCTCCCGCTTACGGCGCGAGAGGATAAAAGTCAATGAGGTGACTAAGCGACGTGAGTATCGTCTGGGGCTATGAGCCGACGCACATGAGCGACTCGTGCGTACTGCTGCCGTTGCCGGGGGCGCTGCCGCTCACGTTGTTACAGCTACCGCTCGCGTTACCCTGATGATGGTGACTGTGATGATGGTGCAAACTGTTTTGCAGGTGATGCTGGCTGTGGTGATGACTATGATGCGGCTGCTGCTGCTGATGCTGATGCTGATGCTGATGCTGCTGTTGTTGTTGCTGCTGCTGCTGCTGTTGACTCATAGAAGATGCATCGCCGGTCGAGCCGGTGACCGAATTGACGGCCCTCAGAAGGTCGTCCGACGTCGTCGTGGACGTCGTCGTGGAAGTAGAGGTAAGCGGCGTCAGCTTCCAGCCGGGCATGAAGTCGAAGTCGAGGTCGGGTCCTATGTCCACGTCGAGGAGCTCGTTATTGTTGAGGGGATCCAGCGGTGACTGGCTCGAGAGCGAGAGCACGCTGCCCCAGTTGATGGAGCGACTGTCGTCGCTGTCGCCGATTCCCGAATCCACGTCCGTTTCGGCCGACGAGCTCGCGGGCATGGGGAAAGGCGTTAGTCTGCCCTGTTCGGGCGGTTGAAGCTGGGCCATGGGAGCGGGCATCACGGGCTCCATGGGGGGCGGGCTTCGGTCTCTTTCCATCTCGCGCTCCAAGTACCTGAGAGTGTTGCAGATGAGGACCGAGCGGTGAAGACTCGGATCTGGAAACTGCCGGTACCTCGCAAGCTTACACATCGAGATATTGAGGACGGCGAGCCTGCGCTGCCTGTAGCAAGCTCGGCCGCGCCTGCACCAACTCGAGCGCGATCCCTCGCAGCAGCGCTCGTTCGCGCGGTAGCTCGAGCCCAGCTCGAGGTAACTCTTTCCATTCTCCTCTCGCCGTATCGTCGGCGGCTCGTAGTGGTGAGGCGCGCTCGCGTGATGGCCCCACTGGGCCTGCGGCCTCGACAGCTGCTGCTGTTGTTGCTGTTGCTGCTGCTGCTGCTGATAAGAGGAATTGCTCGGGGTGGCCGGACGTTGATTGTAATAATGCTGAGCCGCCTGGTGATGGTGGTGATGATGGTGGTGGTGGCCGTTAGCGTGGGGATTGTTTTGTTGCTGCTGCTGCTGTTGCTGCTGGGACTGCCCGCTCGCAGTGGACGACGTCTGCTGCGCAGAATTTGCGGAGGCGGTTGAGCCGACCAGATTCGGGCTCGAGGAAGAGCTGCCCGTCGTCGTGAGCTGGCAGGGGTTGCCGGGGGTGGCGGACTGAAGGCAGGAAGGCGCCACGACCTCCATGTCGTAGTAGGTCGAAGAGGTGGTCTGAGTGAGGGCCGGAGGCGAGGACGAGCCGTAGCTGTCGTCCATGGCCCACCAACTGCCCTCGACTCGGCCAAGTTTAGATGGGCTTTCGCCCAGATCGGTATCGAAATCCATGCAGCCCACTCCGCCCTCCAGTTTACGTTTGCCTGACGTGGCCTGCAGACCCATCATTGCACAACTCTGTAAATTGAATAAAATCAATGTTAGCTTATTTAAAGTTCAAATAAATTATCTTTTTTTTTTTTTTTTTTTATTTCTTATTAAAAAAATTGTTAATATATACAAAGAGAATATTAAATTTAACATGTTGCAATAATTTTATTAAAAATAGCATGCAAAAATTATTTAAATATTGTTACACATTAGAAATAATATTCTCTTTACAACAATAAATAAAGGTGTATTATACGGGTTGTAAAATATAAAAAAAAAAAAAAATTATTTTATCCGAACCTACATTAGAAATTACATCATTTACATAGCAACTAATATTAATTTCTCTAATGCCAAATATGCGGCAATATATCTTTGAACTTTAAAGAAAAATTCTATCGAACGCATATAAAGGAAACTAGAACCTGTTTCATGTATTCTACCGGTAAAAATAATGCCATCGCAATTCCTACTCGTGTACTTACGGGGTAAGAAATAGGGGATGAAAAAAAGTTCTGATCTTGTATTCTTCTCCCCGCACATAAATACACACATACACACACACACACGCGCGCATATATATATATTAATTCTAAGCTTGTCTTTCTCCACATAACGTAGCCAGCGTGAGTCAGAGGCTCGGCGCGCGTGGACGGAAAAACGCAGAGCTCGCGGTGACGTCAGGGCCTGGTCGTTTCTCTTGTGTGTGTGTGTCTCTCTCGCTCTCTCGCTCTCTCTCTCTCTCTCTCTCTCTCTCTCTCTCTTTCCCTAAATACTGACGACGATGCTGCTGCAGCTCAAGCGAGAAGTCATCGTCGGAAATGGACTCGACGCGTCTGAACTTTAAGAGCAAAAAAAGACGAGCGTAGTTGCGTGAAAAAAAGGATGGAAGAATAAAGCGTTAAGGGAGGCGAATGCAAGAAAAACAGACAGAGAGAGAGAGAGAGACAGAGACAGAGACAAAGAGAGAGAAATAAAGAATGAGGGAGAAATAAAGGGTAGGTGTTACTCATAGACTCAATAAGCCGCCACATGCGGGACCCTTATGTATATGTGTGTGTATTGTATATACGTAGAATAATTTCATGTACGCGCGTTTTTCTATCTTTTCGTTTCTTTCGTCTTTTTGTTCAATAGCGTTGGGCTTATTACGACTGTATCGCTCGCGAAATTGTCTCTTTATGACATATCGTTTTTGTCGAAAGGGAATAAAAATTTCGCGTAGAATAGAGAGTAATTTGTTTTGTTTCTGCAATCTCTTTGATTAGTTTTATACATGCGTACGCACTTTTCTATTGCGCGACGATCTTTACTTAAAAAAGACTAGTTTTATAATAAGAAAAAATGTAAATGTGTTTATAACGCGTGAAATTTTAAATGGATTAATTAAAAAGTAGTACGATATCTTTCAAAATTTGATTTTCGAACAATGAAGTTATAGTTAAAAGTTTAAACAAGCCGATACTTTTCTTAAAATAAAACTTAAAGCTTATATTTTCAATAAAGTTTCAGTAAAGTTTTGCATAAACTGATATTTTTTTCATATTTTTCGTTCAATAAGAATATTTTTAATGTTTTAAAAGTTTCAAAAATCTATAAAACTGTATTTATCATTTTTACACATAAAAAAAAAAAAAAAAAAAAAAAAAAAATTTAAATTATTTAAATTTAAAGAATTTTTAACGAAAGATATTACAACAATTTACAGTATTAAAACAGTGAATATCTTGTGTTAGTCTGAATTTGAACTGGCACACCGTTCGGTGGCGCCCTCGCGCGAATTTCAACTGAACTTTATAAAAATTTCTAAGAGTATAAAACTCATCGAATAACGTGAAAATCTTTAAATTCAATAGCATTAAAATTTTTATAAATAAAAGTTTTATATTTTGTTTAAAAAATTAAAAAAAAAAAAAAAAAATGATAATGCGACATGCGACATAAAAAGATAATGAAGCTATTTTAAAAATTTAATTTTTAACTCTTGAGAAAAATCTGATGATAAAATTTGAAAATTTTATTAAAAAAAAAAAAAAAAAAAAATAGTAAAAATAAAACATAAAATGCGCTTTTCAAATATTTGACGACTATTTAAAACGCACCCAATGTTTAAAAAATTATGAAAAAAACGCCCCTACAGAAATTATATAAAATGCCTTTAGATAATTTCACAAAAGAATTACACAAAAGATCTTATAAAAATATTCCGTATGTCATACAACATAACTGTTAAAATTTTTAAATTAAAAATTATAAGATTTGAAAGTATAATTGCAAAAATCACCGTAAACGTACTTTTATTACTATACGAAGAAGTTATTCACAAATTAAAATAAATGTATTTTAATTGAGATTACGATTTCGGATTTTTTAAAAGTCGAAATTCACGAATATAAAAAAATTTAAAATTTTACGAAATAACCGATCTAACGGATATTTTTGAACATATTTCGAAATTCGTGTTTCAAAATTTTTTCGAAACTCGCGCGCGAGAATTGAACATTGATTTTGAAACGAAGCATATAACGTTGACTTTGCCTTGTGTGAAAAATATCGCTTGTAACCGATAAAAGAAGAAGTCACCTCGTTAAAATTTTCCAAGACTCACCGACGAGACAAATCTGACGAATGCAATAAAGCATGTTGTATGACACAGGGTGTAAAAAATAAATATGTATATCTACAAATGATTTAAAATTTCAATAAAATCACTAAGGCCACATATTTTATATTTTTCAAACCTCTGTCTGCCAGAATCCGACACAGCTATCGTAAACACCATAAGTCACCATATTTAAAACACCTATAGATTAAAACATACGCAACAGAACAAAAAAAAAAAAAAAAAAAAAAAACAAAAAAAAAAAAATAATCGTTCTCACAAAAACAAAATAAAACTTGTAAATCTCCACCAGTATCACGAATCCTACATTGTTCATAAAAAGCACCTCTCTCTCTTTCTCTCTCTCTCTCTCTTTCTCTCTCTCTTTTACTCTCTATTTTCTTCTACCTCCAGGAGTAACAGTTCAACATCTTCACCGTGAACACAAGAGCGAGAGAAAATATAAATAATAACACTGTATAAAAAAGCTCGATGCGTTCGCAAACTCGCTGCATATGCATATATACTATAGTATAATGTGCACTCACACGTACGGTTTGCTCTTTATGCCGACGCGAAGGAATCGTCCCCACACTTTAGGCCATCTCTTCTTTCGCGCTAGTCGAGCGTGTCTCACAAACGACGGCGAAATACATATATTACTTTGCGTCACCAACGGTACAAAAATTTTAACGTCGATCGTAAAATGAAAGACAAATATATGAACGAACGAAGTAGAAAGAAAGAAAGAAAAAAAAAAAAAAAAAAAAAAAATCAAGGATAAAACTAAAACAAACTAGGCAGCGGCGGGCGTTGCCTCGGTTTATTATCGATAAGTAGACGAGGTTTGTAACAAGAACTCACAAAGCACAAGGAGCTCGAGATCTCCGAACAGCGCTCGGTCTGGAGGCATTGAGCAACGACCATTCTCACAATATTCCCAGTGTGTAGCGGTTGCTTCTCGCGGCGCGCAAGAAACGGGCCGCCGCGCTGCTCTCTCTTTCTCTCTGCTGCTGCGTTGAGAAGGCTCGATTCGCGCGTTGGCTGCTGATCTGCTGTTTCTAGTGATACTATTACTACTACTACTACTACTACCACCAACTTTCTCTCTCTTTCTCTCTCTATCCAACAATATATATATATATCTATATTATCTCTCGGACACGCTACAGTGTGTTTCACACAGTCGGCTGTGCGCGCTACGGCCGTGTGCAGTGCTGCGGTGAAAGTGCGGACGTATACGGCTCGCTCGCTCGCTCGCAGCGGCAGCTCTCCGGCGCTCTCTCCTTTTTCTCTGCGCAACGGCACAACACTGACTGACTGCGCGCTCCCCTCGGGCCGATTCGAAAGGCCGCCGCGCGTTCCCTCGTACTTCGGAGCTCGACGCGCGATGGCGCCACCGACACGGCCTTTCCCTTCCTCTCCCGGAATACGTACACCTATATACATATACACGCACACACACGCGCGCGCGCGCGCACGCACACAGATATATATATATATATATATATGTACAGTTGTACCTACACAACGTTGCCGCTCCTTCTTCCTCCACCACGCACGCACGCATACACCCACGTGCGGGGCACATGACGATCGCGGGTATTAACTTTCCGCGAAGTCCGAGGAGAGCTTTGCGCTCGGTATAGTGCGCTGTGCACGTTCGATGACGAAAGTACTGGCGGCGGCGGCGGCGGCGGCGGCGGCGGTGAAGGAGGAGGTCGAGGAGGTGGAAGGGGGGAGACGCGGCGTTCAGAGAGCGGCCGCGATATCCGAGCACGCGCGTGTGTGTGTGTGTGTGTGTGTGTGCACATACACACACACACACACATGTACGTATAATATACGTTATAAGCAAGTGTGCGCGAATGCGTGCCGTGCACGCCGCTGTGCGATAAAGAGGGAAGGAAAAAAAATGTATGGATAGGGAAAACGATAAAGAATTTGATTTCGATGCCGAGACGCGTATTTGTATGCAATATATAACTTTGTCTTTTACTTTGTCGAGTTAATTCTATCACCGATCGCCCGTTACGTTTTTCATTATGCAGGCTAGAGTTAAGGATACGCATTGTTTTGACTGGGCCGAAAAAAAAAGAGATGAACCTCGTTAATGCTGATTATCTTTTAATTTGACGATTACGTCCTCGTAACCGAAATGAAAGTCAGAGTTAATATCGTTAAAGTCACAATGTCTGGCATAATTTCGCTATAGGCCGCACGCGGTGTAGTTCAGCCGTCATTAGCGCTCAAAAGGTTTATTCGAATCTTTCATTATCCTTCGAGTTATGTATACTTTGCTATTTACAATGACCATTTTATTTGCATAATTTTTTTAAAAATTATCAAAAATTAAGTAATCATTTTTTTAAAAGTGTAATTCCTTTCTATATCGTTAAAAGAAGAATAAAAAAAAAGTACTATATTCTCTAGTTAAAACAACAAATTGAAGGAAGAATGATAAGAGAGATAAACAATAATTGTCTGTATTTCCGTGTATCGAATAGAAAAAAAAAAAAAAAAAAAAAGAGTATCAAGGTACGATCGGGTGGAAAAGAGTAAAGATAAAACGAAGCAGGCAGATATATACGAGTAAAAAGGGGATGATGAATAATCAGAGAGAAGAGTATAAACGCAACGGAAGAGAAGACGCTAAGCCGTTCGTCATTGTGACGGAGTACTGTCTCTCCGTGAACCCCGACGACGAAGCGATACCGGGATGTATAGAAGGAAAGCCGGGATCACTTTTCAGCCTGATTTTAAAACAATTTTCTTTGTTTTGCTTCGCGCGTGCACGCATTGTAACATTGACGATTCTCTTTCGACGAAATGCTTTGACGATCCGCGTGTCTACGGGGGGTTCGTTTTATTTTTTATTTTTCAATTGTCGAACGAGAGAGAGAGAGAGAGAGAGAGAGAGAGAGAGAGAGAGGGAGTGAGAGTGCTCGTGAAATATGAAATTGCAAGGCGCGCACGCAGGGTGCGTTAAATTGAAAAATGTATCGCGGTTGGATGTTTTAACACTCGTTTATTTTTAACGAATAAGTTATTTAGAAGCGTATATTGTAATTTTTTATTTAAATGTACATTATCGACTTTAGATAAAAAACGTACGCGTATTTCAATGCATTTATATGAAATCTATATAGAGACAAAAAAAAAAATTTATATATAGAATTTTCATATAGAAACTCTCTGAACAAATTATTACTAAGCTATCCCTGATTCCATTTGACATCAAAAGAAAAAAATTCTGAAGATACAAAATTATTATGTAGCACAGCAACATAATAGAACAATTGCTTTAGTAGCAAAAAGATAAAAAGTCAAAGATGGCATAACGAACATTCTTTAGCGATGTACTATATACCAAATGTTACGCATGTTTAGAAAAAAAAAAAAAAAAAAAAAAAAACGCACAATAATTAAAAAATTTTATTCCTAGCCTTACGATTTTGCTTAAAAGGAAAACGCGCGTCTGGACTATGTCGCTTTTAAGCAATTTTGAGAGCGTAGTTGTAGCAAAACATAAAATTTGCAAATTATAAATTATAAGAGATTTATAAGCTTTTTTAAACATTTAAATATGCGGCGGAAATCTGCTATTAAAATTGAAAATTAGCAAAAAACATCTAACGAACGAATTACAATTTGACTATTGATTTATAGCCTAATATGTTTAATTGCATTTGTAAATAATATTCATTATTTTTAAAACCATACATTTTTCGGGTAGATCAATAAACAGAACTTTCTATCTAAAGTAATGTTTTTATTTTACTTATCATAAATTGTATTGTAACTACTTTTCCATGATATATTTGGACTATTAGATACTCTAATCCTGAGCTATAGTATAAATTATCTGTAAAAGCAATTGTATACATTTTTTTAAATCTAATTTTTTCATAAATATTTAATTTTTTTTTTTCGTATGATTTTGAGTGCTCATGTGGATAAACAAAAAATAAAGTTTTACACTTTACTTAAAACAATAGTGTTAACTATCTGAGTACTCATATATGCCACAATTATTGAAATGATTACTTATTAATTAAACAAAAATGATACTAAAACAATTATAAAAATATTTATTAAGAATCTGTCAATTATATAAAAAATAAAATTTATTTATTTTTAAAATCAGTCGTAAAATATCATTTGTAATCAAAGTTAAATTAAGCTTGCCAATGATAAAAACAAAATTACAAATACTTGAATTAATTATTAAATAACTTTAAATAAATAATTATCGATGACATTTTTTTTTTTTTTTTTTTTTTTTTTTTTTTTTTTTTTTGTTGTATCAAAAAAATGAATAAGTATTTTGCATCTTCGTAATAGTGACCAAACACGTGTGATTATTTTAGAAAATTTTTTTCCTCGCATATACTAAATACTCAAATTATTCGTTAAATATAATTTCACAATGCGCCGAGAGACGCTACGACGAAAAAAGGGTCGTCTCCTCTATCGCAGCTAACAAAAAAACAAGGAACTCTCCGTGCATATACTCATACATCTTCGTCATAATTTTTTTTTTTTTTTTTTTTGATTCCACCGCGTACTTTTATATTTATTTCGCGGCAGTTTCTACACCGGCGATCGACCCACTTGCGCGCAAACTTCCCCCCTTCCTCTTTGATATTTTCGGCAGTCGGGATGACTTTCGAAAGCTATATACTTTCGCTCGAACGTTTTTTCTTGCCGTCTCTTTTTTTTTCTTTTGCAGTTTTGCCGTCGTTAATTGAAAAAAGAAAAAAAAAAAAAAAAAAAAAAAAAAAAAGAAACACGAATGTGGCCCCGTAGGAGCGATAGCTTTTCAGCGTTTGATTTAAATGTTTAAAGATCGTGCACGAAGGCAATTCTTTCGCGTTAATCATAACGGAGAATAGAAGGAAGAAGGAAAAAACAAAACGACGTCGTACCGCGTGAAAAAAAAAAAAAAAAAAAAAAATTAAAAATGAAAATAAGTTACATATATGCGTATATATGTATATATATCCTTGAGGAATCTTGATCGCGTACGGTACGCGGTACAAATAAACATAAACTACACCTCGCGTAAAACTTTTTCGTCTCCCCCCTCCCCTTCTGTCCCCTATCCTCTTTACTTGCGCGAGTAAGTCGCGAGGAAGTTTCACGAGTATACACACGCGCGCATACTCGCGGAGTAGTATACAACGGCGACGACGACGACGACAACGGCGGCGGCGGCGGCGGCGGCGGCGGCGACTGCGAGCATCCGTTGCTCGTCCTACTTGGAAGCCTACTCGCTTCGTACACAGGCCGAGAGAGCGAGCGGCAAGGAGGTCGCGAGCGATTTTTCGTTCCCTTGGCAATACCATGCGAGGCTTCTTAGAAAATAGTAGCGCTTAGTATCGTACCGTACACCCGATTTATCGTAACAAAACCGACTAGCTCACGGTGTTGTACCGAGCTGATTATGCGCTCTGCTTTCTAAAATAAGAGCCTTGCTAATTTGAGATATTAATTCGTGCGTAAGCTCGTAGGTTGACTTTGTTTTTTTGTTTCCTGCCTGAATTTTTTGCGATCGTTTATTTTTAGGTTAAGCCGCGCGCTAATCGGTGCCGTTGACGAACCTGTCGGAACGTCGGGTTTCGTTGACTTTCCGTTGCCGATTCGAATGCAGCCTGAGGTATTATACAAACGATTCCGTTAAAACATTTAATTTGGGATAGTTTATATTTTTAATTTTTGAAAAGCGAAAATTCATCCTTCGAGTCTACTAATTATGGTTATATCAAATTTTTATCTTAACGAATGGATAAAATTGAATCGTTAAAAAAGTACATTTCGCTTTTGGAAGAAACGAAACATTTATTTTTTTACCGGTAAAACTCACAAATAAATTATTTATTTACACTTTTTAGACGCTGAAATTATCTCGATTTAAAGATTGTCAACTTTTAAACAATCTACATATATATATACATATATAAAAAGAAACCTTGACACAAAATGTTAACCCAGACAAAAATCATCTCCGTACACAAACATCAAAGCAAAATACTTTACGAAGCGAGAAAAAGAAGTCAAAGTTCGCGACGAGCGATCTAATCGCCTCTTCTGAGTGAACGAGTAAGAGAGAGAAAGAGAGAGAGAGAAAGAGAGAAGAGCTAGCCGGTGCATCGGGCCGATGCTCGAGGGTGCACAGGCGCTTTGTATACATTTGCATTTTCGCGGTCGGCGCGCGACACATAAAAGCCGCGCCGGCGGCATCAGAGCGACGATATATAACGGCGGCGGCGTTCTCTCCCTCTCGACTCGCTCGTTGACTCGTATACCGCGCGTGCAGGCATTATACACACGTACATATCTACACATTCAGAAAGCGAGAAAGAGATAGAGAGAGAAAGAGACAGAGAGAGAGAGAGAGAGGCGCACACGTGGACTGGTACGACGTCGCGTATAATGCGATATTACGGGAGAGCTGCGTTTAGAAGTAGGAGGACGAGGAGGGGGATGAAAGGTAGGCAGGAAGGAAGGAAGGAAGGCACTTGTTGAATCGGGAAAAGCCCTCCCTCTCTCTCTCTCTCCCTCTCTCTCTCTCTCTCACTCTCTCTCACTCTCTCTCCGTTACCGACTCACTTTGTGTACGCGCGTTCGCTTCGTCGCGCTCTGCTCGGATTAGCGTCGTGCTAAAACACGTTGCCGTTGAGCAGCCGGAGTAGAGAACGAGAGAGAACGAGAGAGAAAGAGAGCCGTTTTCTCTTTCCCCTTCGCTCCTCTTTTCTATGTATATATATATATATATATATATATATACGTACAACTTGAGTGCAGAAACGCAAGCGCGCGCGAGTCGTTGGTCCGCGCCTTTTAACCGGTCATAAATCAAAGTCAAGCGCGAAAGGAAGGAGAGTATATACATACGCGCCGGCTATCGCGTGCCGCTGCCGTGTTACTGCTGCTGCTGCTGCTGCTGCTGCTGCTGCTGCATTGCCGGAAGCCACGCGGTTTCATGTGGATTCGACTCCCGCTCTTTCGCGATAGTCTCCAATTTCATTCACGACGACCGACCGCTCGCGCACTTATCGTTCCTATGTGTGTGTGTGTGTGTGTGTGTGTGTGTGTGTGTGTGGTGTGTCTATGGGTGTTTGTGTGTATACGTTTGCATGCACGCGGCCACACGGATCGCAAAGTATTCGAGGATTCCCCTCTCGTTTACCTCTCTCTCTCTCTCTCTCTCTCTCTCTCTCTCTCTCTCTCTCTCTCTCTCTCTCTCTCTCTCTCTCTCTCTCTCTCTCTCTCTCTCGATTATACTTTTTTTTCCGGTTTTGTTGTTTTGCTGTCTCGGATAAAACAGCTGATCGCGACGGCTTGTATTTATCGGCATGTATATATATATATATGTATGCGTATACGTATACTATAATACACCTGCGTTTCTCTGCTTAGCTTCTCGATCTCGTTTGATTGCGAGCGCGCGGGGACTTATTTTTTCCCTCCCTTTTTTCTTTTTTCTTCATACTCGCGTGCACCGCAAAGTGTGTGTCACTCGGTCGAGGATCTTGAGCAAAGCGATTGGTTACAGTGCCGCTAATTTGTGGCGGCCGGTGGTGATGCCGGTGCACGTGGCTCTTTTTCCATTGTTGGCTTAATTTCGCTCGGCCTCAAGGGTTTTATCGCAGTTCAAGGATTTTCACAAATTTCGAATTTTTAGTTTTTTTTTCGCCCCGTTTCGTTGATTATTATATAATTATATATATTTTATTCAAACGAAAAAAAAATTTCTTTGAATAATAATAAAAAAAAAAAACTATTCAACTTCCTACTTTAACAAAGTGAAAAAAAGAAGTGCAGTAAAATAATGTAGCAAGAGGCAAAAACCATGAAAACTAAGTTGAATTACAGTAAAAATTTCGCAGGGCATCGCATAATTTTCGCCGCGTGTGTCACTTCAATTTTCCTTACGTTGTCACGGTTATTTTACTATATCTGTTAAGATTTCGAGATATCTAAAAATTATGTTCATCTTATTCTCTGAAAATGTCCAATTATAACGTACACGCGTCCGTAATATTTTTTTTTTTTTTTTTTTTTTTTTTTAATTTCACGTAATGAATATAAAAGGGGAAAGGGAAAATGAAAAAATGTTATAAAAATATTACAATTTGTCGAATAAAAACTTCGAAAAAACATCCGTACGAGTTTGCGATATAGCTCGAAACAATATTGCGCTTCATCTATACAGTGGACGCCAAGAACCGTAAAAAAAGCACTCACGCGTGTACAAGTTTTGTCTTCATACGACCGTCCTCGTCATTTTTTTTTTCTTTTTTTTTTTTCTTTTCTTTCTTTCATTAGTAGTATATACGTATATTATATGTATTTCACTTCGTGACGATGACTCTCGCGTATATACAACGAAACCGATGAAGTAATGTTTGTCACGATTCTCCGCGTATACGTATATATACATATACGATCACACATACGAGTTCTACATGTGTGTAGAGCGTACGTATAGCATTTTAAAGTTGTGTATTATATGTAAAATTATGCGCGTGCGCGTACACACACACACACACACACACACACACACAGAGAGAGGCGAGTAAAACAGCTCGAGAAAAAGAGATACATAAAAGTATACGCGCGCGCGCGCAGAAGAACCCAGGACCGTACATATAAGCGACTGAAACTCCCGTGCGGCCGATTATGACGCGCACGCGCGTGCTTGTGTGTGTGTGTGTGTGTGTGTGTGTGTGTGTGTGTGTGTGTGTGTGTGTGTGTGTGTATATATACAAGCGTACATACACGTACATGTCTGTGTGCACACCGAGCGCGCGTGTCGTTCTGTGAGCGTGTGTATGAGTGCGTGCGAGCGAACAGAGCGCGGCTTTCGTAAGCCTCTCCTCGCGCTTTATTCTTTCGAGTCCGTGTTGCCGAGTCTCTTCCCTCTCTCTTTTGTATAAGTGTGTTCCTTTCACGATGTGGCATGTGTATGAAGCTCTGCGCGCGCGTGTATATATATACTTTTTTAAATAGTTGCACAGATTTTTTTTTTTTTTTTTTTTTTACTTCAACTTTTTCTTTAAATTTTTTTACCGGTAATTATTTTTGATTTTTTTTTTTTTTTTTTTTATTTTCATATAATTATTAATGTTATTTGATGTAAATGAAGATTTTAAAATTAAATTTCCTTAAATTTCGCTGACGAAATTAATTCCGAATTTTGACAAATCGTTTCGTTCCACAGAATTGACTTTAAACATACGTACACGTGATGGCGTTATAAAGAAAATAAAATAAAAACTGTAATAAAAAAAAAAAAAAAAAAATAATATATAGTCGTCGAGGTTTAAAATCAAGGATATTTTGTAAACACAAAGCATAAAAATCAAAATAGCGACATTATAAAGCAATTATATTGAAATTATTCCGAGTGCGAACATTAAAATGCGATTTAATTAATGGTGACAACAGTAGTTAAAACGATAAAATAATTTTCTTCATATCGGTCAAACCAATTACAAGAAGCATGAGCATTCGTACGTGTTTAATGAATCCTCGACTAAACCTTTCATATCAAAATTTGCGCGACTATAAAACTTACCGATTACTTAATCGACTGGTTCTTATTATTGTTATATATATATATATATATATATATATATGTGTGTGTGTGTGTGTGTGTGTATAGTTTTCTATACAGCCTAAGAAATAAAATATGTATAAAACAAATTAAGTGACTTTCATATTCTTCGTGAATCATCGATTACCGACGAAATAAACAGAGAACATAAATGCAAAAAAAAAGTAAGAAATATATTCATTCAATGATAATCTGTAGTACACTTGAAACGCGTCTATTTTTAAACGCCGGTTTTATTTATAGAAACATAATAAAAACACTAATAATGTGTAACTGCAATAAATTTAAATACGTGGGCGTGTGAATGTAATGCGTTCTACAACTTAAATTATATTTGCTTTTGAATATTTTATCGTCGCGCGCATATCTCTTTACTGCATTTTATTTTTTTTTCTTGCGTCAAGCTGAACACAATTTTTAAGAAAACGTATATTCATGAATATATAGGAAATGTTTTTTGATAAATTGTTGTCCATTTGAAAAATAATTTTTCTAGCTTCGATAAAATTCAATGGGCATATACATGTAGACATCGATTAAAATTATTTTGTAAAATAAATTTAATTTATCCAACAGTATTTAACAAAACATTTCGTTGAATAGGCAAATAACCCAATTCAATAGAGAAAAAATGAATTAGTGTACCTAATCAAAAATAATTAAAGGAATCCACCGGTAAAAAAAAATCCATATTTCCTTATATGAAAATACCAAGAACGAAAAGCGCGAACGAATATATACCATATATGTGTATATATATATGCGCACGATCGTGGATCTCGAAAAATTGCCGGCGCAAGCAAGAGTTATACAAAGAAGCCAAGCCAGAAAGTACGTAGAGAATTGAGTCTCGAGCTTCGCCGCCTCCACTTCTCGCCATTGGTCGACGAGTTGGCTCACATAGACACACGCACACATACACGCGCGTATGTAAACGAGCACGGACGCAAGCTTATATATATAAGCCTATACAAGCACGCATATGTGCATGCGCACGCGCGCGCGCGCGTGTGTGTGTGTGTGTGTGTGTGTGAATGTGAGCGCGCGCAGTATCAAACGAGCGACGATGAGGTGGTGTGGAGGAAGAAAGAGAAGACAACGACGAGCGGTACGAGCTCTCTCGAGGATGACGTCAACCGGCCGTGTGTTATTTTCGAAAGGGGACTCGGAATATAGCGGCGTAAGACTCGCGGAAGCCTCGCTCTATATATATATACACACACACATACACACGTATATTTATATAAAACAACGGCAGCGCCGACTTGCGTCGAAATCACCAAACTCCCCGGCACCAAGGAGAAAACCCGACCGCTACTCCTTCTCGTTGCCTTCGACGCCGTACTCGTCGTAGCCGTCGTAGCCGTCGATGTTGTTTTTTTGTTGCCTCGTTGCTTCTCTCTCTCTCTCTCTCTCTCTCTCTCCCCCCTTCTCTCTTATACTTGCGAGTTTGTTCGTTTTTATTTTTCATATATATATACTTATATATCTGCACGCATATGTATATAATATATACGTGTGTGTGTATGTGTGTGTAAGAATACATAAAAACGTAGTCGTGGATTCCGAGCATACGTATATATACAATACACAGACACATCTGCGCGCTTCTTTGCGAGCTGTGTATAGCGCTTTTTCGAGGCGATTTCTGCGTACCGAACGAGCGATGCGTAATGCGCATTTATACACAGAGAGTACGCGTGTAGACCGATAAAACGTTAAATTTATTGAATTTTAAAATTTCACGAGCTTTATACTTTTTCCTTCTCTTCTCTCTCTCTCTCTCTCTCTCTCTCGTACGTTTGTACTTTTCATTCCCAAGCGCTTATTCACTTTTTCTTTCTTTTCTTTTCTTCTTTTTTTTAATTTTTTAATTCGTTTTTTTTTTCGGCTCGTTGCAATGTAAGCGAAACGTTACCGTTCAATTGCGAGGCTTTCAAAAGCTGCAAACATTACGTTAATACGTCGAGTTTGTTTTTCCCCCTCGATGGTGAAAAAGTTCGATGCGTTATTTTTTCTTCTCCCTTTCTTTACTTTAAACGCATCGAAATAATTTAATTTTTGCTAATGAGAATGAATTATGACTTTTTTTTAAATGCTATATCATTTTAACGATTCGTATTTTTTTTTTTTTTTTTTTTTTTTTTTGTTAATTTTAATATATTTAATTATTGGATAATGTAATGCTTTTTAATTTTAATCGTATTTTAAATATACATTTGATTTAAAAAGTACTTATCTAAAGAATTTTTAATTTTTTCAAAAACATTTAATTAAACTTAAATTTATTCAAAAATAAATGTTATCATTTACACAATGATTATAAGTAATATTTCATTTTACATTCATAAACTCAAAATTTAATTATTTAATTAAAAAAAAATTATTTCCAACAATAACTATGATTAATGACAAATGCAGCGTTTATACATATATATATATATATAAAATAATATATAAATTTTTTAATAGTGACTTACTCATTTTTTTTTAAAGTAATGTGTATTTAAACAGATTACTTTATCACAAGAGAAAGCATCAATTGCAAGTATTTTTAATTTTTACCGGGAAGTTTCAAGCGAAAACAGCATTGTTAAATATTTTCGGTGAAAAATATGTTCGATTACATTAACAATAAAAACTTTTTTTTTTTCTCTTTCATAACAAAATTTTTGAACGCACAATGTTGCAAGAGTAATTGAAAAAAAAAATAACCATAAATTTTATAAACATTTCGTTTATCTAACCCACCAATGTTTATTACATAATTAAAGTAACATTATAAATATAATTAGAGAATGTAAAAAAAAAAAAAAAAAAAAAAAAATCAATAACCGACACGGTTGGATAATTAAGAAAATGAACTTATGTAACGCATCGTACAGCTAGCCTGTTTAAATAAATAAAACGTATATCTACACACATCGAGGCATTAAACGCTCAAAGTACATATCCTTGCCAGTTTATTTTCTTTTTCTCTCTCGCAACTTTGCTAACTTTGCTAACCTGCCACGGTTGAACTTCGCTGTAAAAACGTTGCTCTCATCCATCGAGCTAATCATTGTTACAAAAGAAACAGTCCGAAGCGCGTATAATAGCTGGGATTAATATAGCATCTTGGTTAAAAAAGTCGGGGAATACCCAAAACGAGCTCGTATCCTCGAACGTGTAAAAGCTCGTCTTCGTTTAGCGCTAAACACAACGAGAGAGCCTCGGCATAACATTACAACAATTCCTCGTCTTTGTATAGCTATCGCTCGAGTCTTCATATATGCATATACACACACACACATGCACACACACACACACGCCTCGCGCAATCTTATCCGAGCGACGGCTCACACAGAGCGTTTACACGTATATATCTCGCGCGTATTTCTCTGTTACTCGTCGTTGTCGTCTTCGTCGTCGTCTTCGTCGTCGTCGTCGTCGTCGTCGGCGTCGTGCCTCAAGGACTCGCGCGCCCAAGTCAAGTGTGTTTTCCTCGCAGCCCGAGAGAGCCGCGTGCCTCGTGCCTGATTCAAAGTCATGCGCAAGCGAGCGAGGCTGTTGCGCAAAGTGCGATGAGGTGGAGGAGGAGGAGACCTGTTACGAACCATCGTGTCTGTGTATACGTGTCTTGTACGTGTATATATACATATATATGTATATATGTGTACCGACGATACAAGCTCTTTATATGTATATATACACATACTAGTACATACATATGTGTTATTTTGCTGTATGTTTCTGTATTTTTTGTACATACACATACTTATATTTATACGCATACAAGCACGAACGTTTAGCCCGAGACTCGTTTTCTTTATTTCTGTATACTGATATAGTTTGGCCGTTTATTGGAATTTACGGTGACGACAATTTTACGCACGCACATTTGAGCATTTGCTGGAGGAAGGAGGAGAGGCATATTTACTCTTTGATTGGTATAGGTGGAAGAGAGAGAAAAAGAGAGACAGAGAGATAAAGAGAGAGAGAGAGATCAGCTGGTTTTCGAAAAAAAGGAAATGATATTTTCACGGTGAAAAATGTTCATGCGCGCTTTCGAAGATGTTTTGCGGGAATGACGTTTTTTTCTTTTTTTTTTCTTTTATTTCTTTTGCCGTTGCTGTTTTTCTCTTCTCTTCTCTTCTTATTTTTCCTTTACAAAGATTTACGGAAATATTATTTTCTGCTATACTTTATTTTGCTTCGTTATAGAGCTCAGTTTTTGCTCGTCGCTTTGCAGCCTCTTGGATGCAATTTATGTAAGACTCGTTTAACTATGTAGCACTTTTTTTTCTTCTACCTCTCATTTTTTTTATTTTTCAAAATAAATAAACAATAATAATAATAAATAAATAAACATTTTCTATATATATTATTAATATACAATTTAATATGTACACTAAAAAATATTTATCTTGAAAGAAAATTACTTATCATATTTTCATAAATCAAATAGTTTCTATTCTTTTATTACAATAATTAGAGTAAGCGTAGGTAAATTTAATAATCTCTTTCAGAAATTAAATTAAAATAAATTTCGTGATATATATATATATATATATATATATATATATATATATATATATATATATATACATAGATTAAAAAAAAAAAAAAAAAATAATAAAAAAAAAAATAAACACCAATCTCTCGATAAACAATTAACCAATCAATTATCAACGAATACGATATAAAGTATCGAAACTCGGTCTCGAACAAAACCGTACAACAATGCGAGTCGAGTATTTACAGAACATTATTTGAATGCTCTCAATTCCAATACTCGTCCTTATCAATCGTTCCATTTATCTCGAATGGTTCCCTCCTCCTCCGTCTCCACCTTCTCAATCATCACCTCTCCTTATCTTCCCGCTCTCCTTTCCGTTTCTCTCTCTACTCGAGATCAATCGACTCGTTAAAACGGGGAGTCCACGCAGTTTCGATTATGTCGGAGGCTTATCGCGAGACACTATGGTTGTACTCACTCTCTCTCTCTCTTTCTCTCTCTCTCTCTCTCTCTCTCTTTCTCTCTCGCCTGAGAGGAAGGTGTGCGCGTACAAACCGTGCCACCGGTTGCCCGTTAATTCGCCTCTTCGCTCATTCATGTCGTGGTTGACATTTCCTATGTATACATATATACGTGTGCGATGCGTCGTATTTCAATAGCACCGTTTACTCTATCGTTGACTCTATCGTTCTGTTTCCACTTTTACTATAACGATTAGGTATTGCGAGTTTTACAGATTATTTTTTTTTTTTCTTTTTTTCTCTAATCTGCATAATTTATTAATTAGAGTTAAGATAAATTTTAGTGTATCATTACTTATTTTTCGTAGAATAATATAAACTTAATGCGGAGAAGTGCATTTTAGAGCGAACGTTTTGATGTAAAATAGCTGAATCTGTCTTTGACAAATTCTTATTGTCGTTGAAGTTTATTAAAATAAAAAATAAAAAATTTCTCTAACGCATATTTTTAATAATAATTTTAATTACAAAAAAGAATTAGCTAAATCTTATTAAATAAAGTAGATAATTGAGGGAAACAGAGTCAATACTAATAGATATTAGTTTAACCGCAGCTAAAAATTACGCATAATCTCTCTCACTCACAAGCTGTCTTATATATACATAAGTTTACGAAAAAATGATATAATCGACGCGCGTAAATGCCTCTTTATCCTCGTTAAACTCGGTTTAACCGCAAAGATTTCCCGCAGACTCCAATAAAAACGTCATATTCGAGGCACGATTCTCGAAGAACTTGCGAGTGTACGCGCGCGTACACCACTATATTAATAAAGACAAAGCGAGTAATATATACGCAAAAGAGAGAGAGAGAGAGAGAGAGAGAGAGAGAGAGAGAGAGAGAAAGTAATACGCACAATAAAAGAGCGTTACGAGCTACGTACAATGTATCCATGTATATGTAGGTACATAGAACGAGACTGCGTATACATACAGGACGACTTTCTCGGGGCTAAACTGTGCGCACAAGGGGCTTCCCCCTCGGCTCGTGCTCTCTCTCTCTCTCTCTTTCTTTCTCTTTCTCTTTCTCTTTCTCTTTCTCTTTCTCAGTGGTTCTCAAACGAATCGAGAGAAGGGCTGTAGGTTTATTATCGTTAAAGCGGGAATAAGGCATAAGCGAATGCGTCTCTTCCTTTAATACCGTCGATTGCGAACTGTACCAAATGTCTAGTGCTCTTTATCGCTCGTTTATCGGCCGGCACTGGCTTTGATTTCAATCGTCGCTTTCTCGCAGCCTATAACTCGCTACCGATGAGGATCGAGATTCGAAACGTTGCGCGATGTTTTGAAATTGATGAATTGTCGCGCGCTCTCGTTTATTGTAAATTTAAACGGAGATTACGCCACGATGTATTTATTTATTCGATCGGATTAACGATTACTTTCATTTTAATGCTTATACGTTGTTATTATACAATAGTAAAAAGTTACAAAGTTACTTTATAAATTTGAAACTTTAAAAAAAAAAAAAAAAAAAAAAAAAAAAAGAAAGAAAGAAAAAGCACGAAAAAAAAAGTTTCTTTATTTATGCGTAACCTATCGAAGCGAATTTTACGAGCAGTTAAATCATGAATGAACTCTGCATTTTGTTTGAATACTAAATGACAATAGTAATACGAAAGTTTTAAAGAGGCTATATTCACCTCTTCATAATTGAGTCACAACCGAGTCAAAACGACAGGTAGAAAAATTTAGCGCTACATTATATTCCCTTTATCCGCGTCTAGACCTAAACATCGAATGGTGCAATGGACATATAGAAAAGACAAAAAGCGAGGCGAAAGAAACGGGATGAAGTAAAAAAAAAAGAAAAAAAAAGAAAAGACGAGAGAGAAAAGTGTTTAGAGAGAGAGAGAGTGCGAATCCGGGTGGCTTTGTGTATCCGGCGCCAAGATGAAAACCGAGCCAACAAAAAGAGAAAGAGATAGAAAAAGAAAGTAAGATTTTGGGTTAATGTCCTACGAGTGTATATATGACGAGGACGTGTGTACCTTAGTCGTCGGGGATTAATTGCGGAGGTGGGAAGTCGTCGAATGAATGTATTTATGTCCCGATTGAAAAACTGGCGCCGGAATGATTTAAGGCGAATCTTTTCAATGGAAGCGTTTAATATGTGAACTCGAAGACGTTTGAACATCTACAGAAAGCGATGCAGTTGTCGTTAAACTTGTTAAACTTGTTTCTTAAAAAATACGCTCGTTTTCATTTCGATACGAAAATTCATCGATTGATTTTATTGGAAAAAAAAAAAAAAAAAAAAAATCATTTTGATTCTTCCAACGCTATAGAATCCAGCATTAAAAAATACAAAGCTCGTAAATCAATCAGCGTCGAAATGTAAATAAAAAAAAAAAAAAAAAAAATACTTGTTCTTACGTCTCTTAACAACTCCTAACGTAAACGAAGCTCCGAAAGTATACGGGGCAGCGTATACATCGATAAATCGCCGCTTCAAACTCCCGACTGCAATTAAAAGTCAATTAGCTCGAGAAGCGGTAATAGACGACATTCTTTAAACTAAGACGGTAAACGTGAGACGAAGGAAAAAGAAGGAGAGAATGAGAGAGAGAGAGAGAGAGAGAGAAGTATAATAGAGAGCGGCTCGATCGTTCGCTCGGCCGGGCGCGAAACAAAAGCCCGAGGTGTAAACACACGAGAGAAGAAGCGACGTACATAGCGAGCCGCACTTGACCCAGTGAGCGCCGAGCGCCTCCTCGTCGACGACGAAATTCGGCCATTAAGTTTTCCGAGCTCTCGTCCCCCCTTCTCCCGCCTGCGATGCTCAAACTCTATACGTATCGCGCTTTGCTGCGTCTCTTATACGTGTGCGTATGTATGTATATATGCGTATTTGCGCGCAACATCGGACTATTTATTAATGAACTCTTTTTTTCCCCTCTTACATTTCTTCATTTCGTATCTTTTTCCTTTTTATTCACGCTGAAGCGTATACGCGTATGAAAATAAGAAGACGATGAAGAAAAAGAAGCGTATATATATATATATATATATATATATATATATATATATATATACACAGATACACGTCGACGTTACATACAATAAGAAGGAAGGAGAAAAGAGAAGCGGAAGTCGAGGGGTAACAGCTTAAAAAAAGGAAAGAATAAAAAAAAAAAAAAAAAAAAAAAATAAAAGAAAGAAGAGGGCCATATGGCAAACTAAGCGCGCATGTGTGCGCGGAACTTTGGGAGCCAACTATAGTATACGAGCGGACGCACCCTTCTTTTCACGTGTTCTCGCACGCACGCACGCACGTGTGTACACGCGCGCATGTGTGGGAGAGACTCGTTTTCTCTCTCTCTCTCTCTCTTTCTTTCTCTCTCTTTTGCTCTGGGATCTTCGTCGTGCCGCTCTTTTTTTAACGTTCTATATGCTCACGTGCGCTGTTGCTTTTATTTTTCTCTCTGTCTCTCTTTAACTCTTGCGTATTTTCGTTTTTATCATTTCTCTATCTCACTCTTTTTATTTTTTCATATGTATTTATAAGTAAATAGATTTTTTTTTTTTTTTTATGATTTGGTTAACTATTTTTGTTATTACTTAATATCTAAATTCATTTTTTTTTAATTTGTGACAACGTTAAAAAATTACTTGAATTATTTTCATTGATAAATTCTTTTACATTTCATTCGGATTTTTCCCGCGCGTACTTTTAGTATGGAAAATAAACGTAAGCGGTATTATTGTAAAATCGATTTTAAAAATTCTTATTTTTATGCAATATATCGGCATTCGAATAAACGTTACGATAAACGTATCGACGTTATCGCAATCCATCAAAATTAATATTGACATCGACGGAAAATCCAAACAATAAACGCATCTTTAATCGGCGATTGCCCGATTCAAGTAACGCTAACTCTTAACATCTTTCTTTCGTGCTCCCTCGCACGTGTTCACGTCCTTTGGTGACGTCTGTTCTCTTTTTTTACTACCGATGAAAACGTATACGTATACGTATACGTATATATATATATATATATACACACACATGTGGGTCTGACTCATCGTGCGCTAGAGAGAAAAACACAAGGGACGACGCAAATCGAAAGAGAACGAACGCGCGAGAGATAGAAAGATGGAGATAGGGAGAAAGCGATAAAGTGCCTACTCGAACTCCCTGTTGAATGCGTCGTCGTTGTCGTCGTCGTCGTCGTCGTCGACAATGCCCCGGTACACGTATACAGCCCCGAATTGTATTTGCCGATGCAAATTAATTTGAGGTCGAAACGCTCTCCCGTATGAGACAATCAAAAATTCTTTCATTACTCGCGCGCCGAGCCTCGGCATATGCACGACTGCGTATACATATATATGAGTATGCACGCGTTATTCGCGTGTTGCCGATAAAATATCGGAAAATTGCGCGATTACGTTTCTCCTTCCCTCTTCCTTCCCCTCTTTCGCATCGCGTGTTTTGTTGGATGCATTTTAAAGGTTTTTCCGACCGAACGTAAACATTCCCTTTTATCTCTTTCTTTTTCTCTCTTTTTTTCTTCCTTTGATTAATTTCAATAATTGGAAGTCCACAAATCAAACGATAGCCCTGATGCTATGAATTCGTAAAACAAATCCTTTTTTTTCTCTCTCTTATTTTATCGATGTTCACTTTTTTATTTTTGTGATAATGTGATTAGTACACAAACTTTTAATGCTATTTATATTATTTTAATAAATTTATTATTCGTTGCTTGCATTATAAAATCGAATAATTTTTTTATCTAAAATTTTTATTATATTGAAAACGTGATAATTTTAAAAATAATAACAAGAACAAAATATTTTCCGTATCGGACTTCAATGAAAGACGACGGAAAATATAACGAAACGAATCGTTGATCGAATTCTCTACCCCCTACCGAGGAAAAATTAATATTTACGCAGAATCAAAGGAGAGAAGAAGAACGAAATTAACGTACGAAGAAAAACGATACGAGAAAAGATGCCGAGGGAAAGAAGTCGATGCATATGTAAAAGGGGAAGAGCAAGAAACAAAAACGAGAACGGACTCGTGAAGCAGAGAGAGAGAGAGAGAGAGAGAGAGAGAGAGAAAACGTGGGAGAAGCGAGTGCATACGTATACCTGTACGAGAACGAAGAAGAAAAGAAGAAACAAATGGGCCGATACTCGTGGAACCTGTTCGCGAGCGATGAGTAGGCGCCCCGGTGATTTTTTCTGTCCTCCTGTCATTCTTCGCTCTTCCTTCTTTTTCATTTCACAATCTCACCTCTTCTCTCTCTCTCTCTCTCTCTTTCTATTTCTTTCTCTTTCTCTGTCTTTCTCTCCGCGTGTGCTTTTCTCTGTTGTTATAACTTATATCTCGCGCTTGGCACCGGCTTTCTTTCTCGGCGTTAAAATTTCCAAAAGCTCGTGTATATATGTACATGTGTTTGCGATAGCTTTGCTGCATGCGAAAGGAATGTGTTGTACATACTTGCAAAGAGAAAGAGCGTGTAAGGTGCGCCAAAATTTCGCCATAGAATCGGCAGGTGTTTAGTTAAAGGGATATTTCTTTGCGCGCGCAATTTTTCAGCAGTCTGAATAAATATTCGTAACCAATATATATATTTTAAATCTTTAAGGCATTTGCTATTCTCATATAGATTTAACACTGTTGTAACAAAACCTCATACAACACCGATAACAAAATTTTTATCGATTCGATAAATAATGAAAAGAAAAAAAACGTTAAAATAAAATAAGGAATCGCTTTATAGATAGAAAAATAAAAAAATGCCCCTTGATCAATCGTTGACGTGAGCGCATCTAAGCAAACCCAAACGAAGTATATATAAAGAAGGTAACGGGAGCACCTTGAACTTGTCATCCCGATAAACAACGCGATTGACAATCGGGTCAGTTCTCGCATCGAAGGCGAAAGTCTATATATATATATATATGTATGTATACGTATATCAAACAGACGGGCTAATCGTCGAGATAAGCATCGTCGAGGGCGTTCGAGAATGAAGAAAAGCGCACTACTCTCGCTTACTCGCTCGATCGCTCGTTTGGAAAAGATAGGGAAGGAAGGGAACTCCCATTAGCATCGAAATTGGCGGGAGATCGAAAGTGCGAGGACAGTCGCGGTATGATATTCTCATCGGCGATGCGTGTACATATATGTACAGAAAGTGAGAAAGAGATAGAGAGAGAGACGCGGTGTACACATACATATATACATCGAACATCGCATCGCCGCGGTGGAGTCACGCGCGAGTTAATTGCATATTCTCGGTGCCGCACTGCTTCCCTTATAGCTATGCGCATACCCGTTTGCATATATAGGTGTAAATACGTCCTATATATATAGAGAGAGAGTTAATGAGTGCACTGCCGTATAGGAAGAAGAGCGTGTGTATATATATACACACGGGAGAACTGCGGTGTGTTATATCAGAGAGGTGCGCTCACTGTGCGCGGCTCGTTTCATTTACCGTCCTAGCGTCACGTGCGTGTGTGTATTAGGCGAAAATTGACTCTTGATTGGTTTCGAAGTTACTGCCGTTTCAAGCCGAAATCATTTTTAACGCGATCTAATTAACGACCAATTTTTACTCCTTACTTACTTAGTAAGTTACTTATGTATTTAGATTATTATTTTTTTTTTTTTTCTTCTTTTTTTACTTTATCGATACGATTTTAATTTTTTGTTTACCTTTATTTTACTTTAATAATTCGTATTCGTATACGACGCAATAGCCAAATAATGAGATTGAAAATTTCAAGTTGAATTTCTATGTCGTCGGCTAAAAAGTATTTGTTACAATTCGATAAATTCTTTAATCAATTACCCTAAAGTAATTCGTAAATTTTGAGAAAAGAAAAAAAAGAGGCAAATAACAGAAAAAAAAAAATCAGCCTCTTGGTAATTAAAAATAAACCCGTTTCGATGTAAAAGCGCGCGGATAGCGCAAAGTAGCCCTCCGTGCTCATTTATATATACCACTCTAACTCCGTGGAAAAGGAAGGCCCAAAGCAGTAATAAACAATAAAAACGGCCGTACCACAGGTACGACGACCACCAAGGGATCGAGGAGCTTAAGATAGATCCAAAGCTCACTGGCAGTACCCGGCTTAAGAAATGTCCGGCCCGTTTTTCCCAAATAGCTCATTTTTCGTGGGATGCAGATGCGCCTCGGTCGCTCTCCTCGTATACCTGATCGCCGCTTTCAATGTATATATGCGCATACATGCGTCCCTTATACCTGAGTATCTCTCTCTCTCTCTCTCTCTCTCTTTTTCTCGCTGCAGGTATAAAGCTCGTTGCCTCGTTTTTTTTTTTCCTTTTCCCCCCATCGTGCGAGATGAGGGTTGGACGTCGGATTCCAGATGAGGCCCAGAACGAACCTTCAGTGGTGCTCATTCCGAATTACCTTTTCGTGAACGATTCTTGGAGTTATGCAATACACGATCTCGTTCCTTGGTTGTTGTTTTTTTTTTTTTTTTTTTTTTTATTTTCTTTTTAAGCCGAAGCACGTGAGGGTTTGCGAAGGTGTAAAATGGATTTACGCAGGTGGAGTGCGTTAGATTTCGTGTATCATTGATAGCTGGTAATATATGTGTAATTAATTAATTTCATCGTTTACATTTAAATTTACATATATAATAAATTATGTTAATCATAAGGTAAATTTTACATAGATTACTTTTTTTATTTATTTATCATCGCACATCAAATGTCGAAGATTTTTTGTAAGAGTAAAATTCAATTTGCCGTCTAATGTTTTTTCCTTCATTTCATTTAATTAAATAAACAATACTAAATAAAAAAAATTGAAAGTTATAACAAAAAATACAGCAAAAAATTATCGTTTTTTTTTTTTTTTTAATAAAGCTATCTAATAACATTGAAAAATGATAAAAAAAAAAAAAAAAAATAAATATTTTTTGTTTGCAATAATAAAAAAAAAAAAAATTTTTGGAAAAAGAAATTTGTTGTAGAACATCAAGGAATGCGGCGTAAGTTAAGAACGAAACAACAACAATACGCACAGACTAGAAAGAACGAAACAGCTGAACGCATCTCGTTCAAACGCCAAACTAACGCTCAACGTAGACGCCCGCATTATATCCCGACAAAGACTCACGTGCGTTCTCTCTTTCCTTCTCTCTCTCTCTCTCTCTCTCTCTCTCTCTCTTTCCTTACGACTCGAAAAATAGACGGGGTTCGAAGAGAGTGAGAGAGAGAAAAAAAGTTTCCCATAATTCCTACCGTAGCTGGATGTGGAAAGAGCGCTGGAATCGTCGGCTCCCCATTCGTATATATTCGTTCCTTCTACATAGAACGAGGACTGGCGGGAAGCTTCAAACGTCGGGGCACGCACATAAGGGGGACAGCCCCCCAAAACCTTTCTCTCTCTCTCTCTCTGTCTCGTTTCGGTGAGGGGCAGGAGCTGCGTGCATTGTTGGAGCTCTCTATCTCTCTCTTTCTCTCGCTCTTTCTCCTTCTCTCCTTTCTGTCGATATATATACCGAGGGTAGACTGCATTCGTCTCTCTCTCTCTCTCTTACTCATTCCCGTTTCCTCGCATTGAGAAGGGAGCGAGCGAGTGAGCGAACGAAAGAGAGAGAGAGAGAGAGATATAAATGAACGTGGAGGGTTCGAAGCGCTTTTATGCCGAGGGTCGTCGTAGTCGTCGTCGTCATCGTCGTACACGGGGCTTGGGCGGCTGTGCTCTCGCTTTTGTCTGGCGGCTCGTCGAAGCGACGTCGTTCTCTCTCTCTCTCTCTCGCTCTTTTTCTCTCCTTCTTTATATACGAGCCCGAGCTCGCTTTTCGTCGTACGTTCGTTCGTTCTTTCGTACGTATACGTACGTATGTTCTTTCGTTCGTTCGTTCGTTCGTTCGTTCGTTCTTTGAGCCGACGGTCCGTTTGGTGCTTGAAAAAAAAAGAGGGAGAGACGCAGAGATGGTTTGCAACAACGACGAGATCTGTCTCTTTTCTTTTTCTTCGTCTCGCATATATACGGTACTTTAGCGCATACTTTTGCCTGTAAATATGTCGTAGAGTTGCGCGATCGTTTTACCGGCGATTCGATTTATTTGACCCGGGCGGTTAACCAAGAAGGACGCGCACCTGATCGAACCCGCGCGACTTAGACGCGCGTTTCACGAATGAGCGCAACCCCCGATATCCTTTGCAGGATTTGATCTCTACGATCCACGCGTCACGGTTTTATAAAGGCAAACATTTTATTCATTAAAATCATGGTTTTACCAAACTTTTTATACTTCTATACTTATAATAGTTATATATATATAATTGTACACCATAATGATTCATATTACTGAAATATGCGCACTGAGTTATTTCTTGCTTCTCAGAAATGTATTTTCTACTTTCACAAAGAGAATTTTGTCGGCGCGCGACTCGAAAAATCGATTTGGAGTGGACTTTTCAATCTTAGAGTTTCGCTCCAAAAATTTAGAAAGCAAACTACGTCGCATCGAGATGAAAACCTTTTCCGCTTGTTATTGCAAATTTCCATCTTGAAAATTAAACGAAAACAAAAAAAAAAAAAAAAAAAAGTCTGTATAGTAGTGCACCAGCTATCGTATTAACTATACTTAAAAATATAAATAATGATTGAAAAAAAAAAAAAAATTAAATAAATAAGAAAAATTTCATTGCATTGATAAAATAAAAAGATAAACGGTCTAAGCATCCAAATCACCGATGGAGGAAAAAAAAATAAGCGATCGAAAACCAGCGACAATCGCAACGACACGAGATTCGGCTCTCCATACAAGCTCTCTGCAAGGCTCTCTTTCACTTGGGCCGCGGAGTTTTACTGTTAGTCGGACGATCGAGCGAGCGAGCAAGAAAGAAAAAGAAAAAGAGAGAGAGAGAGAGAGAGCAGGCCTAGCGCGAGTTGAGCAACGGAGCGAACGGAGCTTGTATATATATATACATATATACATGTATAAAGCAGGAGAAGGAGAGAGAAAGAGAGCTAGGATAAAGCCCAAGAGAGCGTACAGCTGCCGCTGCCGACTACGAGACGGAGGAACTATGAGCACGGTGAAAGGTGTGGCCGACGGAACGCGCGCACGGAAAACCAGAATACGATCTATCTAGCGCTGCGTAACACCGCTCTCCGCGCGATGACGACGAATGCGATGGGGTTTCAAATTTTTGCTCGCTTTCCTTTAGCCCAATTACCGATGGTGCCTATGTAAGCGCGCAATTTTTTGTTTTTCTCCCCCTCCTCCACAGACGCTCTTCCTCGAGCGCTCTCTCTCTCTCTCTCTTTTTTTTCTTGATTGCTATATTTCTTACGCTCGTTCGAAGGAATTTGGAAAAGAATTCGACGGACGCAAGACCGGCTTGTTTTAGAACGGGTTCCGCGATGATTAGTTTTACGATGAGATTGCTTTGTAATAGCGCGATGGATGCTCCGTGCGTGAGTAAAACTATTGTATTGACGCTCGACGGATGTAATTGTTTAACTTTTAATCGATGTTTTAATATGAATGAACGCGAAAAAAAAAAAATTGTTATATATTTTGAATGAATTATTGTAATTTTTAAGAGTTTGAAAAAATATAATATATCGGTGGCTTAAGAATCAAATTTGATTTGCAACGAAAATAGGAATGTTTAGAGCAAACGTTTAATTAATGAAAGTTAGCATCTTTATTTATAAAACAGATATTCTCAATTTATCATAAGCACAACATTGATCGAATATTTTTAAAATAAAGTTTATAAAAACTACTGTGCAAATTAAGAAAAATAAAAAGTTAATGACAAAAGTGTAAAGAGAACATCGAGACTAATAAAGAGTTAAAAAAAACAAAAATCCGATTAATGGAAAAATGAAGAAAAGAGAGAGAGGTAAAGAGGGAGGGAGAGAGAAAGTTGCAGTCTAGGAGGGATGAATGGGGGATGCAAAGGAAAACTGGAATCGTAAGTTATACAGGTGCATTAGCGAGCGATTCAAGTACCGGTTAATGGGATTCAACGACCTCGAAGCGCCAGGCCTCCGCCGTTTGCCGCGCCGAAGGAAAACCAGATAGAGGGAGAAAATATACATACATATACTATACATGTATATATATATATATATATATATATATATATATATACACGTTTCTGTATACGCATACATGTACATAATGCATAACTATGCCGATGCATATACATTTATAAAATTGTAACGTAGACGATATTGTTTCGAGCTGTGATAAATTTCGACGACTTCGGAACTGATTTTTTTTTCCCTTTACACTTTCATTTACAATAATAAATAAATATATCGCTGATTTTTAATCAACTTTTTTACAAGATCGAGGTAAAAATATAACTGCACGTATATTCTCGTGCTTTATATTAAAACGATAAAAAAAAAAAAAAAAAAAAAAAACAAAAATAGATGAAAAATTCGAATGCACAATTTTTTCCGCTTAACGCGATGAAAAAAAAAAAAAAAAAAAACGAAATATACCGTAAGCTATTTGTTACGTACGGTATTCGTCGATTCACGCTAATCGTCGACTTTATATACGTTCAAGGTCATTAAAATGCAATTCGAGGGCGTAAATGTAGGATCGTTCAACCGAAAGACCGGATGAAAACTGAGCGATAGAATTGTAATCTTTAATTCCGAGTCGCGAAAATAATGATACGAGAGGAAGGCGATCGAGTAGCGCGATATATAGACGTCTGTAGATCGAGATCTTGCGGGAAACCCTGAGTTGTACACACACATACACACACACACATGTATATATATACACACCGGTACCTTAACGACGATCGTAAAATCTCGAGGTGTAGCGGTACCTGCATGCTTACGCTACTCCTCGTTGTATACTATTTCAGCTCTCTCTCTCTCTCTCTAATTTTTGTTATTACAAAAAAAAAAAAAAAAGAGAGCGCATTTTGACTTTGTTTTTCTTCTTCACAGAGCCGCGTTGATTTCGAGAGCTCGAATGAAGAATAGATCGGAGAAGGCAGGGTGGGACTTGCATCGTCGATTTTTTCGTATTAAAGTAATCCCGTAGCGCGAAGCGGCGGATTTATCGACTTGGATGAAACGGTGAAAGTGTTGTTGCACGAGCAACCGTTTCTCTTCCTTGGATGTGATATATGTTACCATGCTTGGCTATATACATACATACATTCGCGCACGCGCGCATGTGTGTATATTTGTGCACTCGAATGTTGTGAATTTTATTACTCTTACCTTTGAATTTTTGAGCGCATATACGCCGCTCTCTTTATTCGTCTAAGTATCTGCGGTATCATCATCATTATTATTAAGAATATTATTATTTTTAAAAAGTTTATCAAAGCCGTACGTGGAGAATGATAATTTTTTTAATTTTGCCGTCATTTTTTTTTTTTTTTTTTTTTTTCTTTTTTCAAACGCATTTTATTTGATTAATAATACATATATACGTTCTTAGCGTTTATTTATACTATAATTTAAAAGCAATTCATATAGCTTTTTTCGATTCGCAGATCTTTATTTGTAATTACAAAAATAGATTCGTAGTTTATGCATCAAGTTATGAAAGTATATGTCAAAATTTAAAAATTTGATACGTCATAATAAATAATGTATAAAAACTTTAGTAAACATTGTATCGTCATATCGGTAAAATAAGATAAAAAAAAAAAAAAAAAATAAAATAATAAAGAATTTAGTCAATTTGTCAGAATGGTTTCTTTAAATAAATAAATACACCGACAAAATTAAACTTATAAATAAATATAAGAAGCAGAGATAGATAAAGAGAAAAAATTGTATGAGATTTGCGATGCCTCGAACGTTTATTTGCGGGGCGTAAGTAAAGAGCCAAAATGTCTATTGTTTGTTCTCTTTCGCTTTTGGCACTTTCGGAAGAGAAAAAGAGAGAGAGAGAGAGAGAGAGAGAGAGAGAGAGAGAGAGAGAGATGCGATCCATCGGACTGTACTCGTTGTCGAAAACAAAAGCTCTCTCCTCGCGTTATTCGAAACGCCCTTCCTCTCCTTATTTCGAATGAGGTGTTTGCACTTTCTCTTTTTCTCTTTCTCCCTCTTTCACGCAGAAGACATTAAATAAGGTAAAGGGTCGGTGGGTTTACTTCTTTCTTTCTCTTTTTTTTTTTTTTTTTTTTTTTGCTCGTATTTTCGATAAAGCCCTGATTTATCGAGCTTTAATGACTTTTAAATGGTCTTTACTCGGCAAACTTCTTTTTCATCACCTGTTGACGATGGGATGTTTCGGGTATGTGCAAGTGAAGCTCAGAATTTGTCTTGATTTCTATTCTTGAACTTTATAAGAGTAGGTGGATTCGAGTTGTCTCGTTTTTTTTAATTTATCGGCAAAATATTTTAAGAATATTTTCCTTTTCATGTTTATTTAAATTTTCTCTATTCTTCCATTTTCAAATAAACTCAGCGAACTCATCGATCAATTTTAGATAAAAAGAAAATTGGAAATGGTCAAATGATATAAATTTAAATGAAAATATTCATCGATGAGAAAAAAAAAGTCGTATATTTGTATTTATATATACATACAAATTGAGCATAATTTAAAATTTAAAAAATGGTACCAAATTTAAACTTTATCATGTACAAGTTACGAAAGGTTCTGGTAACGCGGCTTGAAATAATTCATATTTTAATAGGATAAAAAAATATTGGATAATTACTTTTGACGAAATTCGATTCATATTTGTCATATTTATAATCATTCAGTATTATATTCTTAGCTTACCAAAAGTATTCACATTTCTCAGAAAAAAATCGGCTTACCTATAACAAACAGAACCAAAAAAAAAAAACGTTAATAAACAATCGATCAATGTAAAATGAATTTATTAGTTTAAGAAAATAAAGAATATATTTTAATCAAATGTATTTCTGTAATCATAGTAATGTTTAGAAATACACGTTGAGAAAATTATAATAAATATTACTAACGTTGTGTAGAAATTAACGATAAAAATATATAAAATCGTATTTGACTCGTAAATTTTTACAATGGTAAATAGAAAATTGATAAGCGTTACTATTTAATGAACGCAACAAAATTTTTTGTATAGAAAAAAAAAAAAAAGTTAATAACCATCGACGATGCCAGTAATTTAAAAAAAAATTACCATAATAATATTAGTAACATTAAAATTTTTAATCGCGATTCAATTTTGTTTCCCAATCACTCATGGTATATCGTAAATGCATTCGAACGTTAGAAATTCCATAGCATTGAGTTAAATTTCCGAGATATATTAATGATTTACAATAAACGATTGCAATTTCTCGTATAAATATTTAAGGAGTTTGAAACTCTTGCTAAGCGACTCGGTACACCACGCGACACCGCAACACACAGCGACATCCCTATACCTTTCGCTTTTACATTAAAGCTAGATAACGGCGCAAGGGCTTATAATTAGGCCCACTTTTAACGATTAGGAATCGTTTTAGTAAATCGTAATCGGGAACCTTTTTTAATCCATCCCTTTTCTCCGTCATCTTTGGAGCCGATTTTACTTATATAAAAGGTCGGCGAAGCTTTCTCATCGCGGCACTGTATACTAAGTTAAAAAATCTGATTTTTGCCTATGAAAAATTAGAGCTATTGTCTGATTGGCTGACACGAACCGTTAATGATATATTTTATTGATTTTTTTTTTTTTTTTTTTTTTTTTTTGCCTTTTTATAAACATATATTTTTTCCATTTTTCGGGATATTTTACATTTTCATTTGGCGCTTTAATTCATTTTAATAAATTATATTTAATTTTTTTTCATTATTTAACAGTTCACTTCGTTCCTAATAAAAATTATCACGTGCCATTCTAAAAATTCCAGCGATGAGTGGATAAGTTACACCGGTAATATCACCGGCAATATCATAGTAAAAAGTAACGCGCATGAAAAATAAAAATTAACAGAAATATTCCACCGTGAAAATCCAAATCTAAAGTAGAAACTAAAGTATACGACTAAAAAAATACAAACCGATAATCCGGAAGAGGTTCACATCCGAGGAGACGCGGGAAGAAAAGCAGAACCGAAGAAAAAAGCGTCGCGTATCCGGCCGACGGTTAAATTTCGAAAAGTTCTCTCAGAAAAATTACCCGCGCGTGGGCGGAAGGACTTTTTGTGGTAGCATCGGCGCAAGGAACGAACGAACGACGTGGCTTGAAAAATTCTCGTCCCAAAGTAGGAGAGAGAGAGAGAGAGAGAGAGAAAGAGAGAGAGAGAAGCAAGGTTACGAGTGCTCGTGAAAGTCCGGCCGTCGTCGAATTTCGTCGGAGTTCGTACGACGAGTATATTCGCTCGCTCTCTCTCTAGCTCTCTCTCTCTCTCTCTCTCTCTCTCTCTCTCTCTCTCTCTCTCTCTCTCTCTCTCTCTCTCTTCTTTCTTTCTCTCTCGCCTTGATTTTTCGAGCGCTCAAGGGGCCCCAAGGTTGTGTACGCCGACTGGCTTTCGTTTCCTCTCGAGCCGCATCTCTAAGTTTACTGCGCCGCTGCCGTTACAGGCTCGAGCGCGATCGAGTACACGAAATAGGATGATGACCATTGAAAAAGAAATCTTTTTACCTTTTTTTTTTAAATAATTTTTAATCTCATTGAATGAAAATTTACTGGTTAGCGCTGGGCGTTTAACATGCTTTGAACGCTGCTACGTTTAAAAATAGTTAGGTTATTCTAATTTCGGTAAAAGAAGATAAACATCGGTTAGTCGATCGATCAAAGGACTTACTGTTATCAATACCGATGAATACTAGAGTCAAAAGAGAGTAAGGCAAAAGATTAACGAGGATCTTTAAAAATAAAAAAAAAATAAAAAAAAAAAAAAAAAGAAAAAGAAAAAGAAAAAAGAAAACTAAAAAACAAAATAAGAGGCGTTCGAGACAAAAGCTAAAGGAAGAAAAGAAGAAAAGTAAGTTTCCCTGCACGATAGCAGTTCATTCCTGGAGAGAAAGAGACGGGCAAAAGTCTAGGCATCGTTGGTTGGCGGGGCGAAAATGCAAACAGAATCAAAAGACAATTCCAAGTTTAATAGACGACGAGAGACGCAGACAAAGAGTGAGAGAAAGAGAAAGAGAGTGTCTAAAAGAGTGAGCTAAAAAGCTCGAAGCAAAGAGAAACGCCTTCGGAAAAGAAGACGAAGACTGGTGAAGTTGGAGTCACCATCGGCGACGCAGACGACGACGAAGACACGACGGCTGCAACTTATATACGTGAAGTAGCGCAGCAGCAGCGGTACGAACAGATGAAGAAAGGAGAAAGAAGAAGACCGGTCGACTGGTTAGCTGCTGCTGTTAGTCCTCTCTCTCTCTCTCTCTCTCTCTCTCTCTCTCTCTCTTTCGCTCCCTTTCTCTCTCTCTCTCTCGGTGATTTCGGCGCAGTTATTTTTAACTCGTCGCCGAGACTATACGAAATGAAAGAGAGAGAGAGAGAGAGAGGCTCTTTTGGTCCAAGTCTAAAACCGAGCCGATCCGTCTTTTATTTCCTTTCCTACTCTCCTCGTCGTAGTAGTCTTCTTCGGCGTTGACGTCGTCGTCGTCGTCGTCGTCGTTGTCCGCTTCTGGCTTTCGCGCCGCGCGGCATATTTTCGAGCCTATTTTCAAAGCGTCAGAACGTCCCCCCTCCCATCCCTCCTTTCTATTTTCAAAGTCGCGCGCGCGCTCGCGAGCGACGCCGGCGCCGCCGTATGTAAGCGCGAGGCGAACGTTTCTTCTCCCGTTCTGGTGAACGCCGAAATTCCGAACTATACGTTTTACACGTATATGTATATACGTGTATAAACGCTGGAATAGCAGCTTGGAGCGCGCGGGCGCAAGCTCTCGATCGTTGCCAGCTTCTCGAGGTTATCCTTTTTACTCTCAAGGGCGACGTTATGTTCACGGTTGCGCGAGTCTTGCTCGAAAATTTTCGTTGTAATTTTTCGAGGAACTTTCGTTATAAATGATAAATAATTTTTTCTAAAATAGAAAATTCTACGTAAAATCTTAATAAAAGTAGATTGAATAATTTTTTTTAGGTACGAAAATTGTATTTTTAAAGATAACATTGAAACAAAAAATTAACGACGTTAATTATTTTTTCAACCAATATTCTGTTTTGTTTCTGCACTTGTGTTACATAATGTTGAGAAGTAGATAAAGTTAATAATAAATTCTGTAAGCAACGAACGAAGTAAAACATTTATTTAAAATCGAGCCGAAAATAACAATATAGTTAGCGCCGAACGATTATTTTTTAAGTAAAAAGCATTCACATACAAAGATAAATAAATAATGCAAAACGGTCGCGGTAACTCGGAAAACTCATGCGCAACAAAAACCTCACGCACAAGGCGTGCGCGCGCGCTCACAAAATCGATTTCCCGTACTCCTCGTGGTATACGGATGAAAAAGAAAACTCAAACAATCTAGTCTAACCTCAAGAGCAAAAATAAAACGAAATGTAAAAAATAAAGTAAAGAAAAAAGAAAAACAGCGAAAAGTAAGAAAAATTTTAAAAAATAACGAAAAAGAATTCGAAATACGACGATGTCGTTAAACAAATTTAAGTATAACAAAAAAATAAAACGAAAAAAGAAAAGAAAAAAAGGAACCACTCGAAGAATATTGTGTTCGCTAGCTGGCGCAGTGGTGGAGGCGGCAGAGGAAAGGTCGCGAAAGGACGAAGTAGCAGTAGTAGTCGTCGCAGAGCGAGAGCGCAAAAAAAGTGCCAGCGAGCGAGAAAGAAAGAGAAAGAGAGAGAGAGAGAGAAAGAGAGAGAAACTACACGATTACGAAGCTACGACGGCGACGACGACGACGACTACGTCGGAGAGAGGAGAGAATCGATTCTCGGCAGCAGGGCGAAGGCGGCGCCTTCCTTCTCCGTCTCTCTCTCTCTCTCTCTCTCTCTCTCTTTCGCTTATTCCTCGAGAAAATTCATTTCGAAAGGCGGTTTTCCCGCCAGCAGCAGGAACGGCGGCAACCTCGGTGCGACGAAGAGATTGTACAAAAGAGGATTTGGCAACCTCGCGGAAGGCGCGCGCATTCGCTCACCGAGAAGACAGAAGGCCTCGAAACGTGGCAACGCTGCCCGACAGTCGAGCGTTAGCAGCGCGCCGAGACTCTCTCTCTCTCTCTTTGTCTCTTTCTCTCTTTCTCTCTCTCGCTCTCTCTCTCGCTCTCTCTCGCTCTCTCTCGCTCTCTCTCTCTCTCTGCGTCGTTCGCTCGTTCGTCGGTACGTATACACGTAGATGGTATAGACGGAGCGTGCACGTATATATATACACGTCGCTCGGTTCCGTGCTGATACCCACGCTCTCCTCGACGCCCTCTCTCTCGCTCTCTTTCTCTCTTTCTTTCTCTCTCTCTCTCTCTCTCGCTCGTGCACGTACATAGAGCTCGTTTCTGTGAGAGCCGATCCAGCCAGTGCCAGTGTGAATGCCTCTGGAGACTTTCTACTGGCGAGAATGGGGTTGTCTTCTTGCCAATTCCCTTCTCTCTCTTTCCCTCGCTTTTTCTCTCTCTCTCTTTTTTTGTTTTCTGCTCTTCGCGTGCTTCCACTTCTCCTTTCTTCACTTCTCTCTTTTTCTCCGTTTTTTTTTCTATCTTTTTTTTCTTCTTTACTTCAATCTTCGTTTGCTCGTAATTTTTTTTGCTCGTAATACGATATTGTAGGTTATATGATCGCGCTACGTATTAAAATTCTTTTTATTAATATTTCATGAAGTGTTATCTTTGTATATCTAAATTGTAATTTATTTTTGAGATTTTTATTCACCTAACGATAAATACTCATACGTATTTTGTTTTCTTTTTCTTTTATTTCGTTATTTTTTTTTTTTTTTTTTTTTTCTTTTTTTGTAAAAATTAACGAAAAGTCTGTTTTTCTCGATCTTCAATTATCCTCATCTTTTCGTCGTAATATTTTAATTTTTTGCTGCATGAATAATCTTTTATTCAATGTTTAAGTATTATAACGAAGTATATAAAAATTTCTTCTCTTGCGAATTTTCTTTTTTTTTTTTTTTTTTAATACTTTATTAACGTTAAAAAAATATTTAAAAAATATTTCTCTTTAATATGATTTCAGTGCATTAAAACTATAACAAATATTTAAATAAGAATAATTAAAAAATTACTATGAATAACTTTTCATTTTTATAGAAAAAGTAAATCAATTCTATAGAAAAATCAATTTTATAGAAAAAGTAAATTATATAATATTTTTTTTAATTGATTGATAAGGAAAAAAAAATAATAAATGAATTTTTTTTTTATTTATTCAATGTTATCAATCGACTAAATTATTATATGTGCGCGCGCAGTATTTTGACAATACTCTTAGAATAAATATTTAAACAATTTAATAAATTAATAAAACAATTTTCTTTTGATTTTGTTTTATTATTTTAAGCGTCGTGTACTTATTTTAAAAAAATTTTTTTTAAATGGATTCCTTTTTTAATCAATTTACATAATCATATTTTATATAATAATTTAATTTGTTTTAACGGGAACAACAAAACCGTATATAACATAGGGGCGGTGTATTAACGTTTTATAATTAACAATTAACTTTCGAATATTATAAACTTTTTGTTAAAAAGACTTTCTTTATTAATAAAATTGATAAATAATAAAATATTTTGTTTTAGAATCATTCATTAACGCAAATCAAAATGAAACGCTAAATGCTAGTCGAGTAAAAAGACGTGGTAAATATTAACGTTTAATTAAATCATTGTTTCGCCGCGCGAATAAATTCGAAAAAGAAACTCACCAATAAAAAAAAAAGAAATTCGCGCGCACGCGTGCGCTTTGGTGGCGCTTTGAATTTCGCGCCTTCCACTCCAGAAGAAAAAAGAAAAAAAAAAAAAACACGTCCACAGGAGATACGCGTTGTGTTAGGCCAGCCAAGGCAAACGTTGTGTGTGTGAACGCGTGTAGCCGTGCATACGTGTGATTGCGGCGCCGGAGGTTCGCTCGTCGCGTCGCCGTCGTCGCATTTTAGCCGAGCGAACCTTCGTGACAAGTGGAAAATCTCCGCTTACATCGGACGCACGAACTCTATATACATACGTACACACATTATATATATGTATACCTATAAGTGTATACAAGTACAAGCAAGTGCTTTACTGCAGGATCTCATATCTCGCACTGTTTCTACTTACGCAAGCTCGTATGTATATATATGACGCGAGAACTTTGACGCTCTGATCTACTTATTTCGTTAAATTGCAATGAAAATAATACTAAATAATAATTTAATTTTGACTTCAATTTTTAAAGATTATATTTTTTCTTACTATTAGCCGTTTTATAATAAAATTAATT